>CM069867.1:51321444-51861444 GCA_036172795.1 Pelodytes ibericus | reverse complement strand
GACTATTTCTGAAATGTATTTGCTTTGAGCATGGAAGGGAAACCGTTCACGCTCGACATGTGCTTATATGTAATTGGACATAATGCGCTGACTAAACATCAGGAAAGCTTTCAGCTTGATTCACATCACAGGCCCTCGAGTTTATTCAGATATTACATAGTGTTGATTATGGTCTGATCTCTGCAAATTGGAGAATTGAGTATGGAATTCACACTAAGCTTTGTTTTACTTTAACTATATGCTCGTATAGTAGACAGCGCGCAACCTGTAAAGTCAGATCACTGACAGAGTCCACTTTACATGGTATTCCAATCTCGTGTCAGTGCGGTCCACTCATACTGTATCTATTTTGTTTGGCAATGTTTTTCTTTGTTTATGGTTACATTTTGTGATTGCTGTGATCAGTAAAGCACATCATGAATCAAGCTTCCCAGGAAGCCACACTAGCAGGGGATGGGACACTTCATCGCGGCTGCTTCCGCGCAGCCGCTTCACCACCGACTCTACACAGCAAGACAGATCGTCGCTGGAGATTTCATCGCTGGAGATTTCATCGCTAAAGGTAAGTATTTTACCGATTTTAGTTGGTTAAGAATTAGGGTTTAGGGGGTTAGAATTAGGTTTAGTGTTTAGTGTTAGGGGTTAATTTTACTATTAGGGGTCGGGGGTTAGAATTAGGGTTTAGGGGGTTAACTTTAGTATTAGGGGTCGGGTGTTAGTATTAGGGTTAGTATTAGGGTTTAGGGGGTTAACTTTAGTATTAGGGGTCGGGGTTAGTATTAGGGTTAGTATTAGGGTTAGTATTAGGGGTCGGGGGTTAGTATTAGGGTTAGTATTAGGGTTAGTATTAGGGTTTAGGGGGTTAACTTTAGTATTAGGGGTCGGGGGTTAGTATTAGGGTTAGTATAAGGGTTTAGGGGGTTAACTTTAGCATTAGGGGTCGGGGGTTAGTATTAGGGTTTAGGGGGTTATTTTTAGTGTTGGGGTTAATTTTACAGTTAGTATTGGGGTTTAGTGTTTAGTGTTACTATTGGGGGGGAATCATTTATTAGGGGGGGTATTTTCATTTTAGTTTTAGATTTGTGAGAGCTGACAGTTCAGCGCTGAACTGTCAGCTCTTACATAGCTGCAGCCACGGTGAAACGGCCGCGTTATACTTCATTGCTGACAGTTCAGCGTTCTAACTGCCGCGCTGAACTGTCAGCGATGAAGATGCAGCGAAGAAGTGTCCTAGACCCCCACTAGCAATGTGGGACACTGAGGGTGTGTCTTGGAAGGGAGGTGTGTCACTCAAAATGACTTGGCTTCCCCACATGCATTCCAGATGTACTCAAATCTGGAGAATGAAAATTGGGACCAAATAATCTGACCAATTGTATTAGTATCCATGGTGATAGCTCCTCTTTTTCTTTTCTTTTTTAGAAAGTTGCTGTGCTTCTGACCTCTAAATAAACTACATTGTATTAGACAGAATTGTCTCACAGCCATCTGATGTCAGAGGTTCACACATACATTGATTTTCTGTAACATTTTAAAATGTAATTAACTGTTTCATTTCTCCAATGCAACCATTTTTAAAAGGCCCTGTGTGCTGCAGATCAGACTTTCTCTGCCAGATACATTTAAAGCCTCTCCCTGTTGTATGAATTCAACTCACACAGCCCAAGGGTAAAATTTACAGCTGTTCAAATGATTTCTTCGGCCGGGTGATTCTGAGAGACTGCCAGTGTACACAAAAAACAGCCTTACTTTGTGCAGCGTGGAGAGTGTAGATATCAGAGGAAAGAAGCATATCTGTACTGTGTTGGCAATTGCCAAACTAAATCTATGTCATGAGATGATGTTCACACAGTCTTGGCTCTACAAAGGCTCAATTGAAAATGAATACTGTACTTTACTGACTACTTCCTAAAAATATAATCTGCAGCTTACATGATGCGACTTCTCTGAAAAATAACCCATTCCTGGGCATCTTATACGGGAAGGAACTGGGCAACCCAAACCAATCCTTTTCCAATCCCCTTTATGCAAAATCCAGGGTACATAAGACAACGGATAGAGACTCATTGGTGTATGGTTTTATCTGCTCACCATATAGATTGAACAAATAAATGTCCATGTGTCGTCTGTTTTTGACATCACGGTGTGGTTTTATATGGAAAAAGAGCAAGACATAGTCTCAACTGCTCTTCTACATGATGATTGGTCTTCTTGGTATTCTCTCTATTGTATGCTCTTTGATACGAATAATATTTCGGTGACCGCTTTCTGGAAATGGACTGGAGTTCAAACAAATAAAAGTCCTGGTAAAACTGAATATTTTCAGAGGACTTGAAGGTAGGTAGGCAATGCAATAGAGCAGCAGGAAATGCTAGCAGAATGCTTGGTTGCATAGGGAGAGGTATTAGCAGTAGGAAGAGGGAAGTGCTCATACATTGTACAGAGCACTTGTGAGACCTCACTTGGAGTATTGTATGCAGTACTGGAGACCGTATCTCCAGAAGGATATTGATACTTTGGAGAGAGTTCAGAGAAGGGCTACTAAACTGGTAAATGGGTTGAAGGATAAAACTTACCAGGAAAGGTTAAAGCATCTTAACATGTATAGCTTGGAGGAAAGACGTAACAGGGGGGATATGATAGAAACATTTAAATACATAAAGGCAATCAACACAGTAAAGGAAGAGAGTATATTTAAAAGAAGAAAAACTACCACAACTAGAGGACATAGTCTTAAATTAGAGGGGCAACGATTTAAAAGTAATATCAGGAAGTATTACTTTACTGAGAGGGTAGTGGATGTATGGAATAGCCTGCCAGCAGAAGTGGTAGAGGTAAACACAGTCAAGGATTTTAAGCATGCGTGGGATAGACACAAGGCTATCCTAGCTATAAGACCGGGAACGGGGGACTAATAAAAGTACTAAAAAAAAAAAAAAATTGGGCAGACTAGATGGACCGAATGGTTCTTATCTGCCGACACATTCTATGTTTCTATGTTTCTATGTTTCTATTTTGTGGATGATGAATGTTATGAATGTTATGACCTTGTGGATTATTTTTACTCCTCTCTTAACTTCAATGGTCGTCTTTACATTATACCCCTTTGACAAGCGTATCATTGTATGTCACCAATGGTTGGTGGGTTGTATGTTGGGCAATTTGAATCTCCCAACCCGCAAGAACATTTTGGGTGTGAGCTTGGGCATTGGCCTCTCAGTGCCATCTTTGCCCCCAACAAGACTGTGAGTGCCCTCTTTGCCTCCCAGCAAGGCTCTCTGTGTCATCTTTGACCCCACACATCTTCACACTGCTCTCTGCAGCACTGGAAAACTACAGCGCAGGAGCGGCTGGCTGTGCAGTGCAAGGGGTAACGTGAATTCCCGGTGCTTCAATTGGAATATAAGACAAAGGCGCTGAGGGTGAGAGGCGGAGATTTCACCTGTCCCACAACTTTCCAAGCTGCCCCTGCCTTGCGTTTCAGAGGATATTATTGGCTATAGACTTGAGACTTTTTTGCTTCAGTCCCAGAAGCTCTCCCCGAGCAATACCACAGATACAGATCCTTTATGTGAATAAAATATGAATCTGTAGACATGCCCTTGGCTTGAGCGCGTATGATTAGTCTATTTTTATTTATCATACTTGAAAAATGTCCAGGTTTCTTTTGGAACGAGTTACTCTAGAAGCCACATTCCACCGTAATGCTGGATCAAGTACAGTAGTCAATTGGTATTGACAGATCTCGCAAAGCATGTGCTTAACAGTCACACTTCCTGAAATAGTCGATGTTTTTGGAGATTATTATTAATTTAATTGCTAGGAGTTAAAGCAATTGGCAGTGATACACATTCTTCTCATTTGCTTACCTGTGCCTCACCCCCATGTGGCTATGTGCTCAGTTATGCAGTAAACTACAGCAAAACACTTGTGATAAAGCCAGTAGAGTGTGGCCTACAACGTTACATAACATTTACTGGATACAAGCCTCTTCTGCACCTTTGATGATTCACATCAATCAGTACAGCTTTGGGATAAACTGAAAATACAAATATGTGGGCTATATCGTAAAAATGCTCTGTATAAAAGGTCAAACGTGACGCTCTCTTTTCTCACGTCCGATTTATTTAGGGCTCTGAATATGTGAAATGAAATGCATCTTTACTGCTGGAAATAGAGTTTTTAAAAGGGTGATTCACAGTGACCTATGTCGATCTAGATTACAGACAGAAGATCGTGGCTGGGTTGGTCATCATTTAAATTTGGGTTTCATTATCGAGATTTTTTTAGTTATTTTTTGTCAAATTGTGACAACACCACAGAGTTGCTGTCTTTAATTTAGATAGACTTGTGTCATTAGGGATGCCCTTTTTTTTAAGCTATACATTTCATAGGGTTTGGGAGTCACCTCTCTATGTTAAAACATGTGTTTTCCTTATTTTGGAGCCATTTTCTTAATTATGTGCAGTAATATTGGGTTTATATGCTTTTAATATGTGAGTAGATTATGTGACATCATCAGTTACCTTCATCCAGTGCACACTGTATGATCCATTCTTGCTTTTTTGATCGCCGCCCGCTTTACTATTCTTATTATTTGCAGGTAACTACTCTAAAACCCTACCTTCCAGCTTCCAATCAATCCTTTTTTCCCCACTTGCTCCCCCCATAAGCTCCATAAATTACCTTCTTGCTCGTTGCTTCAGTCTAGTGCTCTGGGAACTATTAACAAAATGTGAGGTGCAGGTTAGTTGTGGTGGAATGGTAACTATGCTTTGTACTGGGATAAACCTGGGGAGTTCCCCATGCCAGAAGAGCTCTGCATTAATTTGTGATGGCCACCTCTGGTGCTACTGGATGATCTCCCCAGGTTTGTCTCTGTAGAATCCATAGCAAAGTTGGTGAGCTGAATTAACTGTTTTTTTTAATAGATCCCTATGACTCATCATATGAAGAATTTCTTATTATGGTCTCTTCCTCTTCACTTCCAAAATCTGTAAGGGTTACTCTGGTGACATAGGGCTTTTTTCATACTATGCCGTGTCCATCATGGTCATACACTGTTGAAGAGCACAAGTTTAGGGGAGCTATCAATCACTGTGGTCTATTCAATGACATGAGAAACTAGCTCAGGTGATTGAATCCCATACACTGCAATAGAACAATCTGAGTTTAAAAAAAACAGTAATTGGTGATGTTTTGCCTTATTTAATCAGATCCATTATGTGCAATACTTAAAACAATCAAGCATGGATGCTCCAAATATGCTAGGTGTGTGCCGCACCCATGCTTCTGATGGTATTGGACGTTTTGCATGACCATGATTATTTTCTCGCAGCAAATGCCCACGAATTCCATTATTTATTATATTTTAATAATGAAAGGCTGGTGTTTATCTGATTTTATTTTCTTTGCTGTGCATTATATTTCCATCCGTGTACCACTCAGAAAGCAAAAGCTAACTTGACAAACAGACAATAATATAGCTTTACAAAACTATATAAAGAGAGAATTTTATGGACTTGAGATGGGAATTTCAAACTTTAGGCCAATGGAGTTGGAAACATTCTCCAATACAACTGAATAGGAGAATGTTTTCCAACTTAGCAACTTTTGGCCTTAATCTTGGACGCCCAGTCTCCATTACCTGCAATTCTCTAGCCTTACTGTGTAAACCCTGTACAAGTTCTTGTTGCTTATGTTTCTATTACAAATGGCAGATGTTCTATAATAATATAACACACTGTTTTGTGTGATTATCCTGTTGATTTTTTATCTGCATTAATGCATTTACTGTTTGTTTATTTATACAGTGTTGTGGGATGGATGGTTTCCAGCTCTCTGCTATCCCTTACTGTGAAACATGGGTGTTTTTTTTTTTTTTTTTTTGACAAGATCAAAGAAACTTGTGTACTGAAGGGAGAGCTGGACTTTAAAATGCTTTCCCTGCCGTTATAAAAGTGTGGAAGTGTATTTTAACTGACTATTTTATAAAAGCATAAGCTGTCTTCGAGCTAGAACTGGATTACATTGAATCTAATCAGTGGAGGGGACATGTATATACCAGCATCCCCTGCTGCCATAGAGTATGCAGTCATGTATGCCCATAAACCACTGTGCATTTTGTGCACATAAATAATGAAAAGCACTCTGCCTTTATAATGGGGTTTATGCTCAATCCCTGTGTGGTCTATTCAGCTGTGAGCTGCATTGAAAACAATGCCAATGTGGTAAACTAATTACTCCATATGGTAAAAGCACCATCATTTTTAACTCTGCAATAATTATTGCACAGTTTATTGCATTTCCCCAGCCCCTCCTTTTTAAATACAGGTGTAAAGATGCTCCTGGCCTTTAAAAGTGATGGTGTTGATGCTGGTGATAATGACCCCAGCCTCCTAATAACTGATAGATACTGAAATCTCAGCCTGTTAAGGATTTCAACCTTAGACTTCCCTGGTCCCAGCCCATTCATTGGCTGATTTAGAAACCAGTTTTTGATATTTAATTACAGGTCATATTTTATCCCCTGTCTGAGTTTGCTTATCGAGATCTGTTCCCCTCTTGATCTCCAAACTCAGACTTTTTTGAATAGCCACCTGTGAAGCAAGAAACCTCTATGTGAAAACAATACTCAGAGAACTCAAAGTCGATCCCGGGGTCCTGATCGCATTCTCAGTTGTCCCAGACACCAGAGAAAGCTTACGGGGCATGCATAGCATTGTGTGCATGCGCAGTAGCGATCCTGGCTTCAGAATCAAAATCAAAAATGGGTCACTGTGTTACCGCACATGAGCAATAGCACTAACACCCCCCTCCCCAGACCCCCCCCCCCCCCACACACACACACGGTGTCCTGATTTGCCGGGGGGGGCAAAGTTTGGAGTTATGCACTATATCTATATATATATTCTATCTTTTCTCTCCTATTTTGTTTTCTGGTCCCTGAAGAAAAGTGAAGATCTGATCCCTGCATATAACACTGTATTTGTTATTAAGTGTTGTTTGATATATTCAGAGTAGGGTTGCCACCTTTTCTAACAAAAAATACCGGCCAGGCTTCTCCCTCCATAGATTTAACATTGGGCCCCAAGCCAATTGTTTTACCAGCCAGGTGGCAACCCTAATTCAGTGGGTGTTACAAGTTTACTTCACTTTCTCTGTTTTTATGGTTTTCATTTTATAAATAGCCTACTATGCGTTTAAATTGTGATAACCGCCAGCCAGCCCACAGTCAACCTCGGCATTCTTTTATGTCTACCACAATGTTTTAAGTCCTTAGGCTCTTACCCATGGCATGACAAGGATTTCACTTCTTGGGCCAAAAATACAAATTATAGTAGAACAAGCTGCATGTGAATTGATTGCACTGTAATCAACAGGTCACCAAGCCCCGTCTTACTGCTTGAATAGACAAGCCAGTGTAAAATATGTTTTCATTAAAGCAGTACAGTTTGATTGTTGAAAGAATAGTTACTTTCAAACTTCCTTTAGCAATCTGACCCATGATGCACACAGTGAAGTAAGTCATGGACCAAAGGAAGCAAGGAGACTGTGCAATTTATTGAGTCACAAATCTGCCTTGTTGAAATTGGGCAGGGGAAATGTGAGAAGCGAATACTGGTCAAGGTCAGTCAGTTTAGTTTCCAAAGGAGAAAAAAAAAACACAATGGGGATTATTTATAAAAGTCAGATTTGGCCAGTGTTCTAGAAGTGTTGCAATCACCATGGAGCTAATACAATGGGAGAATTTTTTCAACTCAGCTACTTTGGCCTTACATTTTAAATTCCCTTCAGAGTTCCCTCCAATTCTCTCTTTATTGAGTAGACCAGCGAACGCTAATCTTTTCCCATGCTTTATGCAGAAAACCATTCATTTTGATATATTTTCAGGCACTGTGGCTATCGCACATGAATAGACAAAATCTTGTTAAAGTGAGCCTATGGGTCTAAAATGTAGACTGTGGTAAACTGACAAGTGAATGGCAAAAATCGAGAATTAATAGTGTGGAAAAATGCTCCTACTTGCCTGTCTTTGCAACTCGGCTATCAATGCCTGTCTTTTGCAGTTCACTTGTGAGTTTACCACAGTATACTTTTTAGTACAATAGACTGTTACATAACAGGTGTCCCGATAAGATATACGTTTAAGTAAAAGACTGCATCAAGTTTAGGCATTTTAAAATGCTTCTTCCAAATATTAATGCATATTAATGCCCTTTCAAAGAACTTTATAAAGCATGTATTACATTTTGCATTGCTTAAAATATGAAAATCTTACACCTAGAATTTATGAAATTACAGCAGTTTGCAAGAAACCAGGACTGCCCACAATAGCTGAGTAAAAGCCATTTACTCTTCTTTTTTTCTGCAGGAACCAATGAGAATAAAGCCATTCAAATGAATAGAATATTCTGTTTCTCTAATGATGACATCAGACAATGTGTTGCACTGTTAAGAGATCCTACTGTATACAAGAGCAAGTGTATTAGATTCCATATATTAATCAAGATTCCAGCAGCACAGGAAGTGACTAAATGAAACAAAACTGTATATGCCCAGTGTCTATATAATCAGTGCTGTAGCACCTGTAGCATGCATGCAGAGTAATCACTGGAGGAGGGCTTGAGTAAAATTTAAATTTTTTTATTTATGCAGGATGCCTGCATCAAATCACACCGGGAAAAGAAAATACTATACACTATACAACCAATAGTCTTCAACATGCACCAAAGTGAGTTTGGTGACTAGACTGTCCCTTTAACTAGAAATACTTGAATGAAAGAAAAGAAATAAAGCGCCTTCCTGAGCCCTCTTTTCTTGTATAGCTCAGTAAGGGGTGTACATATTGGGCAGGGCTGGTGCAAGGATTTTTGCCACCTTAGGCAAACCAATATTTTGCCGCCCCTTGCCCCTCCCCATACCTCACCCGCACATCAATCACACAAACACACATGCAGTTTTGTGCAAACATTTACACACAGAGACAGTCACACACATACAAAGAGACAGTCTTACAAGCGTTGTGTGTTAAACCCACACAGAGCTCAAACAGTGCTGCTTGCGCTTATCACGCACACTGATGATCCAGATCAGGGGTGGCAAACACAAGACCTTGTAATGTAGCCCGCACAGCAGTGGCGTACTGCGGGGGTGGCGGCCCACCCCGGGTGCCACTGACTAGGGGGGTGCCACCGGTGGATGCGACCGCCGGGTGAAAAAAAAAAAATCACAGCGACCGGATGTGACGATACGTCACATGCGGCGACTGTGTTTCCCTCCTCCGTGCAGGTCCGTCCGGGACCACAGACAAGCAGCGATTCGGTAAGTGATGGGGAAGGGGGGGGGGGGGGAGGAGTGGCACAATATTACTGGGCATCTGGCTGGCACAATATTACTGGGTTCTGGCTGGCACTATATTACTGGGCTCTGGCTGGCACACTATTACTGGTATCTGATTGGCACTATATTACTGGGCTCTGACTGGCACAATATTACTGGCCATCTGATTGGCACTATATTACTGGGCATTTGACTGGCACTATTTTACTGGGCATCTGGCTGGCACTATATTACTGGCAATCTGGCTGGCACTATATTACTGGGCTCTGGCTGGCACTATATTACTGGGCTCTGACTGGCACTATATTACTGGGCATCTGGCTGGCACTATATTACTGGGCATCTGGCTGGCACTATATTACTGGGCATCTGGCTGGCACTATATTACTGGGCTCTGACTGGCACAATATTACTGGGCTCTGACTGTTACAATATTCCTGGGCACTGAGTGGCACACTATTACTGGGATCTGACTGGCACACTATTACTGGGCACTGACTGGCACACTATTACTGGGCACTGACTGGCACACTATTAATGGGCTCTGACTGTTACAATATTCCTCGGCACTGACTGGCACACTATTACTGGGCACTGACTGGCACACTATTACTGGGCTCTGACTGGCACACTATTACTGTAATTAGCGCAATCCTGAACGCTGCACTGTATACGTAGCGCAATCCTGACCCATGCACTGTGTATTTAGCGCAATCCTGACCGCTGCACTGTATACGTAGCGCAATCCTGACCCATGCACTGTGTACTTAGTGCAGTCCTGACCCATGCACTGTGTACTTAGTGCAGTCCTGACCCATGCACTGTGTACTTAGTGCAGTCCTGACCCATGCACTGTGTACTTAGTGTAGTCCTGACCCATGCACTGTGTACTTAGTGCAGTCCTGACCCATGCTTGCTATTATTCTTCCTAGGCTTCTGTTTTCAAGGCTAGTTATTACTTAAATTATTATTAAAACCAGTAGCAACTGAATGCAGAGGCAATTATTCATGATAATAAAGAGTAGATGCATAATCCTATACAACCGGCCCTTTGAGGGTAACCATACTGCTGATGCGGCCCCCGACGAATTTGAGTTTGCCACCCCTGATCCAGATCATCGTGTTTCTCTGAATCATCAGCGAGAAGCGCAAGCAGCACTGTCTGAGCTCTGTGTACGTTTAACACACACAGCCGATATTGTCTGCTGCTCCCAGCGACGAAGCCTCGCTGCTACACCCGGTGTGGTCCGCCTCCCTCCCCCCAGTGCAATCTATTCTAGTAAAAAGGCGCCCTAGGCCGGCACCTACTTCGCCTATAAAATTCCAGCCACCTGATAGAGCATTATAGGCTTAAAGGGCCGAGTAAGGTGCTTTTGTTTACATTCTTTCATTATAGCATTTTTATTTAAAATGCCCACACATGGTGCAATCTTTCAATTAAACAACTTATTTTTGTTGTTGTCCTTTTTATATTTGTAAGATTTTAAATTCAAATACGTGGATATAAAAGATATATGGAATGTGCTAGTTTTGTTTTCTATAATTTTATATTTATAGTTTTTGACAGAAAGCGGCTAATTAGTGTGATAGAATGAAACATATTCAACACATCTAGAATTAAACTGCTGTTGTAGGTTTGCTGTTGGAATGCAGCTAGAATTCTTATGATGGTCAAAGATCATGCATAATGACATTCTGCCAGACCTTTATGGGAATCTAAGTACAGACAGGTGAGTCTCATATATTTATATTACTCTAATTGTGTCTGTATGTAATAAACATACTTTCACTGATTACTGGTGCTTTAAATTTTAAAATAATGTACACCGTGTTTATAGTGGTATGTTTCACTTATAAGTAGATAATAATAATCTTTTGAAACCTTCATTAGAAAGGGATGCATCTTCTCTGTATGATCTGTCAACTAAATTTAGCTAAGCTTGGTCTGGTCTGCAGATGTCCCTTTTGTCCTCTGTCCCTTGCTAGGATTAAACACGCTTTCTATGTGCAGCAGGCTGACTGACCTAGTTTTATTACTGGATTTATTTTAGGTTTCACAGTAGATATTAAATCTTTATGAACACATTTGTACACACTGTTGCTTTGAGGTTCCCAAAACATCAGAGGAAGAAGCTTTTGAGTCTAACGTTAAAAGGTCAGAATTGACAGCTTTGGGGTTCAGTGATTGCTAACCTTGGCACTGTAGATGTTTGGGAACTACACATCCCATGATGCTCTTGGCCTTATTACAAACAGGCCAGCAATGAATCCAATGAGCATGCATGTGACATCACAGGCAGGTTTGAGGAATGAGAATTGCGCTCCTGCGCTCCCCTGGCAATAGGTTTTTCATATGACTTTAAAATATTTGTTTAGGTGTTTACAGCGGTATTTGTTTTTAACTCTCTTATTGTTTAGTAATTTCAGCCACCAGCAGTGAGTACAACAGACCTACCATTAAGTGCCTGATTGGCATGAAACGCGTCAGGTGATTACACGCTGTGTGTGTCTGTGTGTTTTTTCTATCTACAATGTGGACTTGCTTTTTTATGGCTTACAATACATTTGGATACTTTTTTATACTGAAGTGCTCGACATTATTATTTTTACTCTCCCCTTGCAGTAAGCATTATCAATAGCTAGTAAAAGATCAGGCAATGGTGTCCTGTTATTACTTGTCATCTATTAAAATTGCCAGAAAAGTGCTGAGAAGGAGAATTGTTTCTGTCTGGAGCACCTCTAGTATCAGGAGTCCAACAGATACTTTTGAACACGTGGTTGTCACATTTTCTTAGACAGTATGATAAACCAGAATCACCTACTGCAAACTCTCAGCATCCTATTAAACCTTTCAAATGATCTTAACAGGTAATCTCCCGGTCAGTGTGTTAAACCTATGCCTTTTAATAGAAGGATAACCTCCAGCTATGCTTATGTAGCAGGCGCAGTGTCTGACATCCCATGTGTACATTATAGCAGCTTAGTCCTTATCCACGGAACTCCCTAATATCCCACTGCGTGACGCACATTGCAGAGACAAACATGTAAATTCAGAGCTAAATCCCTTGGATTCCATCCCGTATTATGAGTTCTGCCTGATGTTAAACAAACGAACCATCTGCCATGCTATTTAAATGCATTTAAATATGTTAATGTATTTTATTTGTTTGAATCTGCTATTTTGTCATTCTTTTCTGGTGATACACAGGGATATGTTTGTAGCCAACATATAATTTCAGAAGAAAATAACTCCTCCTCTAAGAATATGTCACACATCTGGACCTTCAGAAGGAAATGCACATCATCCCCAGGGGTGTAGTATAGATTAAAATCTTGATTTTATTTGAACATATTTTAAACGATCAAACGGATAAATGGAGCTGCAGCATGCCGATCCAGGCTGTCTGCCGATCCAGCATGCCGATCCAGGCTGTCACAATGACATCACTTGACGCGTTTCGACTTAGACATAGATGAAAGGCAACTCCCGCACGCAGATTTTATATAGACTGTCATCAAAACATTTCCATTAACCCAATAGGTGCCAATATACAAAACAGTCCTAAATGGACAGGCACTTGTCAAATACACCAATTCAAAGAACATAATTTCACATGGAAGATATGCTTTGGACATAATAGTCCTGTGCTAGTAGCTGAGGTCCACAGCCTTCTCCCCTATCATTGGCAGTAATCGTGGTGACTTGGTAATTGGCACACTGATGGTGATGGTTTGCCGTGTTCTATTTGTAAAGGATCCATATTATAATAAGAGCTCTTCCATATGCAGCAATAACTTTATGGAAGGCACGCTAATATCCTAAAAACAGGATGTGATTTATCAACCTTGTGTCTGGGCTGCATATCCCCCACAAAATCCACTATTTCCTTCAACATCTGCATAAATCCATGCATCCCCATCTCTTATTTGTCATACTGTTCCAGGTTGTACCCTTTTCTTGTATAAGCTTTCTACTACACCAGATTGCCTCCACATACCTTATAAAAGTGCTGGTTTGCAACCAGAGCCTGGTTGCTGTATGTCTGTGCACAGGGCCATCAGAGGGTGCCTGGCCGGCTCTTTAAAAAAAAAAAAAATTGGGGAAAAAAAAATGCTTGCCAGCAGAGACACTGGCTGGGGAGATCAAAAGATCTTCCTTCACCAGCATCTCTTGGGCAAACAGACAGCTGGATGTCATAGACATTCCTATGCTGCCTCGCGCACTACTCATGCTGCTCTGAGGTCAGAGCGATGGGATAATGTGACCTTCCAGTGCCCTGACTTTAGAGCAGCGCAAGAAGCAACATGGGAAATTCACTGCACAGACTTCCTGCTCCCTCTACTAGACACCAGGGAGCAGCTAGGCACGGGTAAGTGGATGTGTAATGTGGGTGTTGGGGCATATCCTGGGGGCAGTGGTAATTCCTAGATGTGCAGTGTGGGTGAGGGGACATGTCCTGGGGGGTATGACTAATTTCTGGATGAGCAATGCGGGTGATGGAGCATGTCCTGGGAGACAGGGGTAAGTCCTGGATGTGCAATGTGCGTGATGGGGCACGTCTTGGGATGCATTTAAACCTCATTTGTATTATGTACAAAGACATGGATAAAATTAGTTTGGGAGGGTAGGGAATTTTTTTTATACCAGGGGCCCCACGATTTCTGATGGCGGCCTTGTCTGTGCAGGTAGTGCACAGCAGTGAGGCAGTCCTGAAAGTTACCACCAATCATGGTAGTGCTAGATCTGCTGTCACCCCCTTTCTCTACTGCTCCCCCCCCCCCCCCTCCCTCAGCCTGGCTCCTTAGGCCTGGTCCTATTTGGCCTGGGCATAAATACAACACTGAGTGCTATAAGGCTAGCAAATGTATTGATGGAATTAGGAGCATACTCTATATCAGTGATGTCGCTCCATTGGCCCAAAGTTAAAATTCACTGCAAAAATAAATATTTACAGAAATGATATCCTGTTGCCTCCTGAGCAATTACATCAGTGTTATTTCTCAGGAGCCAACAGGATAATCATTTCAGTAACTGCACACCCCTCCACATTGCAGGTTGGTTTAGCCTGCCGGTTCCTCTCCCGGCATCAGCTTGACAGCTGACACGCCCCCTGTTCACACAGCAGCATAGCAGCTCCAGCAGCTCTGCCAAGGAAGAGACTTCCTGCAATATATGTGTGAGTAGGTGTGTATGTGTATATACATGTGCTGTATGTTTGTGTGAGTGTGTGTATACATGTGCTGTATGTATGTGTAAGTATGTGTGTATGCATATGCTGTATGTGTGTATACATGTGCTGCATGTAAGTGTGAGTAAGAATGCGTGTATACATATGCTGTAAGTGTGCTTATGTATGTGTGTATACATATGCTTTATGTAAGTGTGAGTATGTGTGTATACATGTGCTGTATGAAGGTGTGTATACTTGTGCTGTATGTATGTGTATGTTTGTATACATGTGAAGTATGTGGGTATACATGTGCTGTGTGTATGTGTGAGAGTATGTTTGTGGGTATTTAATATAAAGCAGTGTTGGCACTTTAAGGTCTGGAACTTGGTTACATGCAGGAAATTGGGGACTCGGGTCCATAATGGTTCGCCATCACTGCTCTATATGGACCTGACATGTTTTGCATAACAGAGCCCCTTTAATGTAACTTAACATCCTTTTTTTTTATTTATTACTTAAAAAATCACAAACTTTTTTCCTTTGTTTAACTTGTGCTTTATTATTATTATTATTATTATTGAGGCAAACGTGCAAATGAAAATGGCCCTAGTATGGAGATGACATCCTTAACATTCTGTTTTTTTTTTCAAGTTTAAGTAGCTCTGCTATAACTGCATAAAACATTTTTATGCAGTTGTATCAGAGCTACTTCAACTTCATTGGTGCATTTGTACAAATATTACTGCACACAAAAATGCTAGAATCATACCTTCCTTCTACATCCTGACACTCTTATGTGTGGAAATTGAACCTCTGCCGAACAGCTTTTAATCTCTGAGACCTTTATACATGGGCTGTAGATGGGGCTCAGAGCAACCTGGATTAGTGCACATAGGGCAATCTCCCCAAATGTGTCTTTTTTTCCATAAATCTAGTCCATGTAAGCTATAAGTCAATTACCAAGCTGGGTATAAGGGAGTTATTATATTTATCACATAGGTCCACTGCTCCATCAGTCAAAGAATGACTCAGCGACTCAAATGTCTTGGTCTAGTGGTGCTTCAAGAACACTGCATGGCTGGATGATTTAACTCAGAAAATTCCAGCCGGTTCTCAACATCAGTCCTTAAGTAGCCCCACCAGAGCATTTTAACTGATCTCATCGTATCATCAATCAGTTTGTCTGGCAGAGAAACATTCACTAATGAAAGAGACCCCTATACATGTCTAGAGCTGCTATATAAATAAACACAGAAAAACAAAACTACACTGGATGGTTTTATGTACTTATTAAGAGACATTAACATTCTGGATTACACCAACATTCCAATCTTAACTGGTATAGTGGATATTATTTTGTTATGTTAAGTGGTTAGTTTCTTTCCATCTAAAGATAGTCTCTTGCGGTATTTCTGCTGCCAATCATTTCTAAGATAAAGCTAAATAATAGGTGGAAGAAGAATATAATAGTGAACTTTTTTCCCTCTGAGATAGGAAATTGTAAGAAAAAATAAGTTCCTTGGCAGCAGCAAGGATTGAACCATGGCCAATCCTCTTAATGATGGCGGTGCTACGTGTACAAAGCCACTGGGAGGCAGTAAACAGTGTTTTAACGTGCTTTATTACTACATAGGCAACAGACAGAGCTACCTGGTGACCATAGATATAACCACACTCCCCATGGTGACAAATCAATCAACCTAGATTACTCTGGTTAAATATTTGTGTTACTTCTACTAAAAGACTGCCTCTGCAGATTCTTATTCCACCTATTTTTTAAGTTTTTATTTTTGCCTATTCAATTATGCAGACAATCTTTGTATGCGTTTTGATATCCTTTGAGGTTTGCAGAGACAATTTATGGGTGAGCAGACATGATTTCTACTTGGGTTGCTACTTGGAAAGCGTGACGGACAAGTAAATGTATTAACATTTTATGGGTCAATCATTTCGAAACCTAACATTTAAATTCACCCTTTAGATTGTAAGCAGATCTGTCTTTACTTTTTTGCACCAAGCAATATGTAAATTGTTGCATTGTATAGATAAACGTTAATGTACCAATGGTTCTGGTGTCTTTTAAAAAAATGTATGAATCTTAAAACCTGTTAATCATGCTCATATAAAAGCCACATTAATACTGTACATATTGATTGAAACTATCACTGAAAAAGTGAAAACCATTCCAAAGTGTGTAAGAACATGGAGAGAAAACAAAACAAAATGATAATATATTTGCAAATGTTAATATTTACCAATAAGCACCTGACATCCTCCTTTTGTCTGGTTTTTATTTTCTTTTTAATATATAAACCGTGTATACATAAATAGCGCACTGCTGATACATTCTCTGGGTGACCAGCACCACTACCTGTGCCCTTACATGTCTCAGATATGGGCAATGATTATCTGAAATGGATGTGTCTAGTGGCCTCCACAATGTTCCCACCACATTTTAACCACTGACATGTAGGGTAGCTTTCCTTACGAGGATATATGAATAAAAAAGATACATACCCCGCTTTAAGGACCTTCACTTTAAGGACATTATTACAGTGCAACCATTTCCGTTTATGGACTCTCAGCTTTCTAGTTTAATGACATCACTACGTCTCCAATGAGACAACAGTACAGTACCGTACTGTACAGTGCTTCTCCTTGTGTGACCACAAGGATGAGGTCCATCCCGTCTATTAAGACATTTGTGTTGTAGACTGTATTTGTTGACTAAGAATGTATAAGAAAAGTGAAAAAAGTTAGTGCTTCCCTTTAAGTACATTTGCATTTTACATACATGCTCTGGATACATGTTAATACACTTGTTTATTTTTAGTCTGGTATTTACCATACATGAACTTTTATTATTTTTTCCATGTATTCCTCGTTTACATGCCTTGAGGGATTCATCTTTTGGAAGGGATTTTACAGCATTTAAACTGACAGAATGTACTTGTAATAAGTGCTCAGAGACTGTGTGCTACTAAGTGTGTGGAGTGTTACATGTTGCTAGGTATTTATCCTGTGTTGTCCTATATGTTTTTTTTTCTTTTTACACTTTATTTTTCTGTTTGCTCTGTAAATATTGGTCTGAAGTCGAACATTTGGCATCTACAATGTCATCCTATGCAATGTAAAGTTTATATAGAATGAAAAGCAGGTCTTAAACACTGAGATTTTATATAAAAAGGGGAAACACAAAGTAAACATCACTGTATATTAAAAAGAATTGTGGTTCAGGAGGCTCAGCTGTTGATTTGAAGATCAATTTACACCTTATCCTTGTACTTTTTGGATCCCAGACAAACCACTTTAAGTTCCAGTGGCGTCGTCTACCCACCTACAATATATTTAGAAGAAACCTTGATCTTTCCTGTCTTTGAGACTTCGTACAATTCAACAAATTGTTATAGGAATTCTGTAACCATTTGCTGTTGCATTCCCTCTAAAACTGTAATGTGCTACAACAGTGATAAGAGAAAAAGGGAAAAGAAAAATGTCGGTGCGCTAAGCTAGTTACAGGCTCAAATAATATAAATGTAAAAATGATGCTTAGCAAACAGGTGTGAGCATGCAGCAGAAACAGTGTGATTGGCTGTACAATGTATACAAAAACTGTCTGCGCTTCTCAACCTAATAAAGTTGGCAACCAATATATAAATATAAATGAGAGGTTTTGATTACATGAATTGGCCAAAGCATAATTAAGCTCACCCGCCACGTCAAGGCACACTCTCAATAGGGCGAGAACCTACTCTCACCTCCTATCTAGTGGGCACACAAAGCAGTTTATACTGCTACCAAAACCTATTTAATGTGTTGGAAGAGGTGCAATTAAACCTCCCAATTAACCCTATAACAGCAAGCTGCAACCAGACAATGAGGAGCCAACAACCTCAAATATGTGCAAGCAGGGAAAATAAAAATGTCAGTGCGCTAAGCTAGTTACAGGCTCAAATAATAATAATAATAATAATAAATAATAATATTATTTGAGCCTGTATTATATATATATTATGCTCCTTGCATCTGGTCCTGTGTTACACCTGGACCGCACGCAAGCTACTAAACACTGCTGCTCTGCCTCCTCTGACAGGAGGAGGCAGCAGCAGTTCAACATGGTCTGTGCCATTTTAACAGGCACAGACCACACTAGAACCTCTGGAGACCTCCCTTGTGCTTGTGCCCTGAGAGGTAAAAAAGCAGGGAGGGGGATACATTAAAAAATGTATCTGTGTGACAGTGTGTGTGTGTTTGACTGTGTGTGTGACAGTGTGTGTGTGTGTGTTTGACTGTGTGTGTGACAGTGTGTGTGTGTGTGTTTGACTGTGTGTGAGACAGAGTGTGTGTGTCTGTGAGAGACAGCTTATGTGTGTTTAGTTCTCATTTGTATGACATACAATGTCTACACATTTACTTCTCATTTTATATTGTGCAGTATTATATTGTTCAAGTATTGGAAGTTAATTAAGTGTCTTGCATCCACTAGTCACCTACCACATAGATATTTATTTAATGGTGTGAAATAAAGTAAATTAAGTGCAGCTTGGAATAGCCTCATTGCCAAATCTGCTTGGAAAGTGTTGCCATCTTCTCTGCACTTTGGGGATTTTTCAGCAAATCTGACCAAAGACTATTAGGGAGCCAGATTTCAGAGAGTGTTTTCAAAGCCAGGTCTAAACAAAAAGGGTATATCATAGGCTACTCTATTTTTTTTTTATTGTAAGATATTGAATTGAGAGGGTACATGCTAGCAATAAATAATTATGGGTTACTGGCAGCTCGTGAACATAGTGACAGGTCTTTTTTTTTTTTTTTAACCTAAATTACAGCATTTACTGTTCATTGGCATGATATACCAAGATTATGCATTTACTGCTCATTGGCATGATATACCAACATTATGCATTTACTGCTCATTGGCATGATATGCCAACATTATGCATTCAATGCTTATTGGCATGATATACCAAGTTTATGCATTTACTGCTCATTGGCACGATATACCAAGTCTAAGCATATACAGCTTATTGGAATCTTATACATCATTTAGATATTTCTATTGGTATAAAGCCTTGCATATAATGTTGCTCATTGGCATCATCATATAATTAATTTAAATGCATTTATTGCTTATATTACACATACCTATTGCTCATTGGCATTATAGAAATCCTTTATATGTCCGTCCAAGCATGTGAGCTTCTTTACTCCTCTTCTATCAAATCTGCCATGGGCTCTAGCACCAGATCATTTGGACACCTAGCAACACCCCTAGCCACTGTATTACCCTTTGTGGGTGTGCAGGAATCTGAGAAATGTATGGAAAGGCTACATCACAGCTTAATGGGGGTTGGACACTGAATAAACTGTTGTGCGCTTGCATTCTGATACGTGTGTGGAATGTGCAACTTGTGTCATAATCTGAAAAAAGTTTTGTATAATGGATCATTTTGGACCACTGATCATTTTCGATAATGGATTTTTGGATAAGGGATACTCAACCAGTATATGGTTTCTTAGAGAAAGAGTGTTCATATCCACAAAAGGTGGAGTAATTACTAAGTTTATGAATTCATTTTGGAAATATTTCCTTCACTTAACTAGTGATGAGAAGCACGAAGATAATACATTACTGTAAGATCTAGATACTTAAGAAACTGTTATTATATCTGCATTACAAGGTGTTTACATTAACCACTAAATAGGGTTTTATTTTAGCATGAACTTGTTAACAAATCAGTAGACCCATCCTGTTCCTGATACTTTGTTAATGTAAAATGGTAAAAGGCATTTATCCAGTGGCATGTGTCACTTAAGAGCTGAGTTATTACTAGTGATGACCCATGTGTTTCCTATGGTTTGGCCAAGATGTGTAATACGAGAGGCAGGGTTTGCTATATTCAGCACCTCAAATCCTCCAGGAATGTTAACATCAGCCTACAGACCATGGACGAGAACAAGAAATCTTTATAACAAGATGCTTGCTGTAATACCTACTCTGTTATTGACGATGTATCTCAACACGTGGATTTTGTATGTAAGAACCAATCACAGCATTACACACTGTCCGTCCCTTCTGGTACTTTTCCACTGTGTTTTATGTTAAACAAAGTCATTTTAAGGGGGTATTCTTGCAAATAGGGCATACTCTATAAGGTAGCACTGATTTTAATTCAACACTGTACTATACACTGTACGTCAGCCATCCATACTGACCCATGCTGATCTAGTGACTCAAGATTCTGGGCATGTGACTCTCCAGCTGCTTCTGAACTATAAATCCAATGATTCTCCTTTCTAGAATGGCAAAGAAACAGCTGGACGTCCACTGTAAATGCCTAGGCCTTCTTGTTGTCCATATTAGAAGAGAGCCTGACCCCACAGTACCACACTGCTCCACAGTCCCATGTTCTTACTCTGACGCCCAATGTTCCAAAGAAAGGGACTCTAGAGAAATGTTTCTGAAATAAATAATAAAGGTTACAGCTGGAGAGCGTTGACCTTGACCCGAAGAAGTGATCAGACTAATGTACTTTTACTGCAAACAGCAGGAAGGGAAAATAGAGCCTCCCTTTGGCTCAGACCCAATGTTTGAAAACTTGACGTGCTGTCATTTCTTATTTGTATTTCCACATCTATTCAAACACTGGTCTCTGTGCAAACTGCATGTTAATGTTGCTGTAAATTATTTGTTCACTTGTACTATAAAGTCTTCTCCCATTGTATATTGTTCACTTTGATTATTAAACCAATTGTGTCGTGTTCGCACCCTTTTCCACAACACATGCTTACAGGCTGTGTATGTTGAACAATAGAAAAACTTGCTCACCTTTTTGGTCTCTTTGCTTATTAAAAGCTGAGGTAGAGACTTCGAGATGTGCTTTAAGCAGTCCGTCATTAGTGCTGCAAGGCATTAGTCAGTTCACATTATGCAGCAATACTGTCTCCTTCAGGCTTTATTCTACATCCTGTTTAGCGTGGCAGTGAGATTACAGCGAGCTGGTTTCTCATATGTACATTTTATTTATGGTGCTAGACACCCAGCAGTTAGCAAATTATACCTTTCAGAAACGAGTTACATGTCAATATCGTGCAGGAATTAATTTTCCATCAGGCAGGATAGGCAGAGCTGTGATGTGAGAATTACAAGCAGTTTTTTTTTTTTTTAGTAAACAGACCGGCCCTTTGTACTGTGCTATGTCAACCTATAGCTGTGAGCCTTGATGGGGAGAGTTAAAGGACAACTGTCATGCCATAAGTGACTTTGTCTGAAATAAATAAATAAACACTAATATATAAGCTGTGCCATTTTTTTTTTTTTTTAAAACAACAAACATATGCAAAATTTTCAGTTATTTTATAATTTAGAAGTGACTACTGGACATGTCGTGGCTGCCATCTTGCCTCCTAGTTTGGGGTGCATGAAATAAATGAATAAGCCCTAATATATATAAGCTTTTTTTTTTACAAAAACAAACCTATACAACACTTTCAGTCATTTTACCATTTAGCAGAAACTGCTGCACATGTAATGGCTGCCTTCTTCCCTTATAGCTTGGGTTGGATCTCTGACTTAAGCATCTATTCGTCTATAACACCCACTTATTTTGATATTATACTGGAGTACCAACCTTTTTTGCTCTCTGACCCAAGCCCCCTGCGGTCCTACATCTCAGCTCTGTGTAGTTCAGCACCCAAATTACATGTGGCCCACCTCTCCCCAGGTCAACCAGGAGTTCATGCCTAGAGGTACAATAAAAAGTCACATTAATACTAATTTTTATGTGATTATCTATGCAAAATTGGTTAATCTCTCGGACTTGCCAGGTTCTCCCTTTCTAGCCACCAGCACATCCATCTCAAAACATCATCTGTTGCTTCTTTCCTTATACGATGATATACATCAGGGATATAATGTCATGTACTGTTTGCTGTCCTTGGATGACTCCTGCAGAAAAAATATCCCCAAGCAGTTCATCTTACAATACCAGCATCACCTGCTACCATGCATGGCTCATTTTATTACTGAGACATCACAAGCCTGTCCTTTAGCATGCTCCATTTTTAGGAGAGACAACTAGTTTGATGTCCTTGCTAACAGATCTATAAATTAATGTTAATCTGATCTTTCATGGAGTCTGCCGATGTATACATTACAGTTACAGACCTGGTTGAGAATTTGTTTTATGGCCTCTACATAGCAGCTGACTTACAGAAAATAGCTGACTTATTAATCGTAAGATTTATGAAAACTGAAGGCACAGACAATCACATGGCAGTGCAGTAACCTCATTAATCTGTTATCATTTGAAAAGCCTGGTTGAGTCAATAATGACACCAAAAAAAAAGGGACCACTGTGCGGATGAGTAGATTCTAGATCCGTGTCTGCTGTAGGACTTCCAATGATTTGTAATGAGAAAATGTCCCCTGCTTTTTTTCTGGATACATTAGTAGAAGCTCTGTGTTCTCTACATTTATATGGTTAATGTCTTCAGGATAATACAACAAAATGGCTGCATATTAAGTATATCTCACACTGACATATGCCAAATGTTTGGTTCCAGAACATACATTGCTCTCAGAGCTGTGGTTTGACCAGGAAGACTCTCAAGCATGAGGAATGATGAGGGAATAATTTTGCTGCCGGTTCTGGACTGTGTCTTTTCACTTCTACTTTTCATTTCAGTCGCCTGTCCAATATAATGTCACTAATACATGCATTCCACCAGTGGTGTATAGGGAGGCGTCAGTAATGTATGTTATGTATTGAATGTCCAGTTTAAAACAAATCAAAAGTGTGGTTATTATGACAAATCCATAACATTTAGAGTTTATTGTAACACATCTTTAATAGCAGTTGAATAAAAAACGTATCCTTCTGTTTATCTGTTATCGTGGGGTAAAGTTTATTTAGAGCTCACTCCCAGGGGTTCCTCATTCACTGTGAGGCAGCTCAGTGTGATACACTTCATGAATGTTGCGATGTCCGATTAAATACATTGTGGGGTTTGTTCATGGAGAAGCCAATATTCTCTAGGCATTCAAATCTGTTCAATGGTGTTTGTACACTTCAGTTTCTAAGCACTGATGTAAATCAATAGGAAGACAAATTTGAGCCCAGGGGTGAATGCATGGAAACCAGAAGGAGGGCAGCATAATTGAACACGAGCACAAACCAGGGGCAGCTAATCTGCGCTGTCCAGCACAGAAACCAGCTGAAAAGAAGCTCTTTCAGCAGGTTTCTGTGCATACAAATGCCCCTTCAGCAAAGCTGCTGGCTCAATGTAATGGGAACTGAGAAGATCTGAGCAGGTGTCTTAACAATGTAAGAGAAGCAGACTCCAGTTTCTTCAGGGCTGATCAGACCTCACTAGAGAAACTAATGCAAGAACATATCAACTAATGGTCTGTCTGTATCTGTGTCTTGTGAAATTACCTGTCTGTTGTCATGGTAATTCGATAGTAAACCGGGCAAAATAACTTTTCATCTCCTAATAGAATCCTTTGGATACAAAAGTCCCAAAACCAAACCCTTAGTTTTGCTTGTGTCACTTTATCAGCCTATCTATCTTACTGATAATCAATGCACGTATACAATTCATCTGAGCACACATCCAACATTCCTCAGAGTAATCAGTGCCGTACATGTAATCTTAAGTATAGGAAATAATCTCTTCCCTTTTGCACTCACAGTCTGTGCAGATATTATGGTAATAGTTTCTCTGCCGGATAAGCTGACATGCCTTGTTAACTCACTACTTCCCATTCCAAACTCTACATGTCAACAGTTAATGACTGTATCCACCACATTCTAAATCAGCCCAGGAGAAGCACAAACTCACTGAGTAGATTTAAAGGTCATGCTTATGTTAAAAACTAGCATTGGATGCAAAGAAATGGGCAACGATGAGTTAAGGCCCGCCGCTAGAACCATTAACGTGTGCAGCCCAGGTGACTGTCAGACGAAGATGTAAAAAACCTGATGTAATCTGTAAGCCTTTATATGTGATATGTATGTGCTTCATGTTTCACATATTTGTTGTACAATTCCCAGTATTTAAAGGAACACTGCACCTTTTTTTTAACCCTTACTTCTTTGAAGGAAGCAAGGGTTAAAAAAAAAAAACATGTCCCAGGCTTTGAAGTAAACCCGACATGTGTCTTAATTGAGACGTGCGATTTTACTATCTGCTGTGCCTCACATCTGCTGGTTATCGCGCACTGACAACTTCAGCGCGTTGGCAGAGAGAGATGCTCACCGACTAGACAGCTGCCTGATTCCTATGGAAGCATGGAACCTGTCGGTCTGAGGTTAAACTACCGTGTACTATCAAAAGTAACAACCAGTTCATCATCACAGCAGGAACAACTTACATTTCACCACCAAGTGAAATATAAAGTTTAGTGTTCCTTTAAGACAGGAAAAGAATAATGTTGGTGCGCTAAGCTAGTCACAGGCTCAAATAATATAAATGTATAAAATGAAGCTTACCAAACAGTATGATTGGCTGTACAATGTATACAAAAACTGTCTGTGCTTCTCACCCTAATAAAGTTGGAAATAAATATATAAACATAATATAAATGAGAGGTTTTGGTTATATGAATTGGCCAAAGCATAATTAAGCTCACCCGCCACGTCAAGGCACGCTCCCAATAGGGTGAGAACCTACTCTCGCCTCCTATCTAGTGGGCACACAAAGCAGTTTATACTGCTACCAAAACCTTTTTAATGTGTTGGAAGAGGTGCAATTAAACCTCCTCCAAATTAACCCCTTGACAGCAAGCTGCAACCAGACAATGAGGAGCCAACAACCTCAAATATGTGCAAGCAGGGAAAATAAAATGGTCGGTGCGCTAGTCACAGGCTTCCTTTAGAACATATCATCAGTGCAAATTTTTCCCTGGTGGAGATATGTAGAATTACACAATTCATGATCAGCGTAGTGGAGCTGAGTATAGAATGTCCTTATACTGGATGCATTCCTTCTGGCACACTAAATACAGGTCCATCAATATTAATCTTGCAAGTGATAGTTCTGGGACTTTAAAAAAAAAATTTTTTTTTTTTTTTTTTTTTTTTTACATCAAGTACCTTAAGAATTATTTAATGTTCAACAATTGAACTGGATCCAGGAGAAAATACCTTGAAATCACACATCACAATAAAGACAATGACTGTGTTTAGTAATTGGTGATACGCCTATGTGAGAAGCAGGTTTCCTCATCCCACACCTTAATACTTTAGATACCGATAGGTTAGCTCATCTTTAAAATGCTGATGTCCATTTTCGATGACATACGGGTATACTAAAGAGCGTAACGTACATCCCTATTTTAGTTTCTTGATGCTTGCACTTGAGCCGCCCACAATGTTTTTTAAAAAGAATATCTATATATAAACAAACAGGGCTTATTAATTGGTAAAGTCTATAAATGACCGTTCTCACAGAAATGTATTTATTTATTTTATCCCTTTATATTTAACAATATTTTAAAGATGGTCAATATTGGATTGGAAGAAAGCAGATGACATTTTATAAAGGTCCTACTCATTTTACATATGCCTTTACAAATGCAAAATAGAACAACTCTGATAGCAAGACATACCCTCAACTAGGGGATCACACTCATACCTCTTATATTTGGATGCCAAGTGTGTGGCTTTTGAGGGATTGTATCCTTGCTTGTGCACATGTGCGTTTTTCATTCTTTGAAGTCCTGGACACCGGAGATTTACAATTGGGATCGCTTAAAGTGGGACAGTTGGAGGGTATGTCTGAAAAGATAATATCAATTAAACATTGCTTTTACTGTGAATGTAGAGAAAAAAAAATATTCGAAAATGATCTATACATTGTGTTAGCTAAATTACAAGCAAATACATGAATGTATACAGTGTAGTACGTTAAGTAACTTATGCAAAGTAAACAAATAATTAAATAAACTCAACATTAGTGGGTCCGGAGCAATATAAGAACCAAATAAGGAAACTACATGAATAAATGGAGGTTCTAGAATAAGACTGGCATAATCCACAGAGCAATAAAAAACGAAGATCTACATGATCATCATATACAGGAACAGGAGATCTGAAAACGTCTTGCATTGGATCGGTGAACATCCACAGGAAGGGTAGACATCATTGTCTTCTGGTTTTGGTCTTGAAGCACGCGCTGGCAGTTTTACTTGCGATTCACTTTTATTTCACTTTCTGTTTGGTAGAATGAAAGTATGGAAGCCGCCAATACATTAACCCAAGAGTTTCATCATGAAAAATGACTTCATCAGGGTTCTTACAGGATGGTGCTCCTTAAATTGTCAGAGTTTTTTCATCTCTGCGCTATCTCAGTTAAAGGGATAATCCCGCCAAAGAGACTGTATTGCCAATGAATATAACACTTACACAAATGGATGAATGGGGAAGAAATTTCCAAATGCCTTTATAATTTTTTTTGGCATAAATGAAAAATAAAAATGAATCTAAAACAATATGTATATAATAACAAGCTAAAATGAGTGGACCTATAAAAATTGTAAAATATGTAATGGTCTAAAGAATTCAAATTCAATATAATACCATATGTTATTCAGTATGCATAAAAATATGTATATAATCAGACTAAAAATAATATACAGGGAGTGCAGAATTATTAGGCAAGTTGTATTTTTGAGGATTAATTTTATTATTGCACAACAACCATGTTCTCAATGAACCCAAAAAACTCATTAATATCAAAGCTGAATATTTTTGGAAGTAGTTTTTAGTTTGTTTTTAGTTTTAGCTATTTTAGGGGGGATATCTGTGTGTGCAGGTGACTATTACTGTGCATAATTATTAGGCAACTTAACAAAAAACAAATATATACCCATTTCAATTATTTATTTTTCCCTCCTTGTAAATCTCACATTTGATGATGGACCACAGGTTCTCAATGGGGTTCAGATCAGGTGAACAAGGAGGCCATGTCATTAGATTTTCTTCTTTTATACCCTTTCTTGCCAGCCACGCTGTGGAGTACTTGGACGCGTGTGATGGAGCATTGTCCTGCATGAAATTCATGTTTTTCTTGAAGGATGCAGACTTCTTCCTGTACCACTGCTTGAAGAAGGTGTCTTCCAGGAACTGGCAGTAGGACTGGGAGTTGAGCTTGACTCCATCCTCAACCCGAAAAGGCCCCACAAGCTCATCTTTGATGATACCAGCCCAAACCAGTACTCCACCTCCACCTTGCTGGTGTCTGAGTCGGACTGGAGCTCTCTGCCCTTTACCAATCCAGCCACGGCCCATCAAGACTCACTCTCATTTCATCAGTCCATAAAACCTTAGAAAAATCAGTCTTGAGATATTTCTTGGCCCAGTCTTGACGTTTCAGCTTGTGTGTCTTGTTCAGTGGTGGTCGTCTTTCAGCCTTTCTTACCTTGGCCATGTCTCTGAGTATTGCACACCTTGTGCTTTTGGGCACTCCAGTGATGTTGCAGCTCTGAAATATGGCCAAACTGGTGGCAAGTGGCATCGTGGCAGCTGCACGCCTGACTTTTTTAAGTTCATGTGCAGTTTTTTTGCGCCTTGGTTTTTCCACACGCTTCTTGCGACCCTGTTGACTATTTTGAATGAAATGCTTGATTGTTCGATGATCACGCTTCAGAAGCTTTGCAATTTTAAGAGTGCTGCATCCCTCTGCAAGATATCTCACTATTTTTGACTTTTCTGAGCCTGTCAAGTTCTTCTTTTGACCCATTTTGCCAAAGGAAAGGAAGTTGCCTAATAATTATGCCCACCTGATATAAGGTGTTGATGTCATTAGACCACACCCCTTCTCATTACAGAGATGCACATCACCTAATATGCTTAATTGGTAGTAGGCTTTCGAGCCTATACAGCTTGGAGTAAGACAACATGCATAAAGAGGATGATGTGGACAAAATACTCATTTGCCTAATAATTCTGCACTCCCTGTATATATATATAAGGTGATATTTATGGAAGGCACTATCAAAAAAGGCGAGAAATTATAAAAATTATATAAAAAAAATGAAAAATGTGAAGCAGCTAAAAAAATGTGTATTTGGAAATCATGGAAAAATACATATAAAGGACATAAAAAAAACATGTTAAAAGCCAGGACCTAAAGGGAGGTGCATATGTAAATATCGCAAGACCCTATATTTGATAATAGTTCTCCACAAGCATCCCATGCTATGTAGACACACAGCTGAAAAGTCCATGTTCCCCACAAGCATAAACCCACCAGAGCAGCAGGAAGGGAGTAGCAGTAGGCTGTGTCGAGTAGGTTAACTAGACATATGGGTCGTCTATTCACTTAAATGCAAATATATTGCAAGGAAGGCGACTCGGGAGTTCAAATTTCACTTTAATAGTTGATCATCTCACGCTATTCACGAACAAACTACCTCCTCCCAAAAGAAAAACAAGTTACCTGCGCTCTCTCCTTTATCCCTATGCATTTAAAACAAATGGAGGTTTTTAGTTACCTCCAATGGCCATGAGAGGATGAGCCCACCTGCCAACGTCAAGGCAGACCCCCCTAGGTGGGTCCTAACTCTAACCATTCACCTTGCTTCTTTGAGCCTCTGGCAAAAATCTCTAATGAGACAGAAAAGGGTCTCTTTAGAGATTTTTGCCAGAGGCTCAAAGAAGCAAGGTGAATGGTTAGAGTTAGGACCCACCTAGGGGGGTCTGCCTTGACGTTGGCAGGTGGGCTCATCCTCTCATGGCCATTGGAGGTAACTAAAAACCTCCATTTGTTTTAAATGCATAGGGATATAGGAGAGAGCGCAGGTAACTTGTTTTTCTTTTGTTTTTACTATATATTGGGGCTGATGTGTACTGTAGTCATTGCAGCCGCCCAGTGATGGGAGTGAGCGCAGGACTCTTCTTTATGTATTTGTAAACTACCTCCTCCCCCCTCCCACCTCGCCGAAATCCATCTCAATCTCGCATCTTAAACTCCCTTCAGTGAAAAGCAATAAAAATTGCTATTCACTAATAGCCGAAGGGAGGTCAGATTATGAGGCGTGTAAGACTTTAACATCGAACCATCCTTCTGCAACTGGCCTCCATTACAGGTGGTCTAAAATAATAATAATAAAATGATAAAAAAATAAACACTTCTGTCGTAGGGTGTAAAATTCTAACCACACAGTATTTAGAACCATAACACCAGCATGATCCAACTGAGCCTCATGTGACATTATCCTGATCCATCGCTTTCTGAATAACGAATAGTAAAGTAGCCTTATACCTAAATATTGGCCTACATCCCATGTACGCAAAAACTATCATTAATTTGTACATTGAAAAAGGATTTTATAGACAAGTGTCAACATGCCCAGCTTGCAGGCTTTACAAACAGAGACTTAAAATGGATTCACAGGAGATTTGCATTCACTGATGTTTAAAAGCATTTTTATTATGTGAAAAATTAACATTAGGTAAGAAAGACTTAAACATTGTTTGTTTCCATTCAGTAATATAGAATAGGTGTAACCCTTCCACTGCCAGGTAGGGTAGGGTGTGCAAGGCAAAAGCAAAGTTCTCAAATGTATATATGGTAAAATGGTTAAGAAAACATCACTTTTGTTTTTAACAATAACACAAGAGCATGTGAAAGGAAGGTGGCATATTGCATGTCTAAATCATGTTCTAAGCAAATCGAAGCATTGTAAAGTTTATTCATAAAAATATTTTCATTTTATATAACAAAACGATTAGATGGAATATTGACCACAAATTCTCTTTTCTGTCGTCTATGTAAAAAAAAAAAAGAAAAAAAAAATTCTTGTTCTACAAAGCCCATTTACTAAGCATAGAGTTAGATTTCATTATATCAGGAGAGGTTGTGGGGTAATGTGGGTGGAGGTACAACAAAGCGCATATATGATGTAAAGAAGTGGTCAGCAGAATGGGTATTGGTATAGGGATCTTCACCTGCTATTTGCCCATTCAAAGAAAACATGAGTTTTCTAGGTAAGGTATGTAGCTGTAGGATACATACTGCGGAGAGGTAAGGGGGGGGGGAGAAACCACTCCAACTCCTATATTCATCTATGGCGCTTATTCACTATATTGTGGAACAATGCTCTCTGTTTGCTATTTAGGCTCTACGGTATAGGAGCAGTAGGCTATATTCTCAGACCCTTTTTGTATTTCCCCTAATATATATATATATATATATATATATATATAACAATCCAAACGTGTATTGAGGATGCCCTCACAGGACTTTCAAAGGTAGACAAAAATGTAATTTAATCCATAGTAAAAATAGCGACGTTTGACCTTTGTCAAGGGGCAGGATTGCCTGAAACGTCGCTATTGTTACTATGGATTAAATTACGTTTCTGTCTACCTTTGAAAGTCCTGTGAGTGCATCCTCAATACACGTTTGGATTGTTTATATAGAGATGGGAGCTGCACCCAGGCACAATATCCACAAGTGACGTACCTTGAACTGAGTGCTAGCATATGCTTCTCTACTTGCACCTAATTACCTAACCCATACATAGGGCGTAAGAACAAACGTCTTGGAAACCTTGACACATACATATTAGACTAGCTAATCCAGTACCTTTTCCTAAACATCTTATAAATAATTCACAAGGTATTTTATACCAAATACAAAATGCTGACAGGTACAAAATATAAATATTGTTTTTTTTCCTACAACTTATAAGTTATGCAAACAGCAGTATTTTTTTCTGAGGTATCATTTATACAGTAAACAAACATAAATAAATAAAATATCCTAAGGCAGGATCCCTTTATCTAGGCGGCAATAATATTTTTCAAGAATAAAAAAAAATATTTACATGCATATATCATATAATGCAGGCTAAATGAACTAGAAATGTAAAATTACCAGACTTTATGTATATACTCTAGATTTTCTGTCTCCTTCTAGCTGGCATTTTGTCATGTTTCAAAAGCTTTATTTTTTTAATGCAAACATTTTGAATTCCTACTTCTGACAGAAACCTCTTTTTAAATTTACACATGGCAAGTTTTCGCCTAACAAGTGTAACCAAACTTGCAAATGATGTTTGCTACAGAGTGTTGTACTAAATGGCAGCAAGCTATGTTTAGGCATTTTTGATTGGCTGTAGTAACAGGAAGTGCCTGCGGACAGGAAGTAAAAGTTGCAAAAGGTTTATAATAAGTTTATATTTGCATCAGCCAGCAATATGGGCCCAATGGTTTTTATCTGCTGGCTGATTGTATGAGCAATTCACTAAAAGTGGGAATATTCCATCTCACTGACCTAACTGTCCATTGTGCAGAGACAAAGCCAGTGAGTTTCTCCTGCTCCATTGGACCTGCACAATGCATAGTTAAGACTAGAATTATTGAATAAATGTTCAGCTTACCTGCACCTCACTTTTAATGATTAACTCCCTCTATGCTTCTTTATAAAAAGCTGCTTTATTTAAAAAAATTATGTGTTTGCAAAAAGTATTTATTTTCTGGTGTTTCTGTATCTTGAACTGCTTTTCAATACATATTTACACATTTTTCATAATCTATTCTCATTAGGAATGCAAAATGTTAACTGTTATCTGTTCTAGTGATGGAATGTCATAGATGAGTATAGATGAAGCAAACCTTAACCATTTCAAAATGGAAAACTAGATACATATTTACAATATTGTTTGTGCTTTTTTTCATGCTACAGTTTAATGCAAAGCAAGAAAGTGTCATTGGTTAAGCCTTTCCAGTAACATCACTGTAGATATGTAACAAATAATAACTTTGCCTTCACTGATGTCTGATAGTACTGGCTTTCCAGTGATCTTAGAGTAGATATTTGCACGGGTGTGGGTCTGTTCACCAACAATGAACTCTTGAGAACAGACCAATGAAATGGAAAAATCCAGCAGTAATTGAATTGGAAAAAGTCAAGTTGAGGCATGTTTCCAACTCTGCTATTAATGCATGATTTCTGCAGTTCACTTGTCAATTCAATGCAATCCACGTTTCAGGGAATAGACCACTCTGAGCTATTTACCATTTTTCTTCAAACCATCAAAAAATGATTTTCATAATGTCGCCAAGAACTCATACCTTTTTTGTTTTATACATTGGGACAATTCTGGGGCTTTTCAAAGAGTAAAACATTATTTATATCCATGTTATCATATGATACAGATTAAATGGAGTAGAAATTTAAAATTTTCTGTATAAACTATAGATTTTTGTCTCCTTCTATCTTGCTTGTTGTCATGTTTTCAAGGAGTTATAATAACAAACTACAAAAAGCGGCTTATGGTATAATAATGATTAAAGGAATAAGACGATTTCAGCATTACACATATTTAACTTGTTCTATTACAAAAAAATATATATCTTCATATATATTTTCATAACAGACCTGCAGGAATATACATTTTTGGATCAGAGACTAGAATATTCTGTTGGGTACAAGTGACAATATTGTCCTCCCCACATAATAGGAATTTGAACCTGCGTACTGCATGGCTTTAATGGCCCTTAATGGGCCTCTAATGTATCCCCTACATGATGTGTTTCCCTCTGAAGCGTGGTTAAGTATCTTAAAAATGTGTCTGTTTCTCTTTAAACCTTAACAGTGCTTAGTTTCACTGTACCATAATCTAGACGCCTCCAGGTATGCCAGGCTAGACTTGACACAAGTGATGACAGCCAATGACGTATTAATGATTTAAAATTAGAGTTCCATTTCTTGTCCATTACAGGTATCTGGCAAGGAGCCTGTTGACACCAGTCATTAAAGACAATTCATCAAATTTATTTAGGAAGTTGGGCCTGCACTATAAGTCCCAAATGTTTCAACCTAATCCATATGCCAAAGGTTTACTTTACATCACAGTCAAGTCACGTTTGGTGTCTGTGTTGTCCATGTCATTTAATATTGGATGCAATGTGTGAGCATCAGTGTTGTCATTGTTTGCAAACCATATACTGCATACAGACATTTAATCCCTTAAGAACACATGATGTACACTAGGTTTGTCCTGGCTGGCAAACCATTGCTGACATAGGACAGACTGTGATGGAAAGAGCGGTGTACGTGATCAGGCGGTGTTGCTTTAAAACCTTGATGTGCATTAAGCAACCTTGAAATTTGGTGCTCAGGTCACCTGGATTCATACCACGGAGCAAATTGCGGGTGCAATATTGGAGAGCAGCATCCTCGCCCAATATGGTGCTGCACTCTTGTGGTAAGAGCATCAGTAGTGGTGAATTATCACTTCCATCGCTCTGTAGCTGTGGCTAGACTGCCCAGTTACATCTAGGGCTACAGTTAAATAAGGAAACATGCATATTTCTAAAGTCAGGACAAAATTTATAAAATATTTGGAAAGGGCCTTTTTTACCATTTGTAATTTTGTAAAAAAAAAAAAAAAAAGCTGATAAAAACAATTTATCATTTGTGTGGATACAGTAAATGAGAGAGAAAAATTACAGCTAAACACAAACACGGCAGAAATGGTAAAACTAAGAGGTGAAAAGAAAAGAATCCAATTTCCCACAAAAATTTAAGTGTAATTAATACTTTCATATCTGAAATGGTAAATTTAGGACAAAAGTATGTGCAATAAATGTGTTCAATGTTCACTTTTAGCCTAGGAAAGTCTTTCACCAGTTGTAAGGTCTTGTTTCAATAATGATTGTGTCTGTGTGTGCATGTTACCTAATAGGCACTAGCAGAATTATTATCACTTGTGTTGCTACTTACCAGTGCAGATAAATCAGGCAGAGCTTTAAGTTTTATAAATTACATCACTAACTCAATGTACATGTAACTTTGTTTTTGTCTAGGTCACAATCTGTGATGACCTTAAATGACCACAAATGCGGCAATACTGATAGAATCATCCTCCACAGATGTAGCCTGGGACATAAAACTGAATTTTATAAAAATAGGAAGAAAAAATAATAACCTCAAACCATCTGCAATCAATCAAATTTAAATTAGTACACAAAATATCCTCTTCTACCCCTTTGCCAGTTGGAGACCTGCAAAAGGTCCATTGACATTAATGGGGTTAAGTCAACATATTGCAGTATACATATATACATATGTCTATACATATATTTCTCCATGTGCGTGTAAGTATATCTATGCAATCCATTACTTACAGCGAAGTACAACAGAAAATAATTTTTGAATAATTTACAACTTGTAATAAATATATTAACTTGATATCTGTGAAGCATGGTGAATCAGTGATGTGATTAGAAAGCACTTGGTTGGCACATTGGCTGAACTGCATAAAATGTAGTAACTAAGTAACTAAAAAAATCACCACTGAATCCAGGCTTTACATCACTCCCGAAATCTAAGTAAAAATGAAAGCGGCATTATTTACATTAACTCGCTCATTCTCCGTTGGGCCTGCAGTAACTTGCGCAGAGATTGCACGTAAAAACACACTGTTAGTGAGCAGTGCGTTTCGCCAAGAGATACTCTCGGATGTAAGTTTTTCCACACTGAGCTCCCGCCGGTGTGAGGTCTGTAAAGTTTCCAGTAAAACACATGTATTACAGGCCAGGTCGACAGCACTGCTGTCCTTGTTACTCTGAATCAAGTACGGAAGGGTCAGTAAAAAGTCTGCGATGTCCTCTTTAGATGCCATCTTACTGTAGTCCAAAACCTTCCGCATTGGAAATGGCTATTGTCAGTTTCTGTTTTAATTCCTTCTTTGTTTTATAAGGAGGCAGGCAGAGCTGGTTAAAACAGGTATGTGCTGTAGGCAACCTAGAAAATAGGAACATGCATATTGGTTACGAAATATTTATTGGAAACAACAAAAAATGATTTTGCATAAATTATTATGAGACTGGATGGTAGTACATGGTTACACACGTGCTGGTTTTTGCATTAAGGATTGCAATGTGTTCCCTGCGCCACGTTGTGTAGATTGTTTGTGTGTTTTTGAGCCAATACAGAAAAAAAAAAAACTTGCTTCCATATAAAAATATTTCATTTGTAATTAACAACTGATCTGTGTGCGAAATCAAAAAGGCAGAAACTAATTACAGATATTCCTTTAAAAAAGGAGTACAATTAAAACATATTTATAATATACTTGGTGTATAAACCCTCTACACACACCTTCATAAGATATGTATGTGAAATATATTATTATTATTGTAGAGGAAATGGCGTCTGGGTTAATGACAGGGTGTGGAAACCCCAGTGTCTCTTTCTTCTTCTTCAATTTACCACTAATGTGTGTGCACAATGATAATTTGTTTTGTGCATTGGTATCTGGGTGCGTTGGTAGGACCTGACGCATTTTGCAGCATCAAATGGCTTCTTCTGAGGAAATGGTATGTTTATATATTATGTACATGTCTTTGGTTGTAGATATTTCCTGACTTGCTGAAGTCAGGATCACGCTCTGTACAAATGTAAACATTATAAAAAGGTTTACCAGTTAGTGGATGTTTCAGTCTTGGAAATCTTGAAGTTTAAATCGGCCATTCCCCCTACGGGTACTCTGTCACTTCCTGTAGCAAAGTGTAGTAGCTTCTTCTGAAGTTCAAGGGGAAATCCTAGAACGACATCCCAAAAGTGTCTGCAAGAAACAAACACATATGATTTCTGTGCATTAGAAATATTATGTGAAAACGGTATCTCAGTATATTTTGGCTGTTGTGTATTGGTGTGCATGATCATGAATAATTCTTCCTGCTCATAATAAACATATATAAGTCATTTCTATGCATTTCCCAAGGCACAGCCACTAGGCGAGAGAAATTGGTAGTTCAATAAATATAAAAAGAGATCTTAAACGAAAAATGTATATAATAAAGCCTATATGGAATCTCACCTCACAGTAAGGTCTGTTTTCAAGTAGCCATCATACTGGGTGTTCTTCTGGAGGGCAAGCATGTCTAGTTCCGGACTTCCACAAACCAGAATCTCCACTTCTTCTGGACACAGTAACTTAAAAAGAGACAAAGCACAGAAAGAATTTTACTTTTTGATGCTACTCACAGGAATACACCAAGGCTCAACCTCTCAAGTGTAAAATACATCAAAATTGTCTCACCAAGCAGGAGAATCAAGCATTCAGCTAAAAACTGTAATGTCACTATTGCTGTATTCTGAATTGCCTTTGTGAGTACTTTTATAAAAAGTAGATAGCCCTTTAATTAGATCATGGCTAAATGTTGTCCCTGGACGTGTCATTACAGGTAGTAAATAAGGTATTACCCAACTGCATATTCACACCATGCTCACAATACCAAACAAGAAAAAATATTATAAAAAGTACTTACTCTAGCATAGCCTGATTACTTGTTATTCACCCTTTTACAATGCTTTTTAAGCCACGTTATATTTTATTTACATAGAGCTTTGAAATTATAGTAAGGCTAATAACAGATATACATATATGTTTCTATAATGAGTCTTGTGTATGTTATGTATTTATAATTAATGCCAGTATCAGTTGCTTTATTCTCACCATTAAAGCATTGGAAGAACAAACGCTGTGGAATCCGTAGTAGAAAGCTGAGAACTGTTTGTAGATTGATTTATTCAGGAGGAAGTCGACATACAGCTGGACATATTCTAAAATACAAAACAAATGCAAAACAATCATTTGTAAATTCCAGTGTGTGCAGTTAGAATTATTTTAGGGATCTAGGGTGCATTTTAGCACTCTTATTCTCTAGCCTTTGTTGGGGGCAAAACACCAAAGTTCCGTTTCCCCCCATAGGGGAGGAAATATACAATAATATTTAAGGAGATAAGAGATTGGCAGGAAAGGAGAGAGAAGGGGCACAAATCTTTGTTCACCCTTGTTTGCCCAGGTTTCCATATAAAGGAATATGAGGAGGGTTAATCGTTTAGGTTTCTTCTATAAGAGGGTGGGCTGAGAAGGGGGACAGGAGGGTAATAGCCCCATGGGCAGCCCTAAATCCGATTCAATTGGCCGCTCCCTAAGAGCGCACTGATCTTCACTGTTCCCATCACCTGGCTGGCAGAGCCTATTATAATGTGTGTGCAGTCCCTAGTGAGAGGAGCACCGGGTGTCATGAGTACTCAAAATCACTGATGGACATTTTGGAGGACAATGATGGCACAGGCACACTGTGTGGGGTACAACAATGGCACTGTTTGGGGGACAAGGATGGCATTGGCAAGCTGTTTGGGGGACATGTGGTACTGACATCCTCCAATACTCCCGACACTTCCATCGGATTTTCTCAGTATGTATTGCAGTGTTCCCCTGCTGCAACTGGACTTACCCCTCAGGCCTAAGAATGCCAGCCCTCCCCTGCTTCTATAAATAGATACTTTTTATAGCGCTTTGATGGTTTTGAAAATATGGGTCGGATTAGCAGGTGAGACTCACTAATGAAAGCTTTGTATAAAGGTTGCATTGTATGTGAGTGTGGTCTGTTGTGACTGACACTATTGGACTGTTGACATTTTTATGGCCATTGAGCTCAATGAGTATGCCATTGTTTCTGAACGTCTAGTAGGGAAGCACTAATAAGCAATACTGCATGTCAAATAAGTGTGCCAGTGCAATATCTTCAAAATGAAACATGAAAATACATTTAAAAAAGTATTAGATCAGAAACAAAAAAAATATTTGTTTTAAGTTCTTTTATTACTTTTTACCTTTTCTGTTCTGGTTGGTAACTGGAATTTTATCACCACTTGGTTTAAGGTTATATGATTTAATGACTCCAAACTCTTCCTGAAAAACCTAGGAAGCAAAATGGAAAACATAAAAATGTAACTATAAAATGCTCTAAAATAAATACACTGAGCAAGAAAAAGAACCCAAAAAATATATACCATCTTCAAGATGTATTAATAGAAATAACGCTTATCTTGAGGTGGAACCAACCTGAAATGTTGAATAAAAATCTTCCTCCACATTCCCTTCATATGTTAGAAGTTCATTTAATCCATGTGCAAGCTCCTAAGAAATAAACAGTCTGAGGTCAACTATAGTAGTGGTAGGTAATAATTTATTTTTACAAGAGGCCTTTGCTCTATTCACTAATGCATCATGATAAAATAGAATCTAGAACAATCAGTAAAGAGGATACTTACTGGCATGATCTGATACAGGTCATCTAGTGTGACTGATCCAATGCCTACAGGTATGTTCTGGTCACAAGGAACTATAGGTGGGCTCAACAGTTTCTTATAACAGCAAGGTGGAAAACGAATATCCAAGGTGATGCTGTTATATACAGCCAGACCCATTAACTTGGAAAGTTAAGTAATAAACACTAGTAGTGGACAGCACACATCAGTATTGCTACAGATAAAATATACACATCATGTACTATATTATGTACCTAAAGTAAACGGCAGAGGCAAACATAAGAGTCAAGGTCTACTGTACTCAACTTACATGGGTGGAATAAGGTAAGAAATAGTCTAGAATAGTGTTGTTTGTGATTGTTATAGCAATTTCTTTTTTAACTGTTTCTGTGCCTGCCTCACAAAAAATGCTTTCAAATTAAAGGTACAGTAGATATTTTGTTTAACTTGTTTTATAATAATGGACTTCTGTCTGCATTTAATTTATGAGTGTGCCTGGTTTGAAAGTGTTATTTTAATAGTGTCATAATGTTATTTTATAAATACCATTGTCTCATCATGGGCACTCTTCCCCCTGGGACTGGTAATAGCCTATAGGCATGTCATGTTTTTACCTTCATCTATCCTCAATAAAACTAACCCCAGTAGAGAGACTAAGTGTGGGGAGTGACTTGGCTTGCCCAGTGCTGCTGCCAGTGCAAAGAAGAACATTTGGGAGTGTGTTTTTCGATTCTAGTCACCAGAAGGTGAACTAACATCCTTTACGTTAATTACGTTATTTGTGTTCCTAATGTAAGCCTTTGTGTGACGTATCAATTTTTAATAATATGAAATACTGGCAGTTCATACTTATCCAAAGTTTTGCTAGATGTTTAAATAGCATTGTGGAGGTCAGTTGCAATTTTTTTAATGCAGCCATGAAGAATACATTTTCCCTTTAGCCTCTATGTAAAGGAAAACTATAAGAATTATTGTATAAGCTAAAATATTTGAATGACGAAAGGATACAGTTCCAACTAGTCGAAACTCTGAATAGTTGTCACATTTAAAGCTGCTAAACCAATGGAAGTTTGAATCCTTGTGAAAAGTAAACATACCTGTTTAAAAAAATAAATAAATACAGGTTACATATAATACAGTATACCTCTGTACACATAGTGATTGTTAATCATTTTACAATGGATGAAATCAGGGAGGCTGACTTATACCTGCTTTTCTGTGGTTTGGTTTTTATAACCCTGTTTAGCATTTTACAGCAACCTCAACTTTACATTTTCTCTATCTGGTCTTACAAGTCCACGTGTAGACCAGGGGTTGTCAAATGATTTTGTCCAGTGGTCACCAATGAACTACGTTCTGACGGCCACAAAATAGTTCATGGGAAATGACCATTTCACAGAGTATCTGGCATAGCCAATGGCAAGAAAAAACATGATATACACTTTCTATATTTTTTGTACTTCCTCTTTTTTTCTTAGTAGAAGGTCACCCTTGCTTTCTAACTTTCCTTACTGTCTTCACCACTGAATTCTCACCCGCTTACATTGTCACATTTGGTGACTGTTTGCATATATATATATATATATATATATATATATATATATATATATATATATATATATAAATATATAAACATCAATCAAAGAACAATCTTTCAGATGTTAATCATGCAACCTTACCATAGTCTGGGTGAAAAATTTGTCTGATGAGCAGAAGGAACCATTCTTTTGTCAGGCCCCCCATGTCAAGACCAGCTTCCCCCACGAAGGTAACTTTCAACTTTTTTTTCAGATCTGCTCTTTTTCGTGTAAGCTTTAATAAAGAGAAGATGAATTAATTGGTGGCAGGTGCCAGAGGTACTCCCTGCATTTAATTTCAACAATTCCAACCTCCCATACCATTGTGTCTCAAAACATTACCGGATTGTTCATTTTATATACATCATAGTGTTATTTTTTTATTTTGTAAATTAGTGCATAGTATTATGTCTAAATGATTGTAATCTGATGTGATATCCATATTTCTTGACACAATTGCAAATAAAACATAGTTAATGGACAAATTACTTGTGTTCAGATATTAACTAATTTACTGTTAAAAAAAAAAAAAGTAAAAGAAATAAAAGAAAGGTAAAAATGTTTTATGACTCTTATCTGGCAGCGGGTGGCTCAATTAATTTAGTCACTTAAATAATCTAAATGACTTTTGCTGATCAAATGATTATTTACAGTCAATTAGTCTTTGAATGGATATTTGTAACCAGATTCAATTTAGAGAATTCTAACCTGGAATTTTGATGTGGTTTTCTCAACAATTTTATGAAATCTGCCTTGCGCTAAAAATGTTTAATTTAAAAAAAATTTTTTTTATAACAAATTAAATCATGGTAGTGTCCCGTGAAGACAGCTCAAATATCCACAGTAGAGACCGCGGACTATTGATAAAATGGTACACTGGGCTTGGTGAATGTAAAAAGAAAAAGAAAAGCAATAAAGTAACCTTGTAAAAATACAAAAGCGCATATAATCTACTGGAACATCACTCACAAGTAAAGTGCATAAAATATATTGCATAGCAGATCAGGGTGCTTCGTTCTATATATTTTATGCATTTCTTAACATGTATTTCACTTGTGAGTGATGTTCCAATAGATTATATGTGCTTTTATATATGTAATGAGGTTGTACTATTGCTTATAATTTTATTTTTACATTCACCGAGCCCAATATACCCTTATCCATATTTACTGTCGCTACTGTCATTTTGTCAGCTGCAGGGAATAGAAGGAGAACCCTTGGGCGGTGGATACAATTTCCCATAGGAAAGTATTGTTTCTTTTCTTTTGTTGTTAAGATATAACTGAACTGATAGAACAGATTGAGAACCACTGCTTAGTCCTTGTATGGGTCATAGATCATAACTGATCCAGCATATAAATATAATATAGCAATAGTAACAGATTGTTATGCGCAACAGTAGAGCATTCAAATTAATAAATGTCCCATAAAAAGTTGAATGGAAATGGGATGGGCACGGCTTTTGGTTGTAAAACTCTTTATCCAACTGGGGATTTAGGCCAAACACAGTCTTTGGATGTATTCAGAAATGGTTACCCTGCCAGACTGTTCTTTATTGCCCAGCAATAAAATAATATGATAATTACACAGATCTTCTCATATAACAGCCATGGCTGACTAATCTCTACAAACATCATACAGTCTGTATTCAGGCTTCAATATCACAGTAACCAGAAGACATGCTCGACCTGAAAATTAGTCTCGGAAATTGCTGTAACTAAAGCACATACATAGAGTTCAAAACTAAATGAGAAAATGGGTTTTCTATCAACAAATTGGATTCTCGCTTTGAGCTATACACAAGCAACAATAAAATCAGTCAGCCTTGTTGTTGGAGGCGATAGAGCTCAAACCAGCTCATTTGTTTGGGAGATTATTGTATGTTATCAAAACCGTGTTAATTTACATTGAATAGTTTTAGTTTTCAAATCTAGAATAAACACCCCCTAAAAGGGTAGTTGGTTGAACCCATGAGGTGCAGACAAATACAAATACCATTGTATATTTTCCAGTTGCAGAGAATAAATGCACAACAGATAATGGAATTCCCAAGTCACATATTCAGGGCCTGCCTGTGGGCATCATTTGTTTCTCTCTTTGGCATCAACAGCTACTTATGAACTCTAAAGAGTTATAGTCTTTTAAATCATCACTGGAGAAGCCAGTGTCTGTGCTAAGTTGGATTTGTAAATGTGTTGCACAAGTTTCAAGACAATGACTGGCTTTCTGGCTAGCTAAGCATCGTAGGAGATGTACTATGTTATTATTAACATAGATGATGTGTCAACAAAAGGGCTTTAAAAGGGAGCAAAGCTTGGCAATGCATGTGTATGGATGCACAACCTGTACAAAAAACAAACAATATTTTCTGCACATATAAGACAGTTACACAAAGTAATATATTCACCTCGTCCAGTGAATCACTGACCAACTGCAGTCTTCTGACTTTGATGTTCAGGAAGAGCATATTCATGTCCGGCTTCTGCCTTCGAGATACTTTATCCACAAGGCTTTGCTATTTGCAGAAAGACGTCCCATAAATAGCCAATCAAAATAAAGGTGTAGGGGAAAATGTCATGAATCTATATGACTACAGCTTGTTTGGCCCTCATACCGGGCTCAATGTAAGAATAAAATCAAAAGTTATTAAAGTAAATGTTCGGTTCACAAATTTATCTGAACTTTGAGTAATCTGGATTTATACTTTAATAGTAGTTTTAAATAATTTGCACATTAAAAAAAAAAAAAACTATTTAAAAAAACAAAGAAACTATTTTTACACTATCCTAATCAGAGTCCTAAGTGTTAGAGAAGATGCAAGTGTCAGGTGGGTGTATTTTTTTTGACCTTGTATTTTGGGATTTTAATGTGTACACATGTTGGGATACCCATACAGTTAGAATAAGACCATTATTGGACTGATGCTATCTATTGTTACTTTATGCATGTATAGATTTTGTGATTGCACTATCATTTTTCAAGTCATATTTTGTACATATAAAGTTGGGAGTTTAGTTCAGTCTCCCTTACATGAAGGGAAAGGACCTACATTAAAAGCTTGAACTCAAAGCTACTGATAGCTGTAGAAACAGCATACAAGTTAAATACATACCTTAATTGGCTAATGCACTGCTACCCTTTCACCTATTTGTACATTTGTTACTCTTTTGCAATCATTCTCTTGCACCAGCTTCTATTTATTTTTAGAAACACTGAATCTGATAACAAGTAATATCAAAGTAGCTCATTTAGAATGTTCTCATTCTTCCACCTAATTCAATTATTGTCATTGTTTCATATATACCCCAATAATTGGTTAGTAATTGGAGTATATGACAACAATCTGTGTGTGCGTGTATAGAGCCCTTTCTACACTACTTGGTCAAAAGTATGAGTACACCTCCTTGTTGAACATCTTATTCCAAAAATCATGTGTATTACTACAGGGGAATATTCTAGGGAAGCTTTCCACTAGGTGTTGGAATTTTTAGGGGATTTGCTTACATGCAGCCATAAGAAAAGGTGAAAAGTTCAGATTTTTTTATTATTTGTACATTTATTGACATTTTCTATTGATCAAACAAAGACATTAAAAAAAAAAAATATTTAAAACATATACATTAACTGTATAAAACATTGGCGATAAGAAAAATATCGCCTACATGTATATTTGCATCACAGCATATGTCATACAGATATATAAAATCCCAAGACTGATACTTGGGATATGTCAGGAGAGAAGAGATGAGGTGAACACATCTTTCCATCATATTCTGCACCTTCAAATTTCCCTGTTGTATATCTGGTTAAATTATTCCAACAGGCGTATATTATATATACCCCAGATATTGATGTCAAGGGACCTTCCAATTCCTCCGTAAGGCCTTTGTTTAACATTTAAATTGTGCCCCCTAAGATGCATAGCATGTGGTTCGACCTGAGTTCTATTATCTCTATCCAATATTATGTATATTCCATTCATCCTACATCAAGGATTGCGAAATAATAAAAGGCTAAGAATACAGTCAAGCCGAGGTTATATAAATGGGGGAAAGGATTGATTAAATGGGCCCACTGGATGTTTCAGGGATTCTAAAAATAAAGCCATGCTGTTGGAAAGCTTGCTTTGCAAAACCTAATTTCAGCTGATTGCAGACATCGTGACTCTCCCCGAATCATTAAATGATGCAGCATTATATAACGAAAACTGCGTCTGTGCAATCATGAACATGCGAGAAGATGAGGGGCTATGGAGTTTCAGTTATATTGGGCTGATATAGAATGTCATAATATGAGTACTGGTAAAATAGACACTTGGAGTAGTGAATTTGAATAGAATGAACCTGACAATCAGTGATTCCCATTGCTGTGTCATCACAGCGACTATAAAGGATGGAATGCATTAAACCTCAATTTCATCTTTACTGAATGTCCTTTTATGTAGAGTAGTACCAACAGGCAGGGGACGAGGTGGACCTCCCCGGGTCACAGCTGGTCAAGGGACAGCATCGGATGACCCCACAATCATCCTGACAGACACTAAGTGCTACACCTTGACTGCATCTGTCGGAGGTATGTGGGGGTCCCCTGGCCGACTGCGCCCCAGTTTGGGTTGTGTTCAAGAGGGCATAGCCATACACAGGGGCGGGGAATATGGCAAGTTAGCCATTCCTCTGCCTTTATAAGCTTTTCCTACCCGTGCAATGCTGATCATTTGCTGCTCGGAATCCTTTTGGATGATGACCTTTTTTGCAGCAATGGATATGATGAAAGGAAACTGACAAAAGGAGAATCTAAAAGGAACATAAAATACATTAAGCATACGTATCTGCAAAGATATACAAATACAGGTAATGGACACACCAACGTTAATGAAAAGCCTTTGGTTTATTCTTAAGTGATATAGTATAAAAGATGCAAACAATTTGCCAGCATGATTCTTGGCTTGTCTAAGGCACGCTTGTCACACCTGGATGTAAATATTGGCATTATTCCAAGAGAGAACCTCAACACAGGATGATACAGATGAGTAAAGAATTTTGACAACATCTGTATGACTCCAATTTCATATTAGTGATTTTTGTCTCCATTATTATACTGGCATACATAGCACTATATATAATTGGTTTGTATGTGTATATATTTACAGAAATACATATAACAAAGGTACAACAAAAAATGCTGTTTATGCTGATACAGATGTATTGAATCAAACCTGCCAGAATTACAAGTATGTTGTTTGATTTCTTAAACCAGGTTTCTCTTAAAATGAATGAAGTTGGTCATTTGCGAAAACTAAGACATTACTATTCCCTTAAAGCATTACTTTGCTATATATATATATATATATATATATATATATATATATATATATATATATATATATATATATAAATTGTGTTCAGTATAATTCAGTATTTATTTTAATGGATAGATTTGTTTTACAATGTACACAGATATCCATTACTGCAACATGAACAATAATAAAAGAGGGTAGCTGGAATTATTCATAGTAAATGAAAGTTCACTGACTCTGTATTCCTTACTGTATCTGCTTCACGTATACTCTGATGCCATCTTGTGGACACTGCATTTAGTTACAGTGTTCTGGCGCAGAGTATCTATGACAGGTGATTTGATGCATTAATTAAATAAGAATAACATACCAGTGGCATCTTTAATTTCCAACCACTACCAAAGATTCACCGAGGCGGGAATATTTCTAAACCCCCTCTATAGCCAGCATGTTTGATTAACATTTAAAGAAAATTGTATACCTCACTGTAACTGCTTTTTGGGTACCCACCAAGAGTCAAGATGAGGTAGGTGCCCCCATCACCTATATATTTTTTTAATGCTGAGTTGGTAGGCGCAAAGACAAATCTCACCTGTGAGAGTTCCCATAAAACTGCCAGGTTTGGTATTCTTCCATGAGATCAATATGATCCAACGTAGAATTGTAGAAATCAGTGTAAGAAATTAAAGGTGGATTACAAAGTGTATTTGCAGCATCTGTATAGAATAAAAAATAAGGAACAATGTAATAATAATAATATAAATGTGATAATGGTCAATATACAAACGGGAAAAAGGAAATCGGGTTGCTGTGAAATGTGCTAATTTATAGAAAATTCAAATATTGCACCATCTTAGGTGCTTATTAAATACAGTTTACTCTAGTTCTAGAATGTTCATTGACTGGGTTATTAAACCTTCCAATATCTCCCATGGATCTGCATGCCACGAAGGAGAGAGATCAAACCAAATATTTTACACTTCCATCAATGTTGGACACGATTTCCTCTGTACAGTTTTCAACCCTACCTATTCATTCTATTTAAAAAAAAAAAAAACATTTTTAGGGAACCTACTTAATAAAGCCAGAACTTTGGTCGCAGACGGGATCCACCATGTGCATTTTACCAGGGGAGGAAACTCTTCAGGCTTTGCAGGAAACAGCCGTAATGAGATGAACTGCAACAGTCTGTCAACTAATTGCTTGAACCGCTTCTGCGACATCCTAATAAACAGAGAATATGTTTCAAACCCTAGTCAATTACAGGTTATGCATTATAAAACAGCCTCATCCCTCAGCTGTGTCTGGCTACAAAGTATATAGCTTTTTGCAATAAAAATAAATAGCACTGCAGAGATTTGGAAAGTAAAAGACAATTTTCTATGAAAAAAAAAACCTGCAAAGATCACAGAAAAACTTAGACACAAAACAGCACCTATCCCATGAAGTGATTTTGTTTTTAAAATGAATGTTATGGTTATTATAATAAATGTAATGAAATAATGGGGTCTGTTCACTAGACAATCAACAGAGGTGAGTTGATAAATGAATAACAAGCCACATTTGCAGAGTTTAAATCGATGCTTCCAACTCTGCTATTTTGGCCTGAGTTTATACACAGTTATACATTTTCCACCGCTTGCTGCTTTTCAATAGGCCCCATTGGTTACTGGCATTCTTAAAGTGACTGTGTCAACCTAAGCATCACTTATATTGGTAATGCTGAGAATAAAACAAATATATAAAATAGTGATCTATACATTGTGTTTGCAGAATTACAAGCAAATACATAAAATAAGAGAAAATCCTGTTTTTAATGTGTCTGTGGGGTCTCCCGTTTTACGACATCGCCTATTTAAATGACCCAATTTTCGATGGGACCAGTGTAATTTGCATATCAGTCCACAAAGTGATGTCATACTCCGGAATCACCACTGACACATTTGAAACATACATTTATCTTGTCTTATGCATTTGCACGCAGTTTAACTAACACAATGTATACATCATTTTCCATTCTCTACATTCACAGTATAAGCAATGTTTTGGTTGACAGAGTTCCTTTAAGGAGCCAATCATTGTTATTGCAGATGCTATCCTGCAGTAATACATGTGGCTTATTCACAAAAGCTGTGGCTTAATGGTAATATAACACCCCTATTAAATAATCATAAAAGACATTAATGGCAAATGATTGCTGTACGACAATATAGAACTATATGGTTGGGTTCCCCATGTAGTAACACCACTGCACAAACATATATTTCAGGAACAATTAAAAAAATATCTGAATCAGTACTGCTATTTATTCTGAGTAATTCATTTTGTTTAACTCTCCCAACAAAACTGACATGCAAGGGCTTTTTACCAGGAGCAACAAACACCTATTAGAATACTGCAACTATTTTGGACAGTCTTAGTATAGATTGTCAATTCTCTATTTCTTTTGCCTGGTTATTGTGGACTTATTTGAGTGCTGATAGGACCACTGTATAGTTTATTTATAGTTTTATTGTATATCTATCGTCAACTTCAGATTTATGTGTATTTATATTAATTTGTATATTCCACTTTTGCAGTTCCCTTTCAGTGCTCATTACTAGAGTTGAGCGGACACCTGGATGTTCGGGTTCGGCCGAACTTCGGAAAAAAGTCCGGGTGCGAACTCGAACTTGACCCCGAACCCCATTGAAGTCAATGGGGACACCAACCTTTGGCCACTAAAATGCCTCTAAAGAAGTCCTGGAAAGGGCTAGAGGGCTGCAAAAGGAAGTAAAATGTGGGTAAGAGTAGGACAAGTGCCTTGCAAACAAATATGGATAGGGAAATAACTTCAAATAACATGAAATACATACAAATTAAAAATACAGCTGAGCCATAAAAAAGAACTAGATGGAATCTTTGATTTTAGCTTTGGAAGAACATAAATCTAAATCTAAAGCATGGCTGCCAGGAGGATCAACAGAATTATCCATTTCAGAGAGGGTATTCTCTTTCAGTTTATATTAAGTGACTCATAGGTTGAGGAGGCGGTGACCGTGGTGGTGTAGGTGGAATCGGCGCTGGAGGACGAGGTAGCCAGAATTTTTCAAAGTGCGCTGTAAGCACAGTATTTGACGGTTCTATTTGACTCTCAGATATGAAGTGCACCGCAAGACGCAGATGTACTATTTACCACCCAAAACTATTAGAATTTTTCAAAGTGCGCTGTAAGCACAGTATTTGACGGTTCTATTTCACTCTCAGATATGAAGTGCACCGCAAGACGCAAATGTACTATTTACCACCCAAAACTATTAGAATTTTTCAAAGTGCGCTGTAAGCACAGTATTTGACGGTTCTATTTGACTCTCAGATATGAAGTGCACCGCAAGACGCAAATGTACTATTTACCATCCAAAACGATTAGAATTTTTCAAAGTGCGCTGTAAGCACAGTATTTGACGGTTCTATTTGACTCTCAGATTTGAAGTGCACCGCAAGACGCAAATGTACTATTTACCACCCAAAACTATTAGAATTTTTCAAAGTGCGCTGTAAGCACAGTATTTGACGGTTCTATTTGACTCTCAGATGTAATACATGTAATGCTATTGCTATTCTATAAACTGAAATAGAGTCCCCATTCATACGAATAGGTCAATTAACCTATTTGAATGAATGGGGACTCTATTTCGGTTTATAGAAAGCCAATAGCATTACATACAATGTAATCGCCGAACCCCGAACTCCAACACGGACATACAGTGAAATGTCCGTGTTCGGGTCTGGGGTCCAAAAATCGTAAAGTTCGGTACGAACCCAAACAGTGCGGTTCGGGTTCGCTCAACACTACTCATTACCATCCTACGTTGTAACATTTTATTAGATAGGTGGTTCTATAGCGCCTCCTTTTGGACAGCCTTAGTATAGATTGTAATTTCTCTGCTTATATAAACCCTAGCACTTCTTTAAACATTACAGGCGTACTTACTTTTTAAACCACTGGATTAAGAAATGGTGGTCAGTATCTGAAAGAGTGGCTATCTGCCTGAGTAAATGAGCGTAAATAACATAGGTAGATGTACTACTGAACTGCGGATTCTGGAAAAGACAAAACAGAAAGATGAATATAAAAACCAGATACTATCACATCATAATACTCTATACTAGACATGTGCATGTATGTGTTTAAACACTGTATGAATATAATGGTCTAAACACGAATATACAAATTAAAAAATAAAATATTCCAGTTAACGTAAAAAACACTGGCGTTAACATAACAAATGGTTCATCTTTACATTGCGCCAAACTTTAAAGAGACCAATATTTTGTTTTTAAAATGTATACTCAAGTTAGAATATAGTGAAAGGAAGAATGGATCATTATTTATTACCTGTGTTAATATGAAGTAGGCTCTGAGGTCATCTTTTGTTCTTGGTCTAAGGTAAAAATAAATTTAAACAGAAAAAAGTTATTTTAGAATATGCCTTAACATTGTCCACTACAATTTGTTTGTTGTAAAGGTTTTCGTTGTTGTTTGTCATCTGAGCTCAATGTCTTGGAGCGTTTGTCTGTCCTGTATATTATTGAACAATAGTTGAACAGATCCAAGGGACGGCATATCCTCTACTTTAGAAATGGGCTCACTCCGACTTCCCATACTTCAGATAACTTCAAGTACTTCTACAGCGCATTTTCCCACAAAACTTATAAAAATATCTGAGCCATAGCATCTAAATTCAAAATAGAGCTGCAATACCCATTGGAAATGCACAGAGACATCCGGTAAAAGTGTTCCTAGAGGACAAGTGACAGTCCTAGTATGTTATGCAATAACGATTGTTGAAACCATCGGCACATGTTGCAGTCTCTGATACGTGCTGCCAAAGAGCAATAGTGGGGCTAGGAAAGACAAGGAATTGTGTTCCCACAAATAGTTTATTAATATATTTATTCTAAATCACTCTGAACACAACCTGACCAAGGTAAATGTGGCCGTGCTGATGGCATTATTTGCAGCCCAAGTACACCCTGTAACTTCAGCTATGCGGGTAACTGTTCTATTTGGATCTTGGGTGATCATCATTAAAAACAATGGCTAAAATAGGGCAGACTGTCATAAGGCTTGAGAAATGGCAAGGAAGCAGTGAGGGGGGAATATTGTGACTGCACTTAACAGAACATAAAATATTAATGCATGGTTTATACAGATATCACTAACAGGACACCGCTCACATTAATAAAGGTCCTCAGGAGACGGCTGGCAGTGATGGCCCAGAGGAAAAAACTATTTAGTTGCCCTTGGTGCCACTTCACCAGCCCACCTTATCATCCGAGATAAACAGACAAGCCCCTGAGAGATTAGAGACCAGCCCAGAGGGCAATTGGGCTCCTGCCCCCCTTGCCAGCTCTCCCCTGATGGTCCTTTCCCAGAAGTTTTCATGATATTCATGATAATCTCCTTTACAATAAACTATACTTACCCTTTCCATTCTCTTAAAAGGCTGTTGATAATTCCTTTAAGGACTGCTTTTTGAATATCTTGTGACTAAAATGAAAAAGATGTATCGTGTTAAATTTTATTATTATTTTAAAAAATGTATGTATGATAAATAAGTATGTGTGATAAACATATTTGATCCATGGACCGATTTTCTATTTCCTGGCCTGGTCTTATAGATATAGAATTACAGAATCACATATAAATACAAATAAAATACTAAAGTGAGCATAGTACAAATCTATAAGCAAGATGTTTCTTATCCACAAATGACAGTATATTATAGACATAAAGAGAAAAATACAATAGTGCAATATTGTGATGAATAGTATATTATTTTTATTGCACTATTATATGTTTCTCTTTTTGGGTTTTTTATATGCTGTCATTTATGGATAAGAAACATATCTAACTGAACCAATTTTAAGGTGGCAATTCTACTTTGCCTACAGATTTGCACTAAGTGCACTTTAGTATTTCATTTGTATTATAAACTGTGTTTTTCACTTACATGTATGACTTATTCTATTTTTGTTACTGGTGTAAAGAGGGATGCTGGGGACACTGCCCAACTATCTCACATACTATAAATAGATTAAACATTTACAATGAAGTGTTCTAACACATTTCCCTTCTCCCACGTATCACCCAATGTATGTATAAGGAATGTAATAGAATAAAGCATTAAGGTAATGTCAGCTCATGTAATATATAAGTGATAGTGTCACTGTTTTGTAGGTGATACTTACAGTATTTAATAAGGCATCATAGACCGCATTCAAAAATTTTGTATTGATCCTTGAATCTTCAATAGTGTTAATAGAAGCATTTAGATCCCTCTGTAAATATCAATATGGGATAAGGAATCTTAATGACTAGTACTTTAAATTAAAGCATTGCTGAGATCATGATCATAACATTACACAACTCAAATAGTTACATAGTAGTTTAGGTTGAAAAAAGACTTGTGTCCATCAAGTTCAACCCTTTTCCTACCCCATGTTACCCGCTGTTGATCCAAAAGAAGGCAAATAAAAATCCCTTCAGCAATTTCAAATTCTGTTTTCAGGGGAGAAAAAAAGTCCTTCTTGACTCCAAATGGCAATCAGATTTCTCCTTGAATCAACATGCACTAAATATATATTAATATCTATACTAACATGCATAGCCCTCTATGCTCCAGCTCATTAAAAAAAAAGTATCCAGGCTGCTTTCAAAGGCATCTAATTTGCTAGAACCACTTCTTCAGGTGGTAAAGTTCAAATAAAAAATGGAGACTGAATGTTGGAGCAGAGGAAGACATATTGAAAACATGTACTAAAAAAAAATGCAAATATATTTTATGTGCAAAACTATTTTTACACTTTGCTCCTATTGCAATGTACAAAACATTTAACACTCCAATAGTAAATCCGAGGAAATTGCGAATAAAAAACGGCAATTTTGCGAATATTTTTTTTTACCTTTTGATAGCACTTGCTAAACACTGGTGTAATTTTCACATGCAAATAGGAATGATTTTTCACAAAATATTCGCAAAACTATTTAGTTTATTAGCGAAACCGTAAAAATGCATGCTAAATAAAAAATAAACCGAAGAGGCGCAAATCAGGGAGAAAAAAGCGCAGAATGTTACAAATAGTTGCAAATTGCTCCTTACTCATGTGTTCCCTACTTTTTTTTCTACTGCACTTGTTTAGTACATGACCCTTATTGAATCTGGAACCTGTACAGTACTAGGAAAACCAAACCAAACTAGAATTCGGTTTAGCTTGGGATAACAAAGGATATATTATTATACACAGACAAACTACACAAGTGTATCTAATATTGCTTTCCATGAATTAATGCTTGGAGCCAAATCCAGCAGAACCTACATAGGGCTAAAGAAATGTTCAGAGTTTATAATCTCTGTCCGAGCTCGAATACCTTTCAAGTAATGCCTTAATGCATTACTCAGTTCTTCTATATTTTTGGCCTGACCTTTCTTCTTCCTCTTTTATTAACTCTCTCGCTCTACATCAAGTGTTACTCTGCATTTTCTAATATTTGTCCCACTCAGTCATAGTGTAGGGATTTTTTTTTGTCCCACAATAAACCTTTAATATCACACCTGCCAATAACATGTCCAACATTTACCTTCGATTACGTTAATATAAAAAAAAAATGTAAGATATATATATACTGTAAACTATAACTGCTAAACTATGTCACTTTTGTATTGAAAGTAAAATACATATTCACGGAAAGATTACAACACCGCAAAACATACACCAGAGGATATAATAGCAACTCCTTTTGTCAATATGATTAGCATTTGTTTGTTTTTTTTTTTTTTCTTGGTTCATTATCAGTAAGAAACATAAAGCATTACCTTAAACGCAGCATTTAATTCCAAGAAAGAATCAAAAGTCTTTAAATAAAAATCATGCACTGCTTTCCATTCTCCTGTCGATTTCGCTTTATCCAAGTCTGTCCTGAAGAGAGAGAAAAAAAATATAAAGATTGAATGAAGAATATATCTAATGAGTATTCACATGCGTGGTAATCAAGCTTTAGCTCCCATAATTAGATATTTCAGAAGGAATCTTAACAGATATGCATCACTCTGTGTATGTTACATATCTTACGTTTTACAACTTGTGACAATGGTATCTTTACAATAATGCTACATACCAATCTCTCATTTTATACATTACAAAGCTGCTTTCCATTATATTTTTTACATTACACAAATTATTTTTAAAGCTACTATAGTGTTGAATATTTTAATGGATTAACCCTCTTACTGTAATAAACATGCAAGGATCAACTCAATATACACTTAACTTGGCCAAAATGTGGTCTCGAGGCAGCTAAAAAGCGCAGCCCCCCAAACAGAGCAACCCTTTTGAAAAAAGAAGAAAAAAAGCTTGTCGCCAGAGGCGCTGGCGTTGGCTAAGGAGATCAAAAGATCTCCCCTCACCAGCCTCACTGCCGGCGAGCAGGCAGCTTGATGTCTGTGCGCTGCCCATGCCACCTTAATATTGTCGCCCCCTCTGTAAATAATATTGGCTCTGTGGAGCATCCGAGTGAATCCTTTTTATAGCCAGTTGTTTTTTGTCCTTTATATTAGTTTATCAGTAAACGTACAGGAGCAAAGGTAAAAGACCAGTGTGTAACAGCTTTACTTCCTAGCGTTCCGTTCTCAATGGTAAAGTCGTTTAATGACTTCTTTATGCCTTGCTTGTTTCCGTTCTAGCTTTCTTCGATTAACCAACAGTGCAGTATGTTGTCGTTTACACAGAATCATGCAGAAAAATTATTATTATGTGGTCATATTAAATTTTCTCCTAATAACTCTCCTTCAAGTTATATTTAAATATAACATTTATAGTATACATACTTATATACGCATATATGGGTATGTATGCGTATAGCTATAATAAATAGTACTATAATATCTATAGAATTCTACAGAACAAGGTATAGGAGAAGCTTGTTTCACTAGTTCTCTAGTCAATAACTCATGTATTTTAATAGCTACATATTTTACATACATTCAATTTATAATACTATATTTATTGATGACTGGGATTGCCAAATTGTGCTATATAATAAGCACTTAGATCAAGAAAGCCATATAACCAAATGGCAATACTTAATGTAGGGAAGTTCACTGACATTTGAGAAATGTTAAGCCCAAGGCATTACATTATCCTATTCCTGCCTGTAAGTGGTACATGATAATAGGGATTACCATACATATCCACTTTTACTCTATGTTTTAGTGAACATTCAAATGCTGTAAGATGTTTCTGTAAAAATAATAATAATACAAATTCAAGTTTGAAATTAAGTTATTATTCAAATGGCAACAGGGCAAAAAGCCTTTCTATAAAATGTGGTCAATAGTCCAAATACAGATTTTATTCAAAATTATTATCTTTAACTCCACATAAACTGTGTAAGCACGTGGTCATTAACCGGTTAATGGTTATAATATATATATTTTTTATTATATACTTTTATCAGAACAGGCTGAATGCCTGGATCACAAATGATGCTCAGGTTTCACACAGCATGCCATTTACAAAAGTTCTTTGATAAAAAGTATTTTCCAAAGTAAACATGACCAACATGGAAGAAGATGAAGAGATCGAGGGGTTTCTATAGATGAAACTTGTGCCAGTCTCTTAGTAAGTCCTCTAGATTGCTCTTGCTCTCCAATTATTGTGTTTCTGCTAGCCTTAGAAGTGCGGATGGACACAGGTGCTGATCAACCTGTATAAGAGGAGTTATTGTAATGAACATTTCAGCAGTAGAATTGACACACTGAGTCAAAATCTTAGTCCTCATTTAACTATATACCAAATACAGAAATGTAATTGATCCATTAGTGTTCAGCCAGCAAAGTGTTTCTTGGAGATTGGACACTTTGCAATATTACTCCAAGGATGGGGGTGTCAGTGCTACCGCTCATGTGCGGTAACACTGTCACCCATTTTTGATCCTGGCTTCTGAAGCCAGGATCACTGCGGCGCATGCTCAGTGTCTGGGACACTGGAGAATGTGAACAGGACTGTGGGAATGCAGTCCTGCTGTCGAGCTCTACCTCTGTCCCGAAAAGTGGGACTGTCCCACGCAAAGTGCGACTGTTGGGAGGTATGCCATCAGAAAGTACCCACATCTATTAGGTTATGTCATGATAATCAATATTACACTTATCAGGAACTGCAGTTTCTCTGTGTGTGCTGATTTATTTGAAATACCATTAAGATGCCAATTAGCAGTAAATGCATAAATGTTGTATATCATACCAATGGGCTTTAAATACATACACTTTGTATATCGTGCCAATGAGCTTTAAATACAGAAAATGTGTATATCATGCCAATGAACTTGAAATGCATAAACTCTGTATAACAAGTCATTGAGCCTTAAATGCATACACTTTGTATATCATACCAAAAAGCTTTAAAAGCATACATGTATTATGGACCTTGCCTTGTGCACAGGTGTGCACCAAACTGTTCCCAAAAAAAGCATAGCATTGTCCAAAATGTTTTGGAATGTTAAAGCATTATTATTTCCCTTCACTGGAAGTAAGGGGCCTAGATCAACCCTTGAAAAACATTATAACGCCTCCACCAAATGATGTCAGGCAGGTAATATTCTCCTGGCATCAGTCAAACCCAGAAACCACACAGGAAGTTTCCACTGCTCCAGAGACCAGTGGCATTGTGCTTTACACCACTCAATCCGATGCTTGGCATTGTACTTGTGATGTGAGGCTTGCATGTAGATGCTCGGCCATGCGACTTAGCATTCGGTGCCCCCCACTCTGCGACTTTACATGGTCATTTTGTGGTTGCTGCTCTTCCTAAACGCTTTCACTTTTGAATAATGCCACTTACAGTTGACCCGTGGCATATCTAATTTTAGTATTAGGGTTTAGGGGGTTAATATTAGGGGTCGGGGGTTAGTATTAGGGTTTAGGGGGTAAGTATTTGGGGTCGGGGGTTAGTATTAGGGTTTAGGGGGTTAGTATAAGGGTTCGGGGGTTAATATTAGTATTGGGGTTATTTTTAGAAAAGGGGTTATTTTTAGAAAAGGGGTTATTTTTAGTATTGGGATTTGGGAATCATTTATTGGGGGGGGTTATTTTCGTTTTACTTTTACATTTGTAAGAGCTGACAGTTCAGCGCTGAACTGTCAGCTCTTACATAGCCGCGGCCGCGATGAAACGGCCGCGTTATACTTCAACGGCCGCGTTACCCCCCAGAAAATAGTTTTAGAAAATGGACCTCTGGGGCCATGGGCCGTCGATATGCCCGATGCTCCGATTCAATCGAATATGAAGCCCCCTGGGGCGTTGGAATCGCTATACCCCAAGGTCTTATTAAAATAATAAATATATGGCCCCCACAGGAGATCACTGGTCCCACGGGAAGCATCATTTTTTTGGGGGTGGAGCACTGTTTGTGTTCCCAACAGCACTGATAGGGATAAAAAGTGCAGATTTATCAAGTGATTTTTTTAGAGGGTCCAGTAATAACTTTACCCCACCCATTACTGTTATTGGCGGCGGGCAAAGACTGCCCATTAATTTACCACGAATGCCAGTGTTTGGCTTAATGAGGGCCATGAGGATAAAAGTTGCCAGCTCTCCTCTGGTGATGCAAATAATTAATTGAAAGCAAATGCTATTGTTAACAATACTATCATCCATTCAAATTATCCCAAACTTTACTATCAATTAAATTTGCCCGAATTTGCCCATGTGTACTTTCCAACTTGTGACTGCACAGTCTAGCCCAACCCTAGCATTAGAACATTATTTTGCAGGCCATTAAAAATGTGGCTTGATACCAATGTTAAGCCTATTGGCATATCTCAGCAGTGCCAAGGAGATTGAACCCCAGACAAGTCAGGGGGTCCTCATTCATGTTAAGATTTGATTTCATAATTTTCTTTTGTCCTGGTTCTAAGAACCTTAAAGACTTAATCCCAACAATTCCTTGTTGAGACTAATGAAAAAAAACCTGTCCAGAAGCTATTATTTCTCCATCCAGTATAGTGGCTGCTGATTTGATACCATTCTATCAATTCAAGCTTCCATAGCAAATGGCCTGCAGGTACCCTATTTGTTCTGCCCATTCTATACTTATCCATGTTGTCCAGCCTTGGAAAGGTGGTTTATGTCAAACAGCTAGCATTTCTTTGTGCATTTGGCGTGCGATATTAATGTTAAATGTTTAAAACTTGCTACTGGCTGGAACACTGTTACCTCAGCTGAAGGCACTGAACTGCACTAACCAGGCATTATATTTACTGAGTAGGAAAGGTGGGCAAATAAGATCCTTTCCAGCTCGGGTATTAATGTCTGTTTTTTGCAGATCACTTGCAGTGATTAGCTCCCATTGCACTGACTGAAGTAAAGCTGTTCACAAACAAGTTTACTATATGACTAGTTAACAAGGGTTGTCCGTATCCTGACATACCGTGTAGAAAACTTGAACACACACTGCTAAATATACAATAAGTTAGCCGTGCTTAGCAGTATCTACATCTAGGATGTAATCATTATTCTCATATTTTCAAGAACTGTAATTAAACCTACACAGGGTTGGCATAATTAGAGTCAGGCGTCTCACCGTGATATCTTTTAATACCGGTTTCCACATTTGAAATTCTAGTGCAATGAGTGAATTTCAAAACATGATAGTGCTTACAGCAGTACAAACAGAGAAATTTACCTCAAAGACGTTTAATAGACAAATACATAAATGTGAGCAATGTTTTAGAATCTGTGTGATTTCCATTAAAAAAAGATTCATCATTGATCCTAATGCACTGCAATGTTTGTTTCATCCTTTACACCTAGCCATACATACTGTCTCTGTGTGTGTGTGTGTGTGTGTGTGTGTGTGTGCACACACATACATATATATATGGGAATCTAAGGTTTAATAGCCAGCTTGCTAATCAGCCCTTTCAATGGCCAGTGAGGGATACTTTTGCATCAAAGTGTATAATGTTCTTTATTGATTTAATGTAAGGCCAGGGCTTGTCAAACCCCAGTGGTCAGGCCCATACCTTCTAAAATAGAAACATAGAATGTGTCGGCAGATAAGAACCATTCGGTCCATCTAGTCTACCCAATAAACCCAAATATACCCAAAATGCTTACTTTTTGATTGTTTTACTTAAATCTCTAGTGAAGTGCCCGATCCCCTTTCCGGGTCTAGGACTCTTCTTCACCGCGGCTTCATCGCTGACAGTTCAGCGCGGTAGTTAGAACGCTGAACTGTCAGCAATGAAGAATAACGCGGCCGTTTGATCGCGGACGCGGCTATGTAAGAGCTGACAGTTCAGCGGTGAACTGTCAGCTCTTACAAATGTAAAAGTTAAAAGAAAATAACCTCCCTAATAAATGATTCCCCCCCCCCAAACCCCAATACTAAAATTAACCCAAAAACCCCAATACTAAAATTAACCCCAAAACCCCAATACTAAAATTTACCCCTGAACCCTAATACTAACCTCTGACCCCTAATACTAACCCCCTAAACCCTAATACTAACCCCCGAACCCTAATACTAACCCCCTAAACCCTAATACTAAAATAAACCCCCTAAACCCTAATACTAACCCCCAAACCCTAATACTAACCCCCTAAATCCTAATACTTACCCCCGAACCCTAATACTAACCCCCTAAACCCTAATACTAACCCCCGAACCCTAATACTAAAATTAACCCCCTAAACCCTAATACTAAAATTAACCCCAAACCCTAAAAACGAATTCTAACCCCCTAAACCCTAATTCTAACCCCCTAAACCCTAATTATAACCACCCTTACTAAAATAAACTAAAATATATAAAATCCTAAAATAAACTTCGTTAGCAATGAAATGTCCCGCAATGAAATCTCCACCGACGAGCTGTCTTGTGGTGAAGAGACGGCGGTGAAGCGGCTGCGCAGATGCAGCCGCGATGAAGTGTCCCATCCCCTTTCCCTAATGCCTAAAAATAACTAGGCTGGCTCCTGTATGAACTCTTCAATATTTTGTTAGACCTTAGTGTAACACTTTCTTTTTTTCAGGCTAAAGAACACAATGTAAAATCAGGTTACTTAATATTTGGGTTTGTATATTGATATCTCTTTTCAGGTTTTTTTTTTTGATCTATCAAAATTGTTTTATAATTAGAGTACATTTTTAGTGAACATTATATAAAACTGGAATCAGGAGTGTTAATAAAACAGGGTAAGATGATAATGGTTTCTAAGTGAAACATGCGTTGAGGCCTACAGAGATACATGGATTCAAGTCTATGGATAACAGAGCAATAAAAAAGGCCCCACCAGTTTCATGTTTAAAATCCGTGGCTCATCTTTTGGTGGGACTTGTCTGCACCCCTTAAATAATGACTATGAGTAGTAGGGGTAAATGCCAACATTGTCCTTGGTGGACATAGGACATATGCTGGACTTTGAGATCTTTGCATACCTGGACTCAGACACTTGTGCTCAGTCAGTTCCAGGTCACCAGTAAGACAACTGCATAAAAGTTTCAGAAATCACCTAATTGCCATTTTAAAACGTTTACTAATTAATAGTACTTTTACCAAAACATACAAAGCAGGAGAATTTGTAGCAACTGTCACCCAAATGCTTTGATTTTCTCTGGAAGTGAAGAAACACAGGTCAGTTCACTATTAATAGAAGACAGCTCGATTGTGTATTAAGTTCAGTAAATAACACAATTTTCAGCTCAGGCCTTATTATTATCATGTATATGTTCACACAGGGAAAAACATACAGCAGCTGTCCTTTTTTATACTTGAGTCGTGTATAGCTTTTGAACACACCATAATTGTCTGTAATTTGTGACCTCATATCTGATTTAGAAAACAGCAATACCCAGAGTGTTTTCTAGAGAGAGAAAAAAAAACCCAAAGGGTATAATGTTCTTGTCGTGATTTTCTAGCTTAGAGCTGGAAGAGATCCTTGTGGTACAAACAGGAGCAGGTACAATTTAGCAATTAGGCCATTATCCCAAATAACAGGGCAATTTTTTTACGTTGTTTTCAACTTATTAGAGTAAGGTTAAATTGAATGTGTTGGTTCGTGATTCAGTCTTTCCACTGTGGAATGACCTAACGTGGCTTCTCATAGGTCAACGGAGAGCAATGCATCCGGTAAAATAAGTACATAACTTGTTTGGGTTTTTTTGTATGGTGTAAAGGGTTAAAATAAAAATCTTGTCTCTGCTTAATTACAGTCAGCAGCTGCAGTTTGGTCTCAGATAAAACTGCAGCTGATTTAGCCACAGACCAGAAGTAAAAAAACAAAATGGAATAGACTGTTCAGGGCAACTTATTTTTATCAGTCAAAACACTGGTGCACTGTGAAAAACAGCGGTGAGGGGTGTGTGGCCTCTGTAGAGATGAACGCACCTCCAGCAGAGGAGGAGATAATCATCTAATCCTCCACTCGACTGACGCACACTAGACTGTCTCTTTATGCTGCCACAGAGAGATGCTAAATACAGTGTTAATGAGACATAAGTGGCATTCTTCTTGATTAAAAAAATTCTAGGGTTATGTACCCTCTTTAAAACCTCTGATCAGACCCACCTACCTGCCACAATCCCACATGCACTTTTAAAGCTACAACCATATGTGTCTCCTGTCCCCCACTCCATCTAGATTGTAAGCTTACAGGCAGGACTCTCTCTCTTCATCTGCCTTTTACACTCTCTACCAAGTGATGTGCAACTTGCTGATGCTTTAGCAATAAATAGTAATGTGATCAGTCATCATCTTTATATGGTGGTAGCTTTTGGGGAAAAAAAAGTATAGTACAGAGCTGCATTAAAACGACTATTGCTCTGTACAGTACACATTATATAAGAGTACCTGCTTGAGCTGAACATCCTAACTTAAAATTAAGTATATAGAACATGCAACAAGACAGCTTAACAGCTCAATAATGATGATAAACCTCAGAGATGGACAGTATTACAGCTTATTATCTTTTGCTCTTTTATTCTGCATCATTTTAAAGATAAGTGTATCTGAGAAGTAAGAGAAAAATGCTTTGTGCTACTGTGGTGATTGGTCTTCTCAGCTGAGGGTCAAATGAAACTTAATAACAGATTTTAGAAGTAAATTGGATGCACACACTGCCAACAGTCCACCAGCCCATGGCTATTTACGTAGTCACATTAAATCATCTCTGCAAGATATTTTATCAGGTTTGTCACAAATGCTTTCCAATAATAATGTACGGAATATAAAACCACAGCCACTGTGTGCCACGGTCCACATCTGAAGCAGCATCCGGAGACTAGTACATCATAATTCACAATGTCAGTTTAGACCATTTTCCAAGTGAAACCACTGCTTCTGGATAAGTGGTTCCAATTTGACATTAAACAAAATCATGTATGTATATAGGAATTTCCCATGTTATGTTACATTAACTAATATTAAATGTGACAAAAAGAGATCAAAGTCATTCAGGGTCTAAGGAAACACAGCATCCAGCCGTATAATAAATACACTCGGATTACTGGGGAGTTTTGTTAACAGGGTAACAAAAGACTTAATTACACAGCATATCTCCGTGGGCAACTTGGTGCAACCAGTGACAATCCTCACTCGTCATCTGCCTCTGGTTTTGTGTCACTGTATGTGTGCTGTTCACTGATATTTCTGCCGCAAAACCTGGGAACTGCTTGGCTGTCACCAGTTTTTCCAGCTGCCCTTCCAGGATTTGATGGTGAAACCCTTGCACTCCAGGCAGCTGTGTTTAGCTCTCTCTACTAACCGCCTGCTTCACTTTAATTTGGTGTGGCCTCACCTATATCTGGACAAGACTCGTCCCATGTCGAGCCACCTGTGACTTCTCCTTTGCTACATCCCAGGAAAAAGGAAGGGGGAGATCTCGGAATACACTGTACCTCCCATGTTCCCAGACATGGTATTAAAACCCAAAACTAGAATACTGTGTATTTCTTGTCTCAGTAGATGGGGCTTTGTGCAATTTGATACATTTTAGCACAAAGAACATAATGCACTCATTCATTTTTTTACTGAAAAAGCCATTGCCAAATATTTTTTTTTACCAAACATGCATTTTTTATTTTATTATTATCAATCCCTACTTTCTCGTGTATATTGATTTTAAAAGTCTTCATATTACTGTCTGATATTACACCTTCATATTACTGTCTGATATTTGCCTGTAGATTTTGTTTTATAGTATTTATATTTATTGTACTTCAAAAGAGAAAAGGCTTTGGTTTTCTATTGCTATTATGTTTTATTTCTACCATGTTAACAAACAAACAAAAAAAGCTGTCCAAAAAAAAATTCCCATTTAAAAATAAATATAATTAAAAAAAAAATACAAACAGCAGAAAACAATTGGATTTGAAACACAATACTCACTGGAAGTCCTTTAGGGTTCTGCTTCGTATTTGAATCGTAGGTTCCGGAAAGATGGAGGCTTTCATTTCAGGAGGTAACGTATCGAGCGAAATGCGTTGTTTTTGTCGGACATCAAGGCAAATTGGCGGAAGGTCTCTTACTACAAAACAAAAATATAGAGAACTTGAACTCTTAAAATCTACGCATTCCCATTTTCATGTATAGTGGATATTTTATGCACCACAGCATACAGTAACTACATGGAACAAAGCAGACAATATCGGATATTTACACATTACATAACAAAAATAATATAAATTTCGTTTCTATACATAAATCTCATGTTAAAGAGACATGTTTAAATAATTGGCTGTGTATGCATCCTCCATAAAGAAAGCATCAAAAAGCTTTCTGGTCAACTATCACAAATTTGTGGAAGAATAAAGTGGCTGTGTAGTAAGCAAAGTGGCTTCAACAGAACATTTATTGCACATTATCATAAAGGAAGCTTACAAATTGTCTTTAGTTTGTATGGATATATTTTAGATTTGTACAGCAGTGTTATTTTAAAACTGAATAAAATCTTTTTAGCATTGTATTTTTTTGCATTGGACACAGTGGGTACTCTGCATCACCGGGAAGTTGTAATACTTACTTCTGCTTTCGTGCACAAATCTAATGGCAGGAGCTGATTAGGCCAAAACCTGACTCTAATATGACTGCTGGTAGCAGTTTTTTAATCATGTTACTGCCCCTCACAAAGAAAAATAATCCAAAAAGGCTACAAAGTCGACCCAATATTGGCCGATTATTTAAAAAACCTTTTTCCAAGTATGCAATTTAAATATAATTAGTATTTTAAATTACGGAGTAGAGTTGCTAAGCATTATGCTGACTCATGTAACTAATATTATAGGATCTACTCAATGTGCTCCAATGCATTAAACATTTCGGGTCGGGAGTGGCAGTTTGCGCTGTTCTGAAACCGAAGCATTATAGGGCTTCGGATTGGGAACATTTCATCGTGAAAACATCAGGTTTTGGGCTACCCAACATGTGACGATAATTTCAATTCACTTCTTTGAAAGGGTAAATTACAATAAAAATGTGAACATAAATAAAAATAATAAAAAAAACTCCCCCGTTGCTGGACCCATTAATAAAAAAATAACCATGTTTTGACTTGTTTTCGGTTTCAGAAGCAATCGTCCATGATGGCCAAATTGTGCCGCTATTCGATTCACTGCGGGGCATATGGGGTAACTCGAAATACGGCTCCTGGAATGTCTCCGATGTACCCGAATCATTCCGGACTATATTTCAGAATGTTTTAATACAATTGGTTATGTATTGGTTGTGTAGTGACATTATTGGGACAGATGGTCCAGCAGTGGTTCTAACAGTAAGAATTACACTGGTGGCCTGAGTGGGAGATCGTGATGGTGTAGCCCAATTTGCGTGTTGTGAATTTGTGAATGAGAGAAAACGTACAGATGGGACATAGTCAGCTCCTGAGTGTATATCATGACTCACACCTGCCCACACACACTGGCAGCCATCAGTAGCATTGATTTTACTGAAAGGTTTCTCATCTGTTTTCACAGCTAGAAATTGGAAAAGCATCACAGGGATTCAGTTTAAACCAAGAACCGAAAGAAAAGGCTCTCTAGAGTGAACACACTTTTATTAGAATGTTAGACAATCGCTGTCTTGTAGACATATGCAAGCACAGGTGTATAGCATACGTACACATAAAATAAATATTATTTAAATGATATAGTTTAAAGGTAGAAAAACTGAAATATATCTGTAATATATAATGGAATCGAGGAGTTGGTGGTAAGAACAGCTTTTGATTTGTTAAGGATTAAGTGTGTACAACTTTTGAACGGTGTCTACTGGAATTTTAAGCCATTCCTTCAACAACAAAAAACTCCAATTACTTGACTGATCCTGAAGAGGGCCTTAGCGCTGATTTTCTGATCTAAGGCTGCCATAAAGGCTCTATGATATTAAAAATTATTATAATGTTAATAATGCAAGAGCCAAAGAATATAGCGTTTCTAATGGAAATATAATCTGATATCTAATATTCATTATTTTCCTGACGTCTCATGTTGATTTGTGAGAAGTGTTAGAAAGGCCCTTGGAATGTGAGCTCGAGGCATTGTGATTGCACAAGGTAAACGTAACCCCCGGCGGGGCTGAGGATAAAGCTTGCTTTCCCCAGAACGCTTCCAAACTGACAACGACAAATCCCTGCACCGCATCAGAATGGAGCCAGGCAGCAACCTGTGGTTTTCACTTTTAATATTAAATATTACAGGTACAGCAGGGAAATAAAGACAGGACACTCGTCGTCATAGACTAACCTATGTTGCAAAACAGGTGGGAAAACATGTGATAAATAAACAAATAAATACTACCTGCTGTACCTGAAATATTTGTTATTAAAGGTGAAAATTAATATTGCTGCTTCCATTCTGTTCCATAGACTCCAATGTATTTATTCTGTGTGGATTTGTTTTTTTTTGGTGGTTTGGAGGAAGTGCGCCGTAGGAACTAGATGCTCAGATCTTAAGAAGGTAAACCTACATGGTCTATTCTCAGAGGTCTACATTTCTTGTGTCTGACAGGAAAAGTATATTTCTAAAGACGCGCGCAACCTGCTGCATGGGTTTGTTGCTTTAACCAGTAGCTGGAGGGAATGCATGGTTAGCATACTCACGCAGACTTCTGGGGCACAAGCACGGTCACGCATGCTTTCTCACATAATTGCTGGTCAACAAAAAAAAAGAAAATCAGAGCAATGAATCACATCAAGATTCATGAAAAAAATATGATTTTTTTCTGGCTGAATGAAAAGCAGTTACAAAATACATCTTTTTTTTTATAAAATATTATATATTTTTAGCGCTCAGCATTGTTTTTTGTGGTTTTCCTTTTATTCATTTAGCCTGAACTTGTTACCTACTCATTTTGCAGAGAGTGGCTGACAAAGCTAACTTGGCAGAGCTGTGCAAAATTTGGTAATCAGCGAATATCTGAGTTCTGTTCACATGCTTGTGAGTTGGACTAAAATTGCTCAGGTTTGTAGCAATCGATGAACAAAGCGATAGAGTGCTATGTGATGGCCCATCTTCATTTTGGACATTCCTCAATTAGATAACCTATCTGGAAGGACAGGGGAGGAAGTCTATCTAAGCTACAATAACAGATGTTTAGTTACCAGCATTGCACACACAATATAGGCACAGATCTCCCTGCTCCATCCTGTTAGGTCACTAGGAGAATACAAATATGAATGCAGTCACCATACTCCTTACCTCTAACTAGAGATCAGTGAGCAGATCTCATATTCATGCCATGCTACAGTAGACAGGCACCATGCACAGAGTTTATGAGGAGCACTGCATTTAGGGTTGCCACACAGCCGGTATTTTACTGGCAGGCTGGTAAAGTTAAATGGCTGGCTGTCACTATTAAGTCTATGGAGGAAATAGAAAGGCTGGTATTTTTTAGTGGAAACAGTGGCAAACCTAACTGCATTCAGTCTCTCAGAAGACCAGAGGTTTCAGCTGCATTTCACATATTCACAAAGACATTGTAATTATTAAAACATTTATATATTGGCTTTGCACTTTATCACTTCTCTCCATCATGATCATTTGACTGTTACAATGCATGTCCCTTTCTCATAGATCACATTATGAAACATTAAACATTCTTAGGTAGGAAGCAGCTGATGGAAAAATCCATATGTGGGAACTGACCATAAATAATCACGTGTAGAGTCCATCTGCCGACAGATTATTTTTACAGCAGAAAATCTAATAGACAATCAACATGTTATATAAGTGCTAATAATAGTGCAGCATTTCCTGCCGAGAACAGGCATGGAGCACAGCATTTTCCTCTGATCACCAAGTGACATAAGTCATGACTTGCTCAGATTAGAAACTCTAATGGTTGGTGAGACAGAGGGATGCTGTACTGAAAGTCTCAGGATGACGCAATTAAGACACTATGCAGACATAGAAACATAGAATGTTTTGGCAGATAATAACTGCTTGGCCCATTTAGTCTGTCTGATTCCTGCCACACACAAAAAAAATGTCTTGTCTTTCTTTCAAGCTATACATGTTAAGATAATTTAACCTTTCCTGGTAAGTTTTATTCAGCAATCCATGAACCAGTTTAGTAGCCCTTCTCCGAACTCTCTCCAAAGTATCAATATCCTTCTGGAGATACGGGCTCCAGTACTGCGTCCAATACTCCAAGTTAGGTCTCAAGGGCATGAGCACTTCCCTCTTTCTACTGCTCAATGGAGTATATTTGGAGAGAATGAGTCCATGTACAGATCCCTGAAGTATCCCAAAGTCCTTGCTCCGAATATACTCCATTGACTACAAATCTATGCTGTCTGTCACTCAGCCACTGCCTAATCCATTCAACAATATTGGAATCCAAAGCTAAATTTTGCAGTTTATGGATAAGTCTTCTATTGGGGACAATGCTTTTAACAAGATTTCAGTTAATTTCCCACTACTGATGTAAGACTTACTGGCCTATAGTTGCCCAACTCCTTCCTACTACTTTTCTTGTGAATAGGCATTCACTAATTTCAAATCTGTATAACTATTCCCGTTAAAGCAGTGCATCCTTTAGATGTTAAAGCATATTTAAATACTATTAACGTACTTTAAAATGCATATTTTACTTTTAGCATTGGTTAAAAAAATAATCTTTACAGTTAGAAGAAGTTTGGAATTTGTTAGTCAGCTGAATTGCTGAGTCAAATGGCAACAGGAAATAAAATGGGCAGGTTCTCCTATTCAAGGTACCATACAGATGCACTGTGCTTGGAATAGAGCAAGACCACTGGAGGAGAGCTAGAGCTAAAAATTAAAAAGTTTTATAACAAAATGCCTGCATATTTTTTTCTCTGCAAAAAAGCCTATGTGCTTTAAACTTCATATTGTTTTGGACCTTGACTGCCTCTTTAACGGTGATTTGTTAAATGGATCTGTTACCGGTTTTGCTTGTACACCACTGAGCTCCTTAAATAAATTTGGGTTTATCCCATCAGGCCCATTGACTTATTTGTCTGAAGTAGTCTTTTCCTAACTGAAGTCTCTTTTTTTCATCATCTGTAAAACGTGAACACAAATATTTATTGAGGCAGTCTGCTAGACCGTTATCCTCTTCTACATACCTTCCTTCTTTTGTCTTTATTCTAACTAATCCTTTTTATACTCTCCTTTTTTCATTCACGTATCTAAAAATTGTTTTTTTTTAATCTCTAAAAACTTGCTTTGCCTCTTTACTACTGCATGTGTTTTAAATTCAAAGTCGTGCCTTTTCAAGCACACCATAGATTCCTCTATTCCCTCAACTAATGGAAAAAATAACAAAATAAATTAAAGGGCCTAAAGGTATCCTGTTGTGCAAAAAAAACATGTGGATGACAAGGTTTGACTTTTGCTGGCGAAGCTACCAGGGAATATACTTCACTGATAAAGGAATTACAGATCTATTTCAAGATGTAAATAAAAGACATATATAATAACATCCCATGATTATTTAGATTAGATACCGTGCTATGAGTCAACCAGACAGGAGATATCATCTATGAATGGCTATCATGATCTTACCACCTTTTAATTTCCAAGTCAAGGGAGCATGAGATGACATCACCCTAGAAGTGAATGCTGCAAGCCTTGCCTAATTGCATTGACATTATGCATGTCATATCTCCTGAATCCACGATTACTATTCAAATGTACTGCCTGAGCAAACTGATTTGGGTTTTCTAATCAGTGCTGCTTGGAATTAATCAGACAGCATCAGGATATCCCTCATCAGAGAGAATGAGGCTGCGGCAAGATGAAGAGATGTCTCTGATCTCAAATGTATAAATAAATATTGCACAAATGAGGGCTTATTTATAAGGTAAAGCCTCGACATAGCTCTAAAATTGGAGCAATTGCCATGTCAGCCATGCAGCTGCTGGCAGGAAGTCATTCTCTTTGGCCAATGAGGAAAGGCTTGGTGTCATGATTTGATCATGACCAACCAGTCCCAAAGGAGGTTAGGTCAAAAAGGAGTAGAGTCAATGGCAGGTGATGCCACAAGAAACCGTGCAACTCCCCCATCTTGGCTCCAGTCTCCCCAGTATAGACAGCAGGTATCTGGAGCTCAATTATTCTGTGTTTAGACTATGTGTGTCTTTTACACATACATAAGCTGAACATAAAGCTGATTGTGAACAATACATAGACAGCAGACAACTCAGGACAATTTGATGGGACAGGACCCCAAAAAGGTGAGACTGTCCAGCAATTCAGACCGCTGAATTGAAAAGGTCTATAATAATAATTTTATTTTATTTTTCAGCCTTAAGAATGGTCCATTTCTGATATACAGGTTGAGTATCCCTTATCCAAAGATCCGTTATCCAAATGTTTTTTTCCAATTTTGCAACAAGCTACAAATTACACACACAACTGTCAGAATGCAAGCGCACAACAGTTTGTTCAGTGCCCAGCCCCCTTAAGCTGTGATATAGCATTTCCATGCATGCCCACAAATGTTAATGCAATGGCACATGTTCAGGCCTGACATGCCAACGGCATCACAGTTACATCACAGTGAAAGTGAGATATTCGCTCTATACAGTATTTGCATTGAAACTACTGTCATTCATGAGTGTTGAGAGGCTTTACTACATCTTATTTGTAAAAATTATCCGTTATCCTAAATGCTCTGTTATCCAAAATACTTCTAGTCCCAATTTGGGTAAGGGATACTCAACCTGTATTACAAATTTTATGCTACAATCACAGACACCTTGCTGACTCACTGACTCATAGCTGTACCATGTGCACAATAGTGGATCCCTGGTGAGTTATGGGCAAAAAGAAAAGGTTCTAAAATCAGAAAAGTGATAACTGGCAAACAGCTGGAAAGCTATACTTGGACGACGTCAGCAATACACAGTAACATTAATCCCACATGAATGAAAACCATAGGATTCTCTGACAGGGGTTAAAAACTCACATCACCAATCACTGCACATTCTTTGACTGTATCACAACATAGTTAGCGCAGTCGAACATAATGGAGTACACTGTGCTCATGACTGTCCAGAAACAGCTGCAAACAAAATAGGTTTGTTTATTTACCGTTTTTGTTACTCGGTATAACAATTTGTGTAGGTGAATTTCTGTTCCCAGCGGCTTCCTTCTTCTGGTTGATCGTTGAAATGAAATTGCTGAATGTAGAGAATTGGCCCTTAGCTCCTCGCTCCATCCCCTGTAATTAAAGGAAGCAATTACTGGAAATTTGCCTTACAAACTAATTTCCCACATGTGAATTGTACTATCATAAGAACATTTGGGAACATGGAGTCTCAGCACCCTTCTGAAGATAATATAATGAGGTCATTTCTATATATACACATATCCACTGCAGGAAAAAGAATACAAATAAACATTTGCCATATAGGACGATGTATCCATGATGCTGGAATACCAGTGGATGCAGTGCACAACTTTAGTAGAGGATAACTGAAGCACAAGTGGATAAAAAATGGATTTGGAACAGCTTCCGCATCGCTTATTTTTTAAGGTTTTAGAAAAGCAAGCCCAGTAACAGTTTTTTTTTTTATTATTTAGTAGCTGTTTTACATAACCATAGAGGCCATAAGTCGTTGGAAAGGCTACTGAATACCATAATAATTCTGGCTTAGCCAACAATATATGGATTGACAAACATTTTTCCACCTGTAGACTATTTCTGCAAGAGCAGAGGTATGCACCGACACTCCCCCTCCACCGTCCTCCATTACCAGAGTGGAAAAAGTAGGGAGATGGGAGACTTAAGGAGCGCTAGTAAGATGATGGGTTGGGGGCCCAGGATAGTAAGTTAGTAGTAGGCCCCGCATTTCAGTTAGTGGACCTTGTGATAAGTTAATTAAAAGGACAATTTTCGGTAAAACATAAAGTTATGTTTAAGTGAAAGATTAAATCAAGTGTACTATTGAACCCCCTTTGCTTGTATAACTCTATTAGGGCTATACCAATCATCAGTGACTTGTAAGAACTAAAGGGTATCGATATAGTTGTGTTATATGCACTTATGTATTCTGTCTCTGGTTCTTTACCCCATCTTTTCTGGATTTTTCATATGTCTGTGGTCTTTGTGAAAGAAAATTATAAATATATTAAATGTCATTCAACATCACATAAAACAAACTTATCCAAAATGGCAAATCCCATAATGTACTAATAAAAGAATATCTTCACTGGTCTTTAACACTAATAAATCAATGGTGCATTAACGAAATCTAGACCATCGTAGTGGAGGGACATAACCCTCCAAAACATCCTCTACAAAGTGCTCCATGACTTTCCCGCGTGTCCAAGTAACTTATTACAGAATTAATTTTACAGCAAGGTCCATTAAACCTGATCAATAAAAGCACTGGGCAAATTGTTCCAACTGATTATTTGCCCAAAGATGTAGACAAGTTCACTCATCCTTGCCAGATCTGAGCTGGGGAGATCTAAGTGCAACAAAAATGCCTGCAGGGAAAGATTAAGAGTATAGTCAAATAGCTTTTCCAAAATTATCCCTTTGAGGTCATCAAGTAAGTAGCAATCCCACCAGAAGTGCATGTGGGTTCCTCTAAATGTATGGCATCTCCAGCAGAGATCATATTTTATCTGATGGAACCTTAACATCCTGGGCAGTACAAGGTACTAATGATGTAATAATGTATAACATTGTAATAATGTATAACATAATGTATAACATTTCTGGGTTTGTTGCTATGCACTGTGCCAAGCCTTTCTGTGGAACTCAGACTTTGCATGACCCCCCAGAATTGAGCTCCAGCCAGTGCACTGTGCATAGGTAGTATAATGCTTGGAATCCCACAAGACAGGACTGCCCCGGTAAATTTGGGGCTCTTGGCTACCATTCCATGTTAATTATTCAGTTTGTTTAAAGTCTGTGATTCTTATGGTCCCTTGCCCAAAGTAAGGTCCATATGTGGTGCAATTTATGAGGAAGTGAAGCTTATCTTCAATAGAATTTAATTAGAATTAGATATAGCCCTAAGCCTTTTTAAGAATTAATTCACAAGATCAATGGAAAATGTATGAATATTGTTTATTATGTATCAGGGTTTTTTAACATAATTGGAGTTCTAGTGAAACAATCAAACAAGCGTCAATGGTTGCCCAGCAATGTTGCACCTACGTGTGGATATTGCATGTGCTTTTCTTTAGTTACATTTTATTAATTTCCACTTTGAATGCATAATGACGATGTGTAGATTTACAATTGCTTTCTTTATGTACCTGAATTGAATTTCTATTTTTTTGTTTTTGTGCTGCCCTCCACCATGTGTAACACAATACAGAAAACAAAGTATTTTAAAGTATACCTTAAAAGGAAGAAAGATGCATCATGCAGGGAATATTTTGTTCATTCCATTACATCCTGGTGTCTCTCTGTTAAAGTGATAGACTAATCTAAAATCTGCCACTATTCAACACTTTGTGTAGGCTAGTAAAAGTGCACATTTTTATTTGACCATTGCTCCACCCCTTGGTGCTAGTTCAACAATAGGAATTGTACAGCTGTACATAGTTTTACAGTGCTGCTGGAGGGCTTTTCTGACTGACAATAACTCATGAAGCACTGTGAACATCAAATATGTATAATAACTGTACACATTTCATGTGTCCATGCAGTGCATATCCCAATGAGAATAAATTATCCTTTTATGTTTTTGATGAGCACAGAAATAAGAGGAACTTTCTTTTCACAGATATTAGTAAACCGGTATTCTAATTTAACCAAATAAAACAGCTTGAGTGTGATTTGTTTTGGTTTTTATTTAAATGGTTGAAAGTGTTTTTACATTTTTGTTCCGATGTATCTTGTGATACATTGTCTCCTGAGAAGGCAGGGAGAGGATAGAGAGGGAGTCTAGTAGAACTAATTATATCCAAACCCCTAAACAACTGAGGTAATTCCCTGTTTAAATCAACAGTTAGTGGTCTCATGCAAATTCTCTGAAATAAAGTCAACTGGGCAAGCACAAGAAAAGGTAGTTATTAAAAATGGCAACATCCATTGCCTGTTGGAGGAGTATGCTAATTTTATGTGCTCTTTTGCTCGATGGTTTACCAAAAAACAGATATCAACAGGGCTGTTTTATCCATCAACCAAAGTAAACATTTGCCCAGGGTCTCAGGGCTAGGCATCAACATAGTTCAAGGCGGTCATATACTGGACTTTGTGATTGACCGTTTAATGATGTTCTATGGACCTTCACAGATGTTCCATGGATCTTCACAGACCTTGACATGGACACTGTTGTCCTTGTATGAACTTTGCCTATTCCTGATTCCCATTAAAAAAGGGCACCCAACGTGGGGCTGTTAAATGGAGAAAGAAGGGTTGAGGAAATAGGAAACTAGAAAAGGTTTCAGGAGAGGTAAGGGCCAGAGATCGTCTGCAATTTTAGAAGTCGTATTAGATGAGGTAATAATTAAAAATATTTTTCATATCACTTTATGAAATATGGGTGGGATCAGAGAAGGAGGGCACTCTTGAAAGTGCTGCTTAGGTTAGTGCCTTAAAGTGGCCTGAGTATCGGTTCATGGAGATGAATAAACAATACAATATCAGACATACATATCTCAACCTTAGTTTTTGTCAGTATCCAAATCTACTAAGTACAATAAGACTCAAATACAAGACTTCAAAATGAGAATTAAGTGGAGAAATTCTGGACCAAATGGTAGTAATAAGCAGAGCGAATTATAAAGGCTGGTTTCTGGAGAATGTTGGCGACATCTCAAGATAAGATCAGCTCGGGGTGGTGGGAACAGACGGAGGAGGGCAGAGTTAAAGGAAAAGGAATGAGTTTGAAAAACTGGGCAGGTTAGTGTATTTTTGTTTCTTTGATTTCTTGGCCTTGAGGGGAACTTTTCAAATGGCGTCATGTGCACTGTCATCTGGAGACCAGACAACAACTTTATGGGGAAAACCACTGGGTATGCAACTCTATATTGGTGTTTAATCTCTCGCCACAGACAGTCATCCACATACTTGGCGAAAAAGGTTTTTCCTTCTACAAATTCCGCAGTGGAAAACATAATGACATGTAACAAAATAAAGAGGGGGGGAAAAGGAATATTTGGTCACAAATGGCAGAAGATGGTCTTCAGAAGATGTGAGCAGCAATGAACATGAAATGGAAGCAGGTGTATGAAGACAATTATTGTAAATACAGTTCTATATGTCACTTGTATTAACTCACATTTGCTCTAGAATTTGTGCTATGAATACATGAATTAAGAATATGTTATTAATAGTTCTGTGGATTTGATGGTGCTCAAGACATGTTCTTTTCTCCGTTTTTGTTGAGCTTTGCTTTGGGGCCATTTCCTGTTTGTTTATATCTTTTTCTTTTCATTGTGGTCGTAGGAAGCCTCACCGGATGACTCTGTGACTATCCACTGAAAGCTTCAGTATCATCTGGTGCATCTTCCTCCTGACTAATAGTCTGGAAATGATTTCCCAGCTGCAGTGTATAATGCGAACACTGAGGCTCTATGTATTTTTAGAAACACACTTAGTTAGAGTAGCCACTGACAGAACTCAATAACACAAAGTATCAACCCAAGCCAAGACTCTCACACACGTCAATAGGGCTACACACAGACAGAATATCAATAATAGCACTGCTTGTTCTATTTTAACATAACATTAGCTGGATGCTCCAAAGAAACAAAGAAAAGTTAGTATATCTGTAATTTTACAATGTAGAAAAGAAATGCAACTCAGTGTAGTGAAGGTATAATAAATGGAATTGCGGTCTACTAGGAGACTCAGGTAGACAAGTAGGAAATAGCATCTGGCTCTCAGTGAGAGAATTAAAGCGTGTTTTATATTTTTCTAACAGAATTACACTACTTATATCTTTTTCTTCTATTTCCTACATGTCCATCAGAGTCTTGTCGTAGACAGCAAATCCGTTTATTATACCTTTGCTACATTGAATGGGATTTATTTTCTATCTGGGACCTGATGAGTACCTGAAGAATCCCAAAATGAGAGTATATTTTCTATATACTTTATATATATGTTTTGTTTCTTATCTGCCTTATCCTTTCTTCAAATCTTTTAAGCACACAGTGTTAGGAAACTTTTTTTCTGCCATGGCAGCAAAGTGTTTCAACCTATCAATATCTTCTCCTGGTGCGAAAAACGGTAACAATGGCAATGTTAAAGAACAGGGACTAGATAGTCATAAGACAAGACCAAAAAATAACTTTAGTCTAGCACTGTGATGATCTCTAAATACAGTGACTACAACATCCAAACATTCGTTATTCTGTGAATGCAGAGAATAAAACATGATCTATACGTTGTGTTATCTATACATTATATATATATGTATTTATTTATTTATTTTAAACATGTGGTGTCTCCAGTTTATGACATCACTTTGTGGCTTGATATGCAAAGCTTACTTTTTCCATTGAAAGTCGTTATTTTGCATATCAAGCTACAGCTGATGTCATAAACTGGAGACACCACAAACTTATTGTATGCATTTGCTTGCAATTTGGCTAACCTGATATGTAGATATATCATGCTTTTAACAATTGTTCTCTGCTGTGCTCACAATACAAACTATTTCAGTTATAATTCCCCCTCTCATCAGAATCACATTTCTTTATGGGAGTTGAGGAAATTGCATGGAATTGAGATGGAAATTTCAACCATTAGGCCGAAGTAGCAGAGTTGGAAAAATTCTCCAAATTCAACTGTATGGAATGCAATTTTCCAACTCCATTACTTTAGCCTTAAGTCTGAAATTCCAATCTAATTCCCTGCAATTCTAACTTTATTGAGTAGACCCTCTAGTTAAGCTCTCTTATACTGATCTCACTGTAAGAAAAAATGTATAAGTCTCAGAAGCAGTAAGACCAGATCGCTTGTGCAGCAGATCTTGCTGATGCTGTCAGACTGAATCATTGTAGACGAGTCTGGCTATAATATTAAGCATGTGTGACATCACAGGAAATGGCTAGCTGCTTATACAGTATACTGAGAGAAATGTTCTATGGTACATCTTACATGATCTGGGGTGTAATGAACATATGGTTATTTATAGTTCAATAAAGGATTAAAGTGAAAAACATCAGACATCTTTTTTTTTTCATTTCGAGATCAATTAATGTTAAAACAAAGGGGTCATGTGAATTAGAGGCTGTATAAATAGGTTTTACAAAAAAGATGAATGCCCCATGTTTCTACTACATAGCTCTCACTTTCATCAAGGTTTGTGTTTTTATAGTTCCCAGTTTGAGGGAATTGTTTTTTTAGCCTTATTTTACACTACTTAATCAGAGTAGAGAAAGCATCTATCAGGGTAACGTGATCAAAGAGGGTAAAATAGATAACATAGGTCATAATGTCAAGAATGGATACACTTAGCATAATTTTCAAACACACTGCAGCACAGTGGGTAAAGTCAATATACCAAAAACAAACAAACAGGTACTGCACACCCTATAATACGCAAGCACCAAAAACACTCGTCAGTAATAGGTTTCAAGTATTCACAAAGTCAAAAAGGCATCCATTGCAAATACAAAGTAAAATGAAAAGTTATAGTTAAACAAAACTTAATTTTTTGCTACCATTTGTCCTTTAAATTCTCCAGTAGGTAACACTTTCAATCTTGATTTCCAATCTATCCATTTCTGTACCTTATCTGCATGCATGTCTATCTCTGATGATCTCAGGTGGCACCAAGGGCAACTATCTTGTTTTTGACCCCAGGACAACAGTTGCCAACCTTCCTCTGGTGAGTGCATTTTTTGCAAAGTCAGGTGGGTCTATAGTTAAAGTCCATAGGCAAGAAAATAAAATCCCACTGAGTTCAATACAAAATGAGTATGGCGCTTTTGTTCCATCTACTCCTGTACATCATAGTAGAGGAGACTTGGTTAAGATGACAAACAAGGAGCAGGTGTCACACTAGTAAAGGGGATCCCAATGGAAGAAGCGCAAGTGAGTTCACAAATACAACAACCCTTCCCTGCAAAGGTTGAACCCCACGTTCAAGCAGCTGCAAGACTTGACAGTCCAAAATGCAGTACAGGAAATTACAGAGGTAGATGATGTCCCGAACAGTTCAAAGGGTCAGTGTGGGCAGAAGTCAAGCATAGTCTGGGAGAAAGCCAAAGTCGGAAAACCAGGAACACAGTAATGGAGTAATAAGATGCATTGGAGACAAGCTGAAATAATAACTGTGCAACCATGGCAAAAAACTGCCTTATTCGCGGAAGAGGTGGCAGGTGAAAAGTGGGCGGAGTTACACAACACAAAAAGGGGCGGGTCCTTGTAGCCCACAAAAAAGGGCGTAGCTACATATGAGGTAATGGGAAGGTGAGTAGACAGCGCTTGGCAGTTAAACAGAGTAAGTGGAAATCAATATAAAAAACCAAAGATAGTAAATGAATATAGAATATATAAATTTAATAATATATAAAAACAAATGCAATATATAAATACATATAGAAAAAATATACACAAATGTAACAAAAAAAAAGACAAATTGTTAAAAACAAGAAACAATGATATGTGCCTTTAAATATAAATCAACAGACACAGATACAAAGGTAACCACAGGCAGAGTGTCAAATTACTCACTTGCTGATTGGGTTAGCAAAATACCATGAATAGTACATGGATATAAAAACGTGCTGGTCAGTAAGGAAGGAAGAATTGAGAACCTGGCCAGGTAACTTCACTTTAACAAGAGGGACGCGTTTCGTTCGGGGAACTTCTTCAGCCTCTAAGCAAACAGACCAGCATGCTATTAAATTTATATATTTTATATTCATTTACTATCTTTGGTTTTTTATATTGATTTCCACTTACTCTGTTTAACTGCCAAGCGCTGTCTACTCACCTTCCCATTCTGTTTTGCTCCACTGTTTTCTTATAAAGACTAGCAGCTTATTTTCTCAATGCGACTCATCTGTCCAATCCACTGAGATATTTCATTGTCAATATCCTCAATCAGTGTATCGCTGGGTTTGTATACATTTATAATAATTATTTAAATTTGTGTTTTTTTTTTTTTTTTGGTAAAGGGTTCACTTTGATTTCACATAATAGGCGCTGTGTATATCGCATTTCTACTTTACATATGAGGTAAGACACAGTGAAGTAGCTAAAGAAATTAAATCACTGACTGGGATGAACTTGCACAGGATCAGTCTTGTATTTGCACATCAAATCCCCATCCGTATAATAACACTCTATAGCCCAAGAATAATTTTAAAAAAATTACTCTGAACCGAGTTTTGAAGCTTTACCCAACCAATTTCACAATTCACATAGGTCAAGATTATGCCTTATTACAAACTCTGAAAATGTAAACACTTTATTCAAAACAAATTGGTAAAACACTAAAAGGTTTTCCCTCACGCATTTCGCCTAGATCTTGTGCTGAAGAAGACACAGAAAAAAAAAATCCAAATACTTTGTTCTTTTAATTCTGGGTAAATTCACTGGAGTGGGTAAAAATACATATTATAAAAGATATATTAAATACTGCAGTGAGAAAGGTCTTTAAATTCATTGTTTTCCAACATGGTCCTATAATGCGCCCTCCGACAGCAACGGATTTTAACATTATCAATGCCTTTTGATTCTGAGAAGTGGCTCTAACAAAATAAAATGCATTTGTTTCATTAAATTCTGATGCCTGTTGGGAAAAATACATTTTTTGATTCAGCATGACCGAACTTAACAATAACGGAACAGGCCTTGTATTCACCATATTTTTTTCCCAAAATATAAAATGTATTGAAGGGAAAACTATCCTGTGTAGTACTACCTGTGGTGAAGTGTGAAGCACATTAAACAATACACAAAAGCATTCTGTTCCACAGGCTTTAACTAAAAAAAGCAGAAAGGCAATCAATCTGCAAAATCTTATATAAATATATTTACGTTTAAACATAGCCTTATGTAATAGAGTGTAACATAGGTGTCCATCTGTACGAACACACCGGGAGAGACAAATAAACGTATTACTCAGACGAAAATTAGTGTGTGCACATATGTGTGGTATGATTACCCATTCCAAACAATCTAAATATTGCTCCAAATATGTGTTACTGACAGCAGAAAGAAAGACATTATTACAGTGCCACTCTATTTACATCATTTTATTATTATCGTTCTCTGCCACACTATTCTGTTTTTATTTAACAAAATAAGTAAAAAAAAAATTCAAATGTAGAAATCCTAATCAGGCATTTTATATATAACCCATATGAGTATATAAGACTTGTATTCTGTAGGGAGAATTTGCGTTCTTTTTATTAAACTCTGGTTAAATTAGGCAGGAGGCCACTTCCCCTCAACTTATACATGGTTCAAAACGTATCTCCAGAGTTACATGGTAGCAGAAAGAGCCTCTCTCTGTCAAGGGTGTGTGGGCATGTCACTCTCACTGCACACAGCCAATAGCTTGGGAGGTTTACTCCACAGGCGGAGGTTTGCTTGGCATCTCATATACTGAACAGTTCTGTCTGTCTCCACCCCGCCTGCATTCCAAGCACCTGAAACAGCAGAGTTCAACAGAGATTTGCCAATCCCATAGTAGTAACCAATGACAGCACTTTCTCAGGTGGGAGGAAAACTGCTGCAGTTCTGGGCAACCTGTCTGCTGTGTACTATATCACTGAACTTAGAGGCCCCTGTGAAATGAAAAAGTTTAAAAGTAAATATAAATTAAGGAATCAACAACAGGGGGTGGGAACACAGACAGCACTATGATAGTCTGTCCTATAGGATGGTACCTACCGGGCTTACACTATTACAGAGGGAACCACTCCATTATCATATCAGACTAATCCCACCCATAAGGGCCGTCCAGCAGGGGCGTAGCGTGGGGGGTGCAGGGGGGGCCAGCCGCACCGGGCGCAATATCTGGGGGGGCGCACTAGCCCTATGCGGCCGCGCGGCCGCAGCCACAACCGCGCGATACTTCCTGTCAGCCGCCGGATGTGAGCGGCAAATGACGGCGTGACGTCACATCCGGCGGCTGCGCGGCGGAGGCTCTTCTGAAACTGCATCGCGGCCTTTCTTCCCTGAGCTGTTGGAAGTGGAATTTGTAAAGTTAAGAATAAAGGCTTGGGGGACCTATTGTATTATGTATTGAGGATGGGGTCATTAATGTATTGGAGAGGGGGAGGGGGGTCATTAATGTATGGGGGAGTGGAGGGGGGTCATTAATGTATGGGGGAGGGAGGTCATTAATGTATGGGGGAGGGGAGGGGGGGGGTCATTAATGTATGGGGGAGGGGAGGGTGGTTATTAATGTATGGGGGAGGGGGGTTATTAATGTATGGGGGAGGGGGGTTATTAATGTATGGGGGAGGGGGGTCATTAATATATGGGGAGGGGAGAGGGGTTCATTAATGTATCGGGGAGGGGAGGGGGGTTTATTAAATGTATGGGGGAGGGGGGTTTATTAAATGTATGGGGGGGTTCATTTAATGTATGGGGGAGGGGAGGGGGTCATTTAATGTATGGGGGAGGGGAGGGGGATCATTTAATGTATGGGGGAGGGGAGGGTCAGTAATGTATGGGGAGGGGGGAAGTAATATATGGGGGAGGGAGGGAAGTAATGTATGGGGAGGGGGGGAAGTAATGTATGGGGAGGGGGGGAAGTAATGTATGGGGAGGGGGGGGGGGAGTAATGTATGGGGAGGGGGGGGAAGTAATGTATGGGGGAGGGGGGCAGTAATGTATTGGGGACGGGGGGGCAGTAATGTATTGGGGACGGGGGGCAGTAATGTATTGGGGAAGGGAAGAAGGGGGGCAGTAATGTATTGGGGAAGGGAAGAAGGGGGGCAGTAATGTATTGGGGAAGGGAAGAAGGGAGGCAGTAATGTATTGGGGAAGGGAAGAAGGGAGGCAGTAATGTATGGGGGAGGGGAGGGGGGTTATTAATGTATGGGGGAGGGGGGTCATTAATGTATGGGGAGGGGAGGGGGGTTCATTAATGTATCGGGGAGGGGGGTTTATTAAATGTATGGGGGAGGGGGGTTTATTAAATGTATGGGGGGGGTTCATTTAATGTATGGGGGAGGGGAGGGGGATCATTTAATGTATGGGGGAGGGGAGGGTCAGTAATGTATGGGGGAGGGGAGGGTCAGTAATGTATGGGGAGGGGGGGAAGTAATGTATGGGGGAGGGAGGGAAGTAATGTATGGGGAGGGGGGGAAGTAATGTATGGGGAGGGGGGGAAGTAATGTATGGGGGAGCGGGGCAGTAATGTATTGGGGACGGGGGGGCAGTAATGTATTGGGGACGGGGGGCAGTAATGTATTGGGGAAGGGAAGAAGGGAGGCAGTAATGTATTGGGGAAGGGAAGAAGGGAGGCAGTAATGTATTGGGGAAGGGAAGAAGGGGGGCAGTAATGTATTGGGGAAGGGAAGAAGGGGGGCAGTAATGTATTGGGGAAGGGAAGAAGGGGGGCAGTAATGTATTAGGGGATGGGGGTCAACTGTGTATTAGGGGAGGGAGGGGTCAGCAGTGTATTAGGGGGAGGGGGGTCAGCAGTGTATTAGGGGAAGAGGGGGGGGGGATGGGAAAGATCTGACTTGGGAATTTGAGATGAGGCAATGATTATATTTTTTACATTTGTGGCCTAATGAATAATCTATATATGTGTGTGTATGTAGAAGGAAATGTAAATAGGTGGGGCTACAGGGGTGAGGGAATTATATTTGTAATATATTTATTAGGAACTGTGGAGGGAAGGGGGTTGTATGAGAGCATTAAATATCATAGCATTAAATATTATATTTATTGGGTAGGAACTGTATTATATATTTTTGGTTTAGTGCAGGGGTAGGTAACCTTTGACACTCCCTTTGTTTTTTGACTACATCTCCATTAAGGCTTGCAAAGCATCATGGGAGGTGTAGTCCACAACATCTGGAGTGGCAAAGGATGTCTACTCCTGGTTTAAAGCATAGGTGTATAACCATTTGGCTTCCCCAGGCCAAAATAACCCCTTAAACTCTTAAAGGATCACTATAGTGTCAGGAAAACAAAGCGGTTTTCCTGACACTTTAGTACCCTGAGGGTGCCCACACCCTCAGGGTCCCACTCCCGTGGCGCTGAAGGGGTTAAATTCCCTTCAGTTACTTACCTTAATCCAGCGCCAGGCTCCCTCGGTGCTGATGACCGCTCCTCCCTGTCTGACGTCAGCTCCCCGTCCGACGTCACTGGAGCTGAATGCGCATGGCTGCGCGCACATTCAAAGTGTCCATAGGAAAGCATTTCTCAATGCTTTCCTATGGACACTCTGCGCGATGTTCGCACTCAATAAAGTGTTGGAAAATAAACTTGTATTTAGATGCATTTTACTTTAATTACATAAGTATTTTCATAACAAACAATACATGTGCTTGGGGGGTAAGGGTTTCTTTAACTAATCTAGTAGAAGAGACTCGAGTGCTAAAATCCACGGGTTAGGGGGCGCAAATTACTTGCCTTGCCCCGGGTGCTGACAACCCACGCTACGCCACTGCCGTCCAGACCCAAAATGCATGGCTGGTCTCTGCACGAGGAACACAGCAAACCACAGACATACATTTTGGTCTTGTCAGTGTGGTATGTCTGATAATCCTCTAGGTGCTGCAAGTCAGGGACCCACAACCATTGGGGTATAACCTGATAACTTATTGATAAAAATGGGGGTGGGAGCACAGACTCACTGAGAATGGGCAGCAGCACAATAGCCTGTCCTATAGGAGTGCATCACTGTTTTTTGCATAGGAAACCACTGCATTAGCTTATCAGACAAACCCCGCCCACTTGAATAAGTTAAGTGGGACTGCAGCTTGGAAGGTTAACAACATGGCATGTTGTCATCACAGTCTGGACAATAAAGACCTTCTGATGGAATGGAAATGGGCTGAGCAGAGGACAGTAGGATACATTGTCTACCTCTGTCTAAACCTAAGCTCTATACAACATAATCTGAACTAGTGACATCAAATCTCAACAACCAACATACACATTTTAGTTTATCAATCAGTGAGATGACTAGACACTAGAACAATTAAAGGTACATATAGGGATTTACTGGAGTTCAGCACACGCTTATTTCTGATACTTATTTATTTTGTATTTGCATACTAATAGGATATGGAATTCTTGGTAAACTAGACATACACGTCCAGCAGATGTTTAAGATGCATTCAGAGCAGGATTAGTAGAAAATACACAGAATCAAATAGCTTCAAATTAGGCACTGATAGGAATGCCTGTATAGCAAATTAGCATGTAGAATATCTAGCTATACATGTTGCATTGTAGGTTACAAATGTTTGTTTATATTTAGCAAAACATTTTCCATAAAACTAACAACAAGTTGTGTAAAAATGAGTTCTACGATTAGGTTAATCACTAAGATTTATTCTTCACAGTTTGTTTTTCTAGATCGGCTGTTGTACATTTCTATACTAAAATGTGGAGCCTTACTCATCAATCAATACTGACTAGAGTAACATTCCATCAGTGCTCTCTATAGCAACACACCCAAACCTTCCTCCAAGCAAGGATCCACGAAAAAAAAAATAAACAGCTTGCTTTCTCAACCTCATTTCCAGCAATAGCATAGTTTTGATTTTAAAAGAAACTGGGTTACCTAAGACTTTAACAGTATTTGCATATTTTTCAATAATGTGTCATAGCACAAGAGAAGCTATATAGCATTTGTAGCTATACAGCGTTTACTGAGCAGGTATGAGTGCCACATGCAAAGATTTAAAAAATAAAATAAATCTTGATTAGCGAGTTTTGGGGACAGTCTAGTCTCCAAACTCACTTTGGTGCAAGATGATTACATTAATATTTTACCTAACCCCTCCCCCCGTGATTACTCTGCAGCAGGTGCGGCAGCACTCATTATATAGACACAGAGCATATCAATTTTTGTTTCATTTAGTCACTTCTTGTGTTCCTGGAATAGAATACATTGTATGTAATTGACTTGCTCCTGTACACAGTAGGATTTAACAGTGCAACACATTGTCTGATGACATCACCAGAGAGACAGGAAATTCCATCCATTTTGAATGAAGGGGGGGGAGGAAATTGACTTTTACTCAGCTAGTGTGGGCAGTTCTGATTTCTTACAAACTGCTGTAATTTCAGAATTTCATCTATTTTATATTTTAAGCAATGCAAACTGTAAAAAAAAAATGCATTTTAAAGTACTTTGAAAACACATTAATATGCATTAACATTTGTAAGATGTTGGGCACCAGACAGTCCCTTTAAATAATCTGAAAGCTTTGCTTTTTATTAAAACTATAAAAAGATTAAGCCTAAAATCAAATGGACTCAGATATGTGTCATCCAGAACAGCATATGTGATTCCAATTGTAACATACAGATTCCAGGTATGTGGCAAACTGTTTACTTAAGAGTACATGCTAAGTTATACGTTTTTACCTACATATTATGCTCCGTGTAAACACATATCTTGCTTCTATTAAAAAATCAAAACATATTTTTTAAACTTTCATGGCATTTTACAAAGCTACTAAACTTTAAATACAACATTCCTTTAAAAAACCTTCTCTGAGAGAGAAGCAGCTTGTAGGAGACACTTGCCACTTCTCTCCAAGTGTCTCCCACAGCTGATCAGCTGTCAGTGCATATGGTTACTGTCAGCAAAACATCTACTGCCAATCTGCTGTGGCTCTCAGTGCGGCCTGACAGCACTGCTCCCATCAGGTACCATTTTTTTTAAGCTTAAGTCAGCAGAGAGGATCTAGTTAGCATAAAACCAGGTGTTTTTCATTGCAAGCATTGCAAATAACAGATGACCAGATAAGCCTCAGACATAACAATCAAATTAGACTGGAAGGGTTCCATTAACAAGATGTGTTTGTAAATTTTGACCAAATCAGACATGGAACTCATTGTTCTATAAACATTTTGGTCACACAATTGATATTCATACTTCTTGATTTCTGTACAATATATAAAACAAACCACACAAATGCTAAAATCTATACACAGTGGATAGCCTATATGGGAGAAATCAGGCACATTCTGGCAATTATTAAATGGAAATTACAATATTCAAATAATACAATTTACTTAACAGGTAACTTAAAAGAACTGAACCATTTTAAACAAAATCCACACACAAAAAAGCAATATATTAATTAGATATAATGCTTCCCTATAATCAAGGCTTTAAACAGGAAACAGGAAAATCCCGCAATAATAGGCAGTAATGCACTTATTAGTACTATTATAAATACACATGATAAATAACTAAATAGACAATTTACACTTGTGTAAAGATATCGGAGTAAGCGCTGATATAGATGATGGACAGTTGGGTGTGGATGAAACAAATGTAATATATACTGTAAAAACGCAAACAAAAAATGCAATTAAAATATACAGATATCATTAGGCCTGCATCAGATAGAAAAACTGGACTTTAAAAAAAAACCCGACGCGTTTTGCATTATTTTTGGATGTTTCTACTTGATGCAGGCCTAATGAAGACTTTATATTTTAATGGTTTTACAGATTGTTTGAGCCATTACAGTATATATTACATTTGTTTCATCCACACCTAACTGTCCATCATCTATACCAGGACTTGCTCCAATATCTTTACATTTTCACCTTTCCTTAGGGCATAAGGGAAGTGTCCATTTGTGTTTGCAGCAGCTGCACTATTTTTTCTTTCCTTTTTTCTTTCTAGCCTTTCTGTTCATCTATCCTCTTGGCGCAGTTATATAGAATTTCTCACAACCAAAGCAGTGGTCATGGCATGCATGCCAACTTTAACAACCATTGCTAGCAAAATACAGGATATGGATCACCCAGCTAACGTCATTTATAGCTCTTGTTCTTTGTATGTTTAAAATTGCTGCAAGCAGAATACATTTTCAAACAACAGATGCCAAGTAACAAGTATGCTATCCCGTGTACACAGTGGCTTCCTACAGAACTCACAATTGCTGAGAGGTAGGTATTTCCCTGATCTATTCAGAATCGAAATAAAAACTAGAAAAGCAAACACGAATGCAAGGCCAGACTTAAAAAGAACTCCAGCGTGTATAACCATAAATAATAAAATCAACTAGAGTAGTTTGTAACAATTTGTGTACCTTTCTTCAAAAGGAATAGAACATGAAAAGTACAATCAATGTCTAAAACATACAATATAGTGCAAATACTTTAACATTATTATTATCTTCATGTGTTTTAGAATTTAGAGCTAAAAATAAATTATAAAATATTTTCTTCATCGTATTAATTGATCTGATTTGGAGATTTAGCCACATTTGCACACAAACAAAATTATAAATAATTCTAGATTTACACTTTCTACATTATAACAGGCACAATCCATAGTGGATATAACTGTCACATTGTAAATGATTATAATGTTAATAATATCTTATAGCTTCTTGATGATAAGCATAAGTATGATTGGAAGGGCAAACAAAAGCCTTCCTACGGACATTGAAAATTACTGTAGTAGTATCTCTATTATTAAAGACATCAGGAGTCAGGACCAATTCAAATCAGAGAGATAAGATGAGGATCAGCATCAGCACTGACCCAAATAACATAGACAGCATACTACAGCACTTATTAATGATGAACTCGTTTTTCCAATTCCCCATCCAATCTGGTACATGTTTTTTGGTGGTTAAATGTTTACAAATAAATCAAGAAAAAAATATAGATTTGGTTTCTGGAGGGGGATCATTAAATGATTTCACATACACAGATTTATTGCAATAAAATGCAACCTTTACCAATGAATGCAACGCTCCTGTACAAAAATAATTAAAATAAGTTATATTGTTTCCTGTATAATAATGATGGGAACTGGGAATTTCAGGAAAGTGCTATTATAATGAAACTGTTCTTTCTGAAAACCCCATAAAATTGTTTTATTGAGATTCTGTTTCTGGATAGAATTATTCCTACAAAATCATATTTTAAGGGTATAAATATATATCATATTTATAGCAATACCTTTTGTGGGATCTTCTCTCCTGCGGTAGAAAAGCAAGTTACACCGAGTACAGGTAATTACAAATGGGCAACTTGTACATCAGATCAGTTCACTAGTGAGGTTGGTACAAGACCGCTGCAGAATCTCTTGGATATATATATATATATATACATACAGTAGAAATGCTGGCCCTAATCTACAATGCACCAAAGTAGCGACCAATCTCCCCCTACACGGCAACAAAGTTATGGGGAGTAAGCAGATGAGAGAAGGAAGTCTGGCTGCCGCAGCACAGCTGTCAGTGCAATGCAGACACATACTATTATCTGGTGACTATGGAAAACCAGTATGTCCATAGAAGGCACCATAGTTGCCCTTAGAAAGCATTAAAGTTACTGTGGAAGTAGTGGATGGAAGCTGTCAGTGTAATGCAGACAGATAATTACCCCTGAGGCTGCACTGGCTGGACACAGGATGGGCGGCAATTTGTCTCTCTGTCTCTCTTTCTCCTCCTGGGATCCCAGATGCTCCTCTTCCACCTGGCACTCAGCTGAAAGAGCTTCCGATCCAGCTAAGTGTGAGCTCTGCACAGACATGGTAAAGCACAGCAAGCTGATGGCAAAGAGATCTGCTCACCCTCCCCACCCAGGTCCAAGAGGGGGGATGAGGGATTCACAAACACCAATCCCCCCCACTTTACTCTCCAAAAGGCCAGTGCCTGTGCCTCCGGCGAGGAGACCCTGCAGCAGCTAGTCCTCCACCCTGCATGTCATCCAGGCTTCTCCCTGCAACAGCGGCAGGTGAAGAGCACCCCCCCAATCTCACACTCTGGAAGGGTGCATTAGCCTTCTTCTTCTGCATGGAGTTTAACACTCTGGGTAGCCCATGGCAGGAGCTAGGCTGCACCTACTGCCGAAGGAGCCATGTTGTTTATAAGCTGTTCCTAGAGACCGGCTTGGAGACAAGGGGATGCCTTTTAGGGGCCCTACTACGCGTTTAGCGCAGCTGCCAATTAATAGTGTTCCTACGCTGGTGGAGTAGACGGTGTTGGTGAATGGGAGAGTGTGCGTAGCGTAGAGAGGAGGCGGCTGTGTCAACTCTTACAGTCCCTCCTCACAGCTGTGCCTGCCAGCAAGGGATAACAGCACAGACACAAATGGTGCTGGGAGGGGGATAGCAGCGCCTACTCCTAAATACTAGTAACGCAATCACGTTTTGCTCACAGGGATTAAAAAATAGTATAGTTGTTTGCATTACGTTATTCATTACTTTATCCTGTACAGAATGGGGGTGGCAGCTTGGCACAGGGAGACAAGTGACATAGTTTCAGACTGTGCTCATATCCTGATCAGCTAAAAGCTGTATCATAATAGTGATGAATAATCCTTGGCAAGGCGGATGTTGTGGACTATGCTTCCCATTATGCTCGGCTACCACTTCAACTGACTGAGAATCATGGGAAGTGTAGTCCACAAGAAATGGACTGCCAGAGGTTACCCATCACAGCGACATAACCAGGTAACCTTCACAGTAGTGTGAGGCATTAAGTCATAATGTGACTAAACATGCTATTTATAGCCATGTTTGCAGGCAAATAACACATGTTGATGGAAGATGCAGCTGGGGTTCTTTTTGTAAAGATATATATATATATTAATGTAATAAAAGTATTCCCCAGAAGATTGTAAAATATATACTGTATATAATATGCCCACAGCTGGTATTTTTCTTTTTTTTCACAAATTTTTTTTATTGTGGCAGATATAAAATAACATCATATCGATCACTCATGAATCATCATCACCGTCAGTATTGCTACTTACAGAACTTCTCAGTATTTCACATTCGTTTGTACAATTTGCTCGTAGGGAACAAACTTCACAGTTCTTTTGTGATCTATTGAATATATCTTTTGCCAATTTTTTCTTCCTGAACTAACATTTAATAAAATAACATATCAATCTTAAAACATAAAATAAATTATGAAAAAAGAAAAGAAAAGAATATAATTAGAATATTAAAATAATAAGGGTTAAAGATTTGGGGAGGGGAAGGGGGTAGGTTATGAGAAATACTTGAGGGAGAGAGCAGGGTGTCATGCAGAATTTGAGTTTCCAATTTCTTTGTGTGTATTTTTTCCTTTTCCTGTAGAATATTTCTTCCATAAAGTTATTATTTCTTCATACAGTTGTGATTGGTTGTTCGAGGTGTAAAACATTCGCTCCATTTGCAGATTGTGTTCTATCAAATTAATTACTTCTTGGTGTGAAGGTGCTTGGACTTTTTTCCAGTTTCTGGCAATCAATGATTTGCTTGCTAATAGGATATGCCCCAAAATCATTTTTTGTGTTTTCTTAAGACTAACTGGTAAAATATTCAGAATTGCTACTTCTGGATTGCGTTTTAGTTTGACATGCAAGGAGTTTGTTATGAGGTCATAAATTCTGTCCCAGAATGGTCGTATCACCGAGCACTCCCACCATATATGAAGCATGGAGCCTGAAGTATTGCATTCCCTCCAGCATAAGTCCGAGGCTGATGGGAATATTTTAGCTATTCTTGTGGGGACCATGTACGCACAGCAGGTATTTTTCAATAGAGGATTTGGAAAGATTCATTACCACAAGTGGAAAGTGTATTATGCTTGAAACTCCATGTGATGCCAGGCATGAATATAAATTAATGTGGCTGCATTTTCCTTATGGAAAGTGTTATTCAGATCTCGCACTGTGCTGTCGGAAGTCAAAAAATGAAAAAATTCCACATTGGTTTCGTACTCAGTCCAGTTTACAGAAGCGATTCAGTTTAAGATGCATTTATATTGGCACAAATAGAAAAAAAAAGAATGAGATCATTTTTTTTGGGAAGCTGTCGCGCTTTCATGTTTGTGAGACTGCAGAGAAGAGAATTCCTTAAAAATAAAAATAAAATTAGACTTTTTTTAATGAATTGATTACTAAAAAAAAAATAATACATACAATACAGATAAGATGACTTTTTTCGCACTGGCGCACATTTTAATTTCTAACTAACTTGCGTAATCAACTAATAAAGCTCTGCCAATCACTTTAATATATACTGAAGTAAAATAATTCCTTCTTGCCAAAATTAGTGTCAGGATCCATACTTTTTTCTTATACACTAATTTAAAATTATAAAAAAATGTACTGTGGTCCACACAAAGTGTCAAGGTGAAAAGCGTTGTCCACACAACAGCACTTGTTTTTCTTCAAGTGCCAGCAGGGACATCATAGATAGATGGGGATTTTAATTTAAATTGCTTTATGTTTGTTTGTTTTAAATAAACCATAAATATCTGATACTGTCTTTCTGTTAACCATATGGGTATCTATATAAAGTTTATGTAAGATCAATATACACATTTCATTCAAGCTTTACAGAAGCCCTATTATCTATGAGCTTAGTTGTATATACAGGTTGAGTATATTTTATTCAAAGTGCTGGGGACCAGAAGTATTTTGGATAACGAGCCATTTTGGATAATGGATCATTTCCACAAATAAGACATATTAAAGCCTCTCAGCACTCATGAAATACAGTAATATCAATGCAAATTATGTTTAGAGCAAATAAACAATTTTGCTGTGATGTAGCTGCAATCTGAGGCACCGTTGGGAACCTGCCATTGGCACTTCAGACCATGCCATCTGTATTACTCTTTTTGGTCGTGGAGGAATAGCATGTATGGAAACAATATATTGCTGTTTTAGGGGACTGGACACTGAGTAAACTGTTGTTCTCTTGCATTCTGAAAGGTGTGTGGAATTTGCAACTTGTGGCAAAATAAAAAAATAAAAACTTTTTGGGAGAACGGATTTCTGGATAAGGCATACTCTCAACCTGTACAGAGTTGTTACTGCTTAAGAATGTGAGGTTTGCCAATGTTTGTTAAAACAAAATTTACCCACCATGCTATTGACGCAATAGACTTGACTTTGCAAAACTGGCCACGTAAATACCACCATTCTTTGGTGAGCCTCAATCACAGCTCAGAAAGCTTATTTTTCGACACATGAGCTATACGTCTATAAAAAAAAAAAAATAAGTGAGAGCAAGTAGTTAACTTCACATTTCTTTAAAAGTTTTACTCCATCTTATCAATGTACAAATAAATAGTCATCTCCAAAACGTCTTCAAACTATATTATCTATATTATATCTATATTATCAATAACCGGGGGGATATGTTCTCCAAGGCTAGACCTACTGGCTGGAAGATGCTCAGGTACTTACATTCGCAGTACAGCAACCTAACCATGGGCTTACATGCCTGGACTGGTTCAAAAAATGGCCTAACTTCTACTGACATAACATTAACTATACGTTTTGTAAAAAAAAATGTTTCATATGAGATGTTTTGCATCAACCATTTTAAACCCAAGTTCTCGTGTACATTTCAAGTTGAAATATTTTACGGACATTTGCTGCAGACAATTGGGCTTAGAAATGTAGAGTTCAGGATTATACTTTCGTAGGATAATCATATACAATAGTTGGCAAGACGTTTGTTTTATAAAGAATGTTTGCACACATCATAAGGTCATGTTTAACAGCTGGATTTGGGAGGAACTCACATCTCCCAAGCCACAAGGTTTCTCCCTTCTGATTCTCTCCCAAGATGCACTTAAACAACCTTTTAAGTAATGATGAGCATTTAGGACTGTCTGTTTTCTCCCAAGTCAAAAGAAACTGACAACAATCTATGTGCAACAAAAATGCGAAATCCCTATAGAATACATATCTTCCTTCATCCTCATCCGTTAGAGTACATGGCTAACACGAATAAGCCCCATAGTCAATGGGGATAACATGCTCCAGTAAGGTGCTGAAGTGTTTCTTCCCATTGACTGATTCCACACGGTAATACTCATATTACTCACTGACTACCAACAATTTAGCCAGGAATCATCTGGATCACCTAGGGTAACCTGCTTGCACCAAAGTGGGAACGATCTCTTCTATTGAATATTAGGCCCAGTCAATTAATGATCCTGACTTGGTTGACAGACTGAAAATGGCATATGGGAACCTCAGGGTTAGGACCCTACAATATACCTGATGGACCTTTATTCAACTTTGTGAAAAAAAATTAATGATGTTCTATCAACCTTCAGAGACCTTGCCATTGACATTTATGTCCTTATACCCACACTTTGGCTATTCCTGTGCAACAATTTACTGTTGAAAAGTACTACCACCAATTTGAGATCCAAACAGTTAAACTTTAATGTACATCATAAGCAACACAATCAGGCACAGTGAAGTGGGAACAAGGCAAAACAGTTGTATGTGTGTCAGGGCCTTTACCAGGTCAGGTAGGAGTTTCAGTGCAGGGATAGTAGAGATGTCTGGTTGCATGTTGTTCTTTATTGTGCAGGGTGAGAACAGATATATAAACAAAGAGATATGGGTTGGAATAAGGACTGAAGGAGACAAAATGGAACTTAAGCAAAGAACTGAAGAATAGGAAAAGGGTTTGAGTAGGAACTGCAGTATAAAGAAAGAGCTATAGAACAGACTGTAGACAAAACAGAGGTAGGGGTAGAGAGTGTTACACAAGGGGTGAGGCCTTAGGTAATGGTAACTAAGCAGGAACACCCTAGAGAGGGTGAGGACTGAGAAGGGTAACTAAACAGGAGAAACACCCTAGAGAAGGTGAGGTCTGAGAAGGGTAAGCTAAACAGGAGAAACACCCTAGAGATGGTGAGGTCTGAGAAGGGTAGCTAAACAGGAACACCTTAGAGAGGGTGACTAAGGGGGGAACACCATAGAGAGGGTGACTAAGGGGGGGGGCACCCTAGAGAGGGTGACTAAGAGAGGAACACCCTAGAGAGGGTGACTAAGGGGGGGGACACCCTAGAGAGGGTGACTAAGGGGGGAACACCCTAGAGAGGGTGACTAAGGGGTGGAAAACCCTAGAGAGGGTGACTAATGGGGGAACACCCTAGAGAGGGTCACTGAGGGGGGGAACACCCTAGAGAGGGCGACTAAGGGTGGTGGGGAACACCCTAGAGAGGGCGACTAAGGGTGGTGGGGAACACCCTAGAGATGGTGACTAAGGGGGGGGGAACACCCTATAGAGGGTGACTAAGGGGGGGAACACCCTAGAGAGGGTTAGGACTGAGAAGGGTAACTAAGCAGGAGGAACACCCTAGAGAGGGCGAGGAATGAGCAGGAGTGACTTTAAGGGAGCAACTTAGCTGAAGAAATCTTGCTGTATTCAGACAGTCTCAGGAGATGCTGAAAAACATCCCCCAGGGTGGTTGAGCCACCCAGGTTCAGATTCCCAGTTCCTTGATAATGTCACAATTCAAATGTGCTTGAAGCAGATGATCAGGAACAGAAGCAGTAGTTCTCAGAAGTCAGGCATCCAACTTCAATGCCAAAGCCCCGTTTGCATTATACTGTAGCTATGTTGCAAAAGTTAACAAGCCCACCTGACACCAAAACAGAGGGGAAGAAATACAAGCAAACACAGGGAGGGAGGCCTATATGTGTATATATAAACACAAAATGTAGGACTTTGAAATACGAGTCAGAAGGTCAGTGTAGAACCCTGACAATGTGTTTCTATTGTCACAGCTCTTTCTTATTCAAAGGCTTCAGTAATGGTTGAAATGCATTCCAAGACTGGGCTTTACTTATACACTACACTAGAGCAAGTATAAGCTCTATAATATGTGAGTGTAACATCTTAAGTAAGCTGACTCATTCCCAGATTTGTTGTCCTAATTTACTACACTATATTTTGTTGTTCATGTTCTGTTCTGTTTTTTTTTTTTATGATTATTGAGATACATCTACCATGGAAGACAAATATTTTTGGAATTGTGAACACAGCGCACCTTCCTTTGTTTTCTCTGGACTTTACTAATGTCTCAAAAAACTGTTTAGGCATGAATGCAGTATAGGTTTAAACTTTAAGCCCAGGGGCTTCAACATCTAATTTACTACATTCACAGATCGAACTCCTGACAATCCTACAAATTCAAAATAATATAAAACAAATGAAAGTCTTAGAATGTGACTGCTAAAAAAAGGACAAAACATTTACCAAAATAAAAAAATCTCAAAATAGGTGGCTTTTGGACAATAGAATGTTGCTGCTGCCATGCAACACCCACTTTCTCCATCGTGAAAATGGCACACTCTATACAAGTGCCAAGAATACCCAATGAGGAGTCTAGTCCTGTCCACCCGTGCTGTATTGGCTTATTCTGGAGGGTGTATTATTTTTGTCTTAAGGAGAAGATATCTGAAATACTATTACAACATCAAACTCCAGCTGTTTAGTTGAAAGTCTAGTAGAGTAAAAGGGACTGAAGCATTTCCGTTCAGGTGTTTCCGTTACACTTTACCCCCTCTTGCTCTTTTCACTGATCAAACTAACGAGAGAAAGAGAGCGAGAGATGGGCGCTTTGTGTATGGTGACTTCAGGCAAAAGAAAGCAGTAAGAGGAAATCAACCCACTCGCAAGACAACTTTAAAATAATATCTAAAATAACTAGAAAAGTTAAAATTTCTGGGGAAATTGTGTGAAGTGTTCTTGCCTCCACCTGTAGTCTACAACTGGAGTGGGCGGAGTAACTGTTATCATTTACATAGCACATTTAATTGCAACGTTGTTGCACAGTTACATTAAACCATACATTTATAAAAACATTAGCAGGTGTTCAAAAGGCCCTGTCTATGACATCACTTGCTGCTGCAGCTTGACACAGGTCAGAGTATTTTGGCGGTTGCCATATTCAAACGGTCGTATTTTAAAAACTATCAATCCTACAGCGAAGAGCTTTATATTGTGAGAATCACAAGACCCAGACCTACATTTTGATGCATAGTATGTCTCTGAAGTATTAAAAATGAAGGCACAGCCGCAGTTTAGAAATTTCACTTCAAATTTGAGCTTTGCAGAGTGAAGTTTCAATGAATGTCAATGGACGGCGTTGGTTGCAAACAAATGGTCATATTGTGAAAACTATCAGGACTACGGCTTAGCCGTTTACATGTTTAGTGGCACCAGGGATAGCTGAACGTTTTGATATAAGATTTGTGTAGGTGGGCTTGAAAATGAGGGAGTGGTGGCAGTTTAGAAATCATGTCCTGATTTTTCAGCTTTTGGCAGCTCCCACTCTAGCTTTGCCATTCATTCCTATGGGACAAATTGCGCCACAAAAACGACGATATTCCGTGAACCATTCGGCGAAACGTTCCACAAAGTAATAGCAATCCGATCGGGAACAATCTGCACGTTTTGGTAAATTTTTGTCTATGTAGTGTAAAAACTGTGGGAGGAGTTAGGGTGGCAAATTTTGCTATAATAATAATAATAACTAGAAAAGTTAAAATTTCTGGGGAAATTGTGTGAAGTGTTCTTGCCTCCACCTGTAGTCTACAACTGGAGTGGGCGGAGTAACTGTTATCATTTACATAGCACATTTAATTGCAACGTTGTTGCACAGTTACATTAAACCATACATTTATAAAAACATTAGCAGGTGTTCAAAAGGCCCTGTCTATGACATCACTTGCTGCTGCAGCTTGACACAGGTCAGAGTATTTTGGCGGTTGCCATATTCAAACGGTCGTATTTTAAAAACTATCAATCCTACAGCGAAGAGCTTTATATTGTGAGAATCACAAGACCCAGACCTACATTTTGATGCATAGTATGTCTCTGAAGTATTAAAAATGAAGGCACAGCCGCAGTTTAGAAATTTCACTTCAAATTTGAGCTTTGCAGAGTGAAGTTTCAATGAATGTCAATGGACGGCGTTGGTTGCAAACAAATGGTCATATTGTGAAAACTATCAGGACTACGGCTTAGCCGTTTACATGTTTAGTGGCACCAGGGATAGCTGAACGTTTTGATATAAGATTTGTGTAGGTGGGCTTGAAAATGAGGGAGTGGTGGCAGTTTAGAAATCATGTCCTGATTTTTCAGCTTTTGGCAGCTCCCACTCTAGCTTTGCCATTCATTCCTATGGGACAAATTGCGCCACAAAAACGACGATATTCCGTGAACCATTCGGCGAAACGTTCCACAAAGTAATAGCAATCCGATCGGGAACAATCTGCACGTTTTGGTAAATTTTTGTCTATGTAGTGTAAAAACTGTGGGAGGAGTTAGGGTGGCAAATTTTGCTATAATAATAATAATAATAACTAGAAAAGTTACAATTTCTGGGGAAATTGTGTGAAGTGTTCTTGCCTCCACCTGTAGTCTACAACTGGAGTGGGCGGAGTAACTGTTATCATTTACATAGCACATTTAATTGCAACGTTGTTGCACAGTTACATTAAACCATACATTTATAAAAACATTAGCAGGTGTTCAAAAGGCCCTGTCTATGACATCACTTGCTGCTGCAGCTTGACACAGGTCAGAGTATTTTGGCGGTTGCCATATTCAAACGGTCGTATTTTAAAAACTATCAATCCTACAGCGAAGAGCTTTATATTGTGAGAATCACAAGACCCAGACCTACATTTTGATGCATAGTATGTCTCTGAAGTATTAAAAATGAAGGCACAGCCGCAGTTTAGAAATTTCACTTCAAATTTGAGCTTTGCAGAGTGAAGTTTCAATGAATGTCAATGGACGGCGTTGGTTGCAAACAAATGGTCATATTGTGAAAACTATCAGGACTACGGCTTAGCCGTTTACATGTTTAGTGGCACCAGGGATAGCTGAACGTTTTGATATAAGATTTGTGTAGGTGGGCTTGAAAATGAGGGAGTGGTGGCAGTTTAGAAATCATGTCCTGATTTTTCAGCTTTTGGCAGCTCCCACTCTAGCTTTGCCATTCATTCCTATGGGACAAATTGCGCCACAAAAACGACGATATTCCGTGAACCATTCGGCGAAACGTTCCACAAAGTAATAGCAATCCGATCGGGAACAATCTGCACGTTTTGGTAAATTTTTGTCTATGTAGTGTAAAAACTGTGGGAGGAGTTAGGGTGGCAAATTTTGCTATAATAATAATAATATATATGTGAGATAACATTAAGTGGTCTTGCTATGCAAGAACACTTAACTAGAAAAGTTACAATTTCTGGGGAAATTGTGTGAAGTGTTCTTGCCTCCACCTGTAGTCTACAACTGGAGTGGGCGGAGTAACTGTTATCATTTACATAGCACATTTAATTGCAACGTTGTTGCACAGTTACATTAAACCATACATTTATAAAAACATTAGCAGGTGTTCAAAAGGCCCTGTCTATGACATCACTTGCTGCTGCAGCTTGACACAGGTCAGAGTATTTTGGCGGTTGCCATATTCAAACGGTCGTATTTTAAAAACTATCAATCCTACAGCGAAGAGCTTTATATTGTGAGAATCACAAGACCCAGACCTACATTTTGATGCATAGTATGTCTCTGAAGTATTAAAAATGAAGGCACAGCCGCAGTTTAGAAATTTCACTTCAAATTTGAGCTTTGCAGAGTGAAGTTTCAATGAATGTCAATGGACGGCGTTGGTTGCAAACAAATGGTCATATTGTGAAAACTATCAGGACTACGGCTTAGCCGTTTACATGTTTAGTGGCACCAGGGATAGCTGAACGTTTTGATATAAGATTTGTGTAGGTGGGCTTGAAAATGAGGGAGTGGTGGCAGTTTAGAAATCATGTCCTGATTTTTCAGCTTTTGGCAGCTCCCACTCTAGCTTTGCCATTCATTCCTATGGGACAAATTGCGCCACAAAAACGACGATATTCCGTGAACCATTCGGCGAAACGTTCCACAAAGTAATAGCAATCCGATCGGGAACAATCTGCACGTTTTGGTAAATTTTTGTCTATGTAGTGTAAAAACTGTGGGAGGAGTTAGGGTGGCAAATTTTGCTATAATAATAATAATATATATGTGAGATAACATTAAGTGGTCTTGCTATGCAAGAACACTTAACTAGAAAAGTTACAATTTCTGGGGAAATTGTGTGAAGTGTTCTTGCCTCCACCTGTAGTCTACAACTGGAGTGGGCGGAGTAACTGTTATCATTTACATAGCACATTTAATTGCAACGTTGTTGCACAGTTACATTAAACCATACATTTATAAAAACATTAGCAGGTGTTCAAAAGGCCCTGTCTATGACATCACTTGCTGCTGCAGCTTGACACAGGTCAGAGTATTTTGGCGGTTGCCATATTCAAACGGTCGTATTTTAAAAACTATCAATCCTACAGCGAAGAGCTTTATATTGTGAGAATCACAAGACCCAGACCTACATTTTGATGCATAGTATGTCTCTGAAGTATTAAAAATGAAGGCACAGCCGCAGTTTAGAAATTTCACTTCAAATTTGAGCTTTGCAGAGTGAAGTTTCAATGAATGTCAATGGACGGCGTTGGTTGCAAACAAATGGTCATATTGTGAAAACTATCAGGACTACGGCTTAGCCGTTTACATGTTTAGTGGCACCAGGGATAGCTGAACGTTTTGATATAAGATTTGTGTAGGTGGGCTTGAAAATGAGGGAGTGGTGGCAGTTTAGAAATCATGTCCTGATTTTTCAGCTTTTGGCAGCTCCCACTCTAGCTTTGCCATTCATTCCTATGGGACAAATTGCGCCACAAAAACGACGATATTCCGTGAACCATTCGGCGAAACGTTCCACAAAGTAATAGCAATCCGATCGGGAACAATCTGCACGTTTTGGTAAATTTTTGTCTATGTAGTGTAAAAACTGTGGGAGGAGTTAGGGTGGCAAATTTTGCTATAATAATAATAATATATATGTGAGATAACATTAAGTGGTCTTGCTATGCAAGAACACTTAAATATATATGTGAGATAACATTAAGTGGTCTTGCTATGCAAGAACACTTAATAATATATATGTGAGATAACATTAAGTGGTCTTGCTATGCAAGAACACTTAATTATAGCTGCAGATGTAACTAAACAGCATCAGTCACATTGACGGGAACTCCTAAAGGAAACACATGAGCAAAAGGAAGCAACCCAGGCTTTTTATAATAATTTGATATAGAGAATAGTGCAGTTTGTGAATGTATGGTGAGACGCTGAGAGGTTAAGGCTTCTGTAGGACAAATGAATGATTGAGAAATGAACTAAATATAACAGCTCTCTATGTGATTCTTCCAAATTACACAACCAGGTCCAAAAGTTAACAACGCAATATAAACAGTAGGCTAAGAATTTCAGATATATACATAAAAGTTATGCGACTTGCCTTTGTTTTGGCGTCCTACACCAGAATACAAGGAAATTTAAAATATTCAGTATGTCTAGCACAGAGATACACTTTTTTTAATTTCTTTTTTATTTTGACACTCAGACTCTACGACGCAAAGTAGTTTGGTTTGTATAATCAGTTCTTATACATTGCGGATCATCCTTGTGTCTGGTTACCTCTGGGGTAAGAATCTTGAAAGTCAAATTTAATGAAAGACAAATTGAATTCATTAGTCTCCAGGAATTAGATAGTATGTTAATATTATAACGAATAAACATTATTCTATTCCCCACTACAACTCACACGTGTTTACATGCACGCTAACAGCCGTGTCATCTGATTAAAAGAGAGAAAAAAGAAAGGAAGCCAAGAAAAGAAAGAAAAGAGAGAAAAACATTAATAACCATACATCACTCTAGATCCGCCGGGGAGTGGGGTGGAGGCGGGGTGGCTGGGCGAGGGGTTGGCGGGGGTACTTATTATAATCTGAACATTTTTATTCATAGAGATACACTCTGAACTCTGTGATCCTCTATTTTAAAAGGAACCTTCAAACCTGCATTTCTTTTTTTTCTATTAAATTCAGTTTTGAATTGGGATCTTACAAGTCATGGATAATCACCAAACGACCACATCCTTAGAAACGGTGTCCAGTTGTAGGTTAATTTATAAGTTAAAGTAGAGGTTACTAGATATATACAGGTTTTATAAGCGTCAGTAAACATGTCATCTGAAATATACTATCTCTTGTTAAATATAAACACTATTAGATAATATAGAGTTCAAACATCTTATGAATAATTAAACTTATCAGTTGCTAGATCTTAAATAGTAAATGATGTTAGATATCTATATGACTGTTGCCAAAGATCGACATGTCATGTCATTTTGTGTAATTTCTTGTTATACACAAATTGTATTAAATAATATTTGAAATAAAAAAAAACACAAAAATGTATAAAATTCAATTTTGATACATGACTATGCATTAAATGATATCTAGTTATAGCTAAATCAATAGGGAAAAGGGGTGTTTGGAAGGAGCACAATTGGTAGTCCTAAAAATATGACTACCAGTCGCACACCCCAAAGGCCAGCCCTGACTCCAGTCATTTCACCATCTTATCTATGAGCCATTGTGTTATAACTTTGGAGGTATGCTTGGATCATTGTCCATTGAATATCATATCATACATATAAATAAGCTGGTAAAATGTTAAACTCACAAATATGTGTCCACATAAAGTCGAAAACAAAGTTATGGGGTTCATAATTCCTGTCACATCATGTTCTTCTCCTAGATGAATGTTGTCTTAATGCTGGCAAGCTGATGAATGAAGCCCTGGCAGTAGTCACTTCCTGTGCTGCTGGAATAGAATACATTGTGTGGACTGTAACAGACTTGCTCTTATGCACAGTAGGATCTCTTAACAGTGAAACACATTGTCTGATGACATCACTAGAGTGACCGTAAATTTCATTTATTTGAATGAAATTATTCTCATTGGCTCCTGGAGCAAAAATATAAATAAAATAGAGGAAACTGCAAACTGTTAACTGCAAGATGTTAACCCTATTGTTTAGCTGCCAATAATCCCATTTAGGTTGGACCAGTTCAGAGGACACCGCCTGCGTCTCCTAGTAGAGCTGTTGTTCTGATTTGTGAACTTGCTGCTAAATGAATGTGCTGTGATTGGCACTTACAGGTTTGGTGAGCAGGTAAGTACTGAGATGTTTTTGGGAAACATTCCAGTATATTCACATATACTGCGGAGAAAAAATACACTCCATAAATTTGGTCTCAAGTCCAGCCTGCTGGAAAATACAGGTAGCAGGCCAATTCTGTGTCTTATAATAAGATTTTCCACTGAAAGTAACTCAATCTATTAATCCTCATCCAAAATGGCAAACAGTAAAAAATTAGCAAATCTCTCATAATTCAGTCTGAGAAAAAGTTCCATTTAAATGCTCCAAAATGTCATATTATTTCACCAAAATGATTTAATGTGAATGAAAACAAGCCTACAAACACTGTAGGAAACATGTCCATACTCAGTAAAAAAGAGCACACTGACATTCAGGGCAGTTAAAGTGGCACTGAATTTGGAACTGTTGCCTCCTTCACAGAAGCAAATGTACATATATTAGGATCCATGCGGGTTTACTCTCAGCCCTGCTGCAAATGAAATGCATTAGTGCTTTGCAATCAATATAATGATTGACCTACAGCTTGCAAAGGCTGAAAAACAGACTGCTTAAAAATAAGAACTATATTTGGAGCAGTCTGTTGTAAAAATTCCTTCTTATATTTTTCTGCAACTATTTTAAAGGGGTAGTTCCACCTACTGTGGGAAAAAAAAAACAATATATTTTTAGTGCGCATTCATCCACGCTGCCCCTCACATTCTGGAACTCTTTACCATTCTCAAGTCACCATCCTTACAGACTTTAAAAAAAAATTATAATGACCAGTGGCGTTGTTAGGGGGGGGGGCTAACGGGGCTGAAGCCCCAAATCTCCATGTTAAAGCCTCGAATGCAGTTATAACCTGTACTATGCGATCAGCACTGATCGCATAGTACAGGTCTGTCCAACATGTGGCAGAGGTGGGGCCCGAGTGACTTTTTCCAGCAGTAACCGAGCCGCGTCTCGCGTGATGGGTGTAAGCTCTGCCCCCTTGCGCTCTGAACCTCCTATAGCGGACATCCGGGTCTCAGAAGATAAGCGGAAGATGGAACAATCCTCCCTGCAAATGAAAGGTAACCATGCAGGTAGGGGGACAAAGAAAAATATAATAAAAAAATCTGTGTGTAAGCGTTTGTGTGTGTTTGTGCAAGCGCCGCCCCCCGTTGCGCTGTGTGATTTTCTGTGCTTCGGGTGTCAGGTGACATCAAGCAAAAGATACTGGACGGCGGTGTTCTGCAGCTGCAGGCGCCATCAAAAACGTCCTCCTCCCTGCAAATCAAGGTAACTTAGCAGGGAGGGGGACCAATAGTATAAGTTTTTTTTGTTTAGAAGAAATGTGTGTAAGTGTCTGCGTGTAAGTGTGACTGTGTGTGGGTGTCTCTATGTGTGTAAGTGTGTGGATGTCAGGGTGTTTGTGTAACTGTGTCTGTCTAGGTGTGTGTGTAAGGGTGGTTGCATAAGTGTATGAGTGTGAGTGTGTGTGTCAGAGTGTCTGTGTGTGAGAAAGAGAGAGACGGCGTATGTGAGAAAGAAAGAGAGAAACAGTGTGTGTGTGAGCGAGAGAGACAATGTGTGTGTGAGAGAGAGAGAGACAGTGTGCATGTCAGAGAGAGAGAGACAGTGTGTGTGAGAGAGAGAGAGAGCGAGATGCGGTGTGTAAGAGAGAGATGCAGTGTGTGAGAAAGAGACAGAGTGTGTGGTAGAGAGAGACAGTGACCCACCTCTTTTACCAGGCATTCAGTCAGCTCAACTGTTAACTTTTTGCATACTTTGCATTACTTTGTAATAATAATCTCTCTCTCTCTGGTTGGAAATTAAAATATGTCTAATGTGTATTATGCTCAGGTTTAACAGTCCCAGACATACATACATAGTAGTTACATACATAGTGCTGATGACACATACATCCATATTGCACATCCAGGATTTACCCCAGCACCCCAATGTGCAATGTGGGTTTTTACTTTTTTTATTTTTCACATTCAAAAAATGACCTTATCCATAGCCCAAAGGATGACTTTAAAAAAAAATTAGCTTATCGAGCCACAAGCAGGAGAAACCACGCACACATTTAAAAACACATGTCTCTTAATTTACACATTTGTTTGCAATTTGCTAATCATTCTTGATATTTTTTTATTGTCTACATTCACACTATAAGCAAAGTTTAGGTGACGAGTCCCTTTAAGCCTGTCTAGAACAGTGAGTGCCAGCAGTCATGTCATAAAGAGTGTAGTCATGATGTCATAAAGGCAGCTGCTAATGATAAATGCGTGAACATTCTTTTCCTCTCAGACACATCCGGAGCTCTGACTGAGCTTCAGCGTGCGTCCCTGGTTCCTTGGTATAGGTATCTATGCCTGACTTGGATGTGTCTGAAGACTTGGAGCTTGACTACCCGAAATCTGACCTTGAGCTTTGGAGGTTCTAGCAGGGGATTTATTTGGCAAGCGCAGCGACTCGTGTACCCTTTATGTAAGATCGGTCTGTTTTTGGGTGGGAGAGAGGGCGGCCCTAGTATTTATCGGCGTTCGATCCGTCGGGAGGGACACATCTCGGGTGGCAAGGGAAGGAGAAAATATGAACCATTTATATCAGAGCTGTCCAACAGCAGTCTTTCAGCAAGATTGTTGCTAGAGGCCTACATTTGGATATCCCTGGTCTGTATAATGTTTAAATGAATTGTTGTGTTAACCTGTAATATAATTATTGTCTCTGAATTTGCCTCTTAATGCCCAGAGGGAAGGGCAGTCCTTCAAGACATGGTTCCCCAGAGGTTTCCCCCACAGGGGGTTTTTCCTCTCCTGAGTGCTGAAGGATGACTCTTTGTGAGTCCAGAGGTAGCCCATAGCTTCACCAGCTTTCTGGTTTGTGTCATAATACCCAGGCACCTGCTTGGCCATTAATTCCTTTTCCCCATTATACAGAGACTACAATATGACTAATTCTATGAAATTCCAAAAATAAATGTACAATTAATATATATATTTCTCGCCTCATGTTGTTTTTATTTCTATAAGTGTATCTATCCTCATATAACAGAACAAATAAAGTAGGATGTTGAGTCTGAATTTGGGGACATTAATGGTTACACTCCAGAATGGTGGGAATGGATGTTTTGGGGTCACAAGCTAAATAAGGAGGTGGTGTTGAGTGGGTTGGTAAATACATTGTTTAGTTGCACATGAGTACCAGCTAATAAACCTGTGAAAAGATAGTAGAACACTGGAGGGTGGATATGAAGACATTTGGGGATAAGTTTGGAAAACATTGAATGATGGAAACTAATATAACAGGATTAAGACGGAAAGGGTTTTTAGTGATGAGAAAGGAAGAATTCATAACAATGTGTTGAGAGTTCTCACAATCCCCATGTACACACAGTGTTATGACATATACAAGTACAGTAGGAAGAGTCTCAAGAGTAATGAAATCAGCCTCCTGCTTACTCAACCAAAGGTACAGAATGAGAGAGAGAGAAGATATCTCCAACTTCCGAGGACTCATCCGAACAAAGGGTGTCGAAGAAGAAGTGAGGACACAGCATTCCCTGGTGCTAGCTTCCCAGGCAGCCTGTCTACACCCAGTTACCATGTTCTGATCATTCCCCAATCAATCCTAGAGAGTGTACCGAGCGGTGACACAGTATATATATGGCCAACATGACCCAACAAAACTAGAGAGCAGTAGGGGCCACAACAGCAGAAATATTTATATGAAAAGTTGTACAATGAAACGTGTTGCAATTCTAAATCAAAGATTTAAAAAATATTTATAAAAAATAAATGATAAAAAACTAACATTGCTCAGCACTACCAGTACAGAATATACCCACTGCAGTGATGCCCAGCCAGCCAAATTACTAGTCATTGTCATAGAAACATGATAGTGTAGTTTCCCAGCCCCCATAAATGTCCTAGTGTAGTCCGTTCTTCCCCAGAAGCATTTGGTCGCTGTAACAACCAATCACAGGAGAGACTGAATATAGTGGTAGCAGTCTGCCCCCGGCTTATTTTAATTAAAAGACAACAACCTTTATTTGTGCTAAAAAACACTAATCCTTTATTCCGTACTGACACCGGTCACTGTTAGTCAGTGTCTTGTGAACACTAAATATCAACATTGGACACCCAGGATATTCCCTATCACCCACATTGCACACACAGGACTTGCCCCAGCACCACAGGACATGCCCCATCACCCACGATGTTCAACCAGGATATACCCCATCTCCCACATTGCACACCCAGGATTTACCCCAGCACATGCCCCATCACCCACATTGCACACCCAAGACATGCCCCATCACCCACATTGCACACATAGGACCTGCCCCATCAACTACATTGCACACCCAGGACATAGCACCCAGGACATTCCACCATAACCCACATTGCACACCCAGGACATGCCCCAGCACAACAGACCATACCCTATCATCAACGTTGCACATCCAGGATTTGCCCCATCACCCACATTGCAGACTCAGGACTTGCCCCATCACCCACATTGCAGAACCAGGATATATCCTATCACCCACATTATACACCCAAGATGTATTCCAGCACTCTAGAACATCCCCATCACCCATATTGCACACCCAGGATTTACCCCAGCACCCGAATATGCAATTCAGGTTTTTATTATTTTTTTCAGCATGAAAAAAAAGACACTAACCCTAGCCCAAAGGCTAATTAAAAAAAAAAAATGAGCATGTCGAGCTAAAAGGTCATGTCACAAGCCTCCTGCACCACAGACACATTTAAAACACATTTCTCATCATTTGTTTGCAATTATACTAATACAATGTATAAATAATTTTTTATATTTTTTTATTCTCAAGATTCATAGTATTAGCAATACTTAGGTGATGAGTGCCTTTAAGCACCATATAAGGGAAGGAGAAAATATGAACCATGTAAGCAATGTCATTTATATCAGAGCTGTCCAACTGCAGTCTTTCAGCCAGATTGTTGCTAGAGGCCTACATTTGGACATCCCTGGTCTGTATAATGTTTAAATGAATTATTGTGTTAACCTGTAATATAATTATTGTCTCTGCATTTGCCTCTTATTGCCCAGAGGGAAGGGCAGTCCTTCAAGCCATGGATCCCCAGAGGTTTCCCCCACAGGGGGTTTTTCCTCTCCTGAGTGCTGAAGGATGACTCTTTGTGAGTCCAGAGGTAGCCCATAGCTTCACCAGCTTTCTGGTTTGTGGCATAATACCCAGGCACCTGCTTGGCCGTTAATTCCCTTTTCCCATTATATAGAGACTACAATATGACTAATTCTATGAAATTCCAAAAATAAATGTACCATTAATATATATATTTCTCGCCTCATGTTGTTTTTATTTCTATAAGTGTATCTATCCTCATATAACAGAATATATAAAGTAGGATGTTGAGTCTGAATTTGGGGACATTAATGGTTACAATCCAGAATGGTGGGAATGGATGTTTTGGGGTCACAAGCTAAAGAAGGAGGTGGTGTTGAGTGGGTGCTAAATAAATTGTTTAGATGCACATGAGTACCAGCTAATAAACCTGTGAAGAGATAGTAGAACACTGGAGGGTGGATATGAAGACATTTTGGGATAAGTTTGGAAAACATTGAATGATGGAAACTAATATAACAGGATTAAAAGAGGGAGAGGGTTTTTTAGTGATGAGAAAGGAAGAATTCATAACGATGTGTTGAGAGTTCTCACAATCCCCATGTACACACAGTGTTATGACATATACAAGTACAGTAGGAAGAGTCTCAAGAGTAATGAAATCAGCCTCCTACTTACTCAACCAAAGGTACAGAATGAGAGAGAGAGAAGATATCTCCAACTTCCGAGGACTCATCCGAACAAAGGGTGTCGAAGAAGAAGTGAGGACACAGCATTCCCTGGTGCTAGCTTCCCAGGCAGCCTGTCTACACCCAGTTACCATGTTCTGATCATTCCCCAATCAATCCTAGAGAGTGTACCGAGGGGTGACACAGTATATATATGGCCAACATGACCCAACAAAACTAGAGAGCAGTATGCTTAAAGGGACCACAACATCAGAAATATTTATATGAAAATTTGTACAATGAAACGTGTTGCAATTCTAAATCAAAGATTTAAAAAATATTTATAAAAAATAAATTATAAAAAAACTAACATTGCTCAGCACTATCAGTACAGAATGTATCCACTGCAGTGATGCTCAGCCAGCCAAATTACTAGTCATTGTCATAGAAACATGATAGTGTAGTTTCCCAGCCCCCATAAATGTCATAGTGTAGTCCGTCCATCCCCAGAAGCATTTGTTCGCTGTAACAACCAATCACAGGAGAGACTGAATATAGTGGCAGCAGTCTGCCCCCGGCTTATTTTAATTAAAAAACAACAACCTTTATTTGTGCTAAAAAACACTAATCCTGTTAGTCAGTGTCGTGTGAACACTAAATATCAAAAACCTTCCTCTATCTCACTTTGTATAACCAGGATATACCCCATCACCCACATTGCACACCCAGGACTTGCCCAAGCACCACAGGACATGCCCTATCACCAACGTTGCACATCCAGAATTTGCCGCATAACCCACATTGCAGACTCAGGACATGCCCCATCACCCACATTGTACACCCATCATCCGCACTGCACACCAAAGACATACACTTGCACAATGCAGACCAAGGACTTGCCCCTTTACCCACATTGCAGACTCAGGACATGCCCCATCACCCACATTGTACACCCATCATCCGCACTGCACACCAAAGACTTACACTTGCACAATGCAGACCAAGGACTTGCTCCTTTACCCACATTGCACACCCAGGATATTCCCTATCACCCACATTGCACACACAGGACTTGCCCCAGCACCACAGGACATGCCCCATCACCCACGATGTACAACCAGGATATACCCTATCACCCACATTGTACACCCAGGATTTACCCCAGCACATACCTCATCATCCACATTGCACACATAGGATTTACCCCAGCACATACCCCATCACCCACATTGCACACCCAGGACATGCCCCATCACCCACATTGCACACATAGGACCTGCCCCATCAACTACGTTGCACACCCAGGACATAGCACCCTAGGACATTCCACCATAACCCACATTGCACACCCAGGACATGGCCCAGCACAACAGGCCATACCCTATCATCAACGTTGCACATCCAGGATTTTCCCCATCACCCACATTGCAGACTCAGGACTTGCCCAATCACCCACATTGCACAACCAGGATATTTCCTATCACCCACATTATACACCCAAGATGTATTCCAGCACTCCAGAACATCCCCATCACCCATATTGCACACCCAGGATTTACCCCAGCACCCGAATATGCAATTCAGGTTTTTACTATTTTTTTCAGCATTAAAAAAAAGACACCATCCCTAGCCCAAAGGCTAACTTTAAAAAAAAAATGAGCATGTCCAGCTACAAGGTCGAGTCACAAGCAGGAGGCACCACAGACACATTTAAAACACATTTCTCATCATTTGTTTGCAATTATACTAATACAATGTATAAATAATTTTTGATATTTGTTTATTCTCAAGATTCATAGTATTAGCAATACTTAGGTGACGAGTCCCTTTAAGCACCATCTAGAACAGTGAGTGCCAGCAGTCATGTCATAAAGAGTGTAGTCATGATGTCATAAAGGCAGCTGCTAATGATAACTGTGTGAACATTCTTTTCCTCTCAGACACATCCGGAGCTCTGACTGAGCTTCAGCGTGCGTCCCTGGTTCCTTGGTATAGGTATCTATGCCTGACTTGGATGTGTCTGAAGACTTGGAGCTTGACTACCCGAAATCTGACCTTGAGCTTTGGAGGTTCTAGCAGGGGATTTATTTGGCAAGCGCAGCGACTCGTGTACCCTTTATGTAAGATCGGTCTGTTCTTGGGTGGGAGAGAGGGCGGCCCTAGTATTTATCGGCGTCCGATCCGTCGGGAGGGACACATCTCTGGTGGCGAGGGAAGGAGAAAATATGAACCAGGTAAGCAATGTCATTTATATCAGAGCTGTCCAACTGCAGTCTTTCAGCCGGATTGTTGCTAGAGGCCTACATTTGGACATCCCTGGTCTGTGTAATGCTTAAATGAATTGTTGTGTTAACCTGTAATATAATTATTGTCTCTGCATTTGCCTCTTATTGCCCAGAGGGAAGGGCAGTCCTTCAAGCCATGGATCCCCAGAGGTTTCCCCCACAGGGGGTTTTTCCTCTCCTGAGTGCTGAAGGATGACTCTTTGTGAGTCCAGAGGTAGCCCATAGCTTCACCAGCTTTCTGGTTTGTGGCATAATACCCAGGCACCTGCTTGGCCTTTAATTCCCTTTTCCATTATAAAGAGACTACAATATGACTAATTCTATGCAATTCATAAAGTAAATGTACAATTAATATATATATTTCTCGCCTCATGTTGTTTTTATTTCTATAAGTGTATCCTCTCAACAGAACATATAAAGTAGGATGTTGAGTCTGAATGTGGGGAAATTAATGGTTACAATCCAGAATGGTGGAATGGATGTTTTGGGGTCTCAAGCTAAATAAGGAGGTGGTGTTGAGTGGGTGGTAAATATATTGTTTAGATGCACATGAGTACCAGCCAATAAGCCTGTGAAAAGATAGTAGAACACTGGATGGTGGATACAAAGACATTTTGGGATAAGTTATGACATTTACAAGTACAGTAGGAAGGGTCTCAAGAGTAATGAAATCAGCCTCCTGCTTACTCAACCAAAGGTACAGAGACTGAACTAGAGAAGATATCTCCAACTTCCGAGGACTCATCCGAATAAAGGGTGTCAAAGAAGAAGGGAGGACACAGCATTCCCTGGTGCTAGCTTCCCAGGCAGCCTGTCTACACCCAGTTACCATGTTCTGATCTCCCCCCCATACATCATAGAGAGTGTACTGAGGGGTGACACAGTTTATATATATGGCCAATATATGGCCAATGTGACCATTCAAGGGGCCACAACATCAGAAATATGTATATGACAATTTGTACAATGAAACGAGTTAGGATTATACATACAAGATTTGAAACAAGTTTTAAAAATATATAATATAAAATAAGATTTCATTTTTCATTATCATTGCAGAATGAACCCACTGCAGGGATGGCCAATCTCTAGCCACTCTAGCAGATACAACATATTGTAGTTTCCCAGCCCCATTAATGTGCTTGTGAGTTGGTGGTGACATGAGGGTTCCTCAAACCAAAATTGTGTCCTTTAAGTGTCACTAAAGGATATTTGTTATCTATTTATCAATAGAAGCAAAAGTTCAAAATACTTTGCCACTTTTCCAACTAAACCCTATATTTATCTTTGGAGATACACGCTCGTTAACTCTGAGCTCTGCCCCTCAGCTGAGGCAGAGTCAGTCACAAGATACTGGCATGTACCATAAAAAGCACCAATAGTTTTTTTCACTTGTGCTTCTATAGTAGAAACACAAGTGAAAAAAAAGTTTAGTGGCTCTTTAAGGACATAAACACCAGAAAGGTGAATTTATGTTCCTAGCCAGGGACAAAGAGGTAGTTTACAGACTCTGTGGATTCCTGCCGAAACATCGTAAGACCCCGCAGCGTTAGTCATGGTTCGCAGAGGCGGGCCCTAATTTACCAAGTACAGTGGGATCCGCAGCGCAGCTCATCGTGGGGAAATGTGATGAACTGCAGAGCAAAGGACGTCCTGTGTGACGATATGAGACATCCTTATGTGAAAAGTGGTTAAAAAACAACAACAACAAAAACAGCATTTCGAAAGGCTCAGCACAACCCTTTAGCTGTGAAAAAGTGAGGTTCCTTTAAGCAACAAACTGAGATGGATTGTGATTATCTGAGTTTGGAGAACCCTGCCAGTTACACTGCATTCCACATATTTTAGGGGAAGGTGAGACACTTGTGACTTGATGGTTGGTGTTTGTTTAGTGTCTGCAATATTTTATGTAAAGTCAACCAACCATCTAACCCCTGGGGACACTTCATGGGGGCAGGGATGAAATATTGGGATCCATTAGGTTGTGTTTGATGAGGGGTCGTATTTAACCCTTCAATGCCAGACTGTCTGGGAATGTTATACCGTTAGAATGCAGGTGCACAACAGTTTATTCAATGCCGAGCTCCCTTATGCTGTTATATAGTCTACTAGACATTAAACCCGTTAAATTAACGGGCGCTAGAACATATGTGGACGGGGGGGGGGGGGGGGGGGACACATAAGGGGGCAACTTAGGGGCAAGCACCCTGGTGAGGGGGGGAGCCTTGAGGGCTGCCTCATCTTTATGGGAGTTGTGATCCTCCTGCTGTATTATTGATGCGGCAGGAGGATCACAACTGCCATCAAGATGAGGCAGCCCTCAAGGCTCCCCCCTCGCCCAGGGTGCTTGCCCCTATGTTGCCCCCTTATGTCCCCCCCCCCCACCCGTGTTACTTACCACCTTAGCGTGGTGTGAAGGGGGCGGGAGGTGGGTAGCGTCACTCGCGCATGCGCAGTCTTTACAAAGTTACAGCTGAGTGATCAGCTGTAACTTTGTGCGCATGCGCAATGAGTAAATTCTCCTGCGATTGCGCAGGAGAATTTGCTCGAGAAATCTGTCAGAACACCTGTTTTGACCGAAGTCTCTGCGCTCCAAGTCCCAACGGCTGTCCGTGGGGCACATGCGCAGTAGCGCAATCCCACGGACACAGGGACTGGACGCAGAGACACGTCTACTTTATTATAGAGGATGCCCAGATTCCCCCACACCCACAAAGGGTAATCCAATGGTACATGTTTTGTATAGCATCATGGTATAGGTTCATGGTAGCTAAAATCATTCTTCCAGGCTGGGGGTGAAGCAAGACAGAGGTGGGTGCAGTAGGGAGATTGGATTAGAAGAAAAATAGTACAGGGAGAGTTTGGAAAACAGATCAAGATTTGAAGTAAAGGTTGGAGCAGATGGAGGAAAGACAAAGGCTGAAGGGAAATAATGGCAATACAAAGAACTGGGGGAGGCAGAGAAGGGAAGAGGGTACAGGAGGCAGCAGAGAAATATTTAGTTTCAGAAGTTGGAAAAAATACTTTTAATGGGCACAGGTGGTTCTACGTTTTAGAGGCTTCAAGCATGGAAATAAAAATTAGATGGGGGGTGCGCATGTCATCTGTTTGCCCCCTCTCCTTAATGGTCAGACATTCACCACCCCTGTGCACTGGCCCTGAGGACAACAGAAACCTCTGCTGGGCCACTGATATCATTGTTTATTCTGGTTGCTTCAATAACAGAATCAATTTGATTCTAGGCTAATCAATATGTAAATAATGTAGAACCCACCATGTACTATGAAACCACATAAAAGGGAGCTGGGTATGGTGCCCACATAGCAATAGATGAAGTGCTTGTGTGCGTGTAGCAGTAATTTGGATGCACAATTTCACAGGGTAAAAAAAAGTCTAATTTATTTATCATAAACGCCAATGGATTCAGAGAAATTAAAATGCTATTATAGAAACGTCAAGTTCGGAACTGTAATACTTTCATGTAAATAAAGAATATCCAGTGTAAATTTCCAATTACCGAAGACAAGCTGCTGATTATTCAATACAAATTGCACAAATTAAACCTGTTAAATGTTACATTCATGAATAGAGAGAATGTAAGGGATAAGGAAATTTGCTAAATCATGACTTTTTATTGTGTGATATACACAAACAGGGAGGGTATTTGGAAAGGGTACACAACCTCTCATTGTACAGTGTGTCATGGTAGGTTGATCCAGAATAAATAAATATATTAGATGCATTAATTAATCTTGCTGCAATCTGATATTACGTGGAAAGGCATAACATAATTTTATAGACAGAATTCAAGGAGTTTGTGACCTCTTTACACTTTAAATAATTCATGTTATAGGCTTTTATATAGTCATGGCAGATATAATTCAACACTAAACATTACTGATGTGATCTTATGTAAAACGGGGCATATTATTAGTATGTGGCTTCAGAAGACAGCAGAGGAGAGGTTTGGGCCTAAATGGCTGCAATGCATTCCCTCTTCAACCACAAGTGCATATTTCACAACTGGCTAGGGTTGCCACCTTTTCTTCAGCCAAGTACTGGCATTGCTAATGGCTCCATACACTTAACATTGACCGGATGCCAAACTGGCCCAACAAGACTCATCTTGAGTTACATGCCTTCTGCGCGCATGTGGGGCATCACTGACTCCCCCTCCTCCCAAAAAAACAAATCATATATATCTAAAAATGTGGTTCTCTGCTGAGAAGCGATCACCTCAACATGAATTCATTATACCGAGACCTGTTTACAAACAATACACAAATCAGAGCACTCAGATTTCATAAAGCTATAGTATTCGTAGTCTACTTAAAAACACCTAAGATAACAACATTGCAGATTTAGTCACATTATATGTCCATTTTATGCTTAGGCCACCACTATGCCAAAGGACTCCAAGGTAGGTGGGTCCTAGCACTAAATACTGTTGCTTATATGGAGCTTAATATCAATCATTTTGCTTTCCAGGGACCAAGGCCTTCCTATAGTACAACATAGAGACACTCCTGCAGTTTATAGGTCTGGACATCACTGATGGGGCACCTGCGATGGAGAGGAGTGCTAGCCCGAAGCCAGGTCAGGGCCTCACATATACAAAAGAGAGAAATGAGAGCACTCACCTCAATACGAAGGCCTTTGGTCCCTGGTAAGCAAAAGTAATTCTAACAAATGCATGAGTAATTATGGCTCTGACAAGCGAATTATAAAAATTAGCTGAGCCAACTCAGCGAGTCATGCCTGATTTTTGCAGTTTTGCTTATAGTGAAAACCTTCTCATGTATCTCTGTGCTCCAATCATCAAGTCACAGAAGGGGTTGTGAGGTAACATATGATCGAAGGATTGTGCATTCCAAGGTATTGGTCTCCTAAACCAAACAAGACAATAGGGTCTATTCACTAATATGGGAACTGTAGTGAACTTACAAATGAACTGCAAGTGAACGTCAAAAAAAAATCAGGCAATAACAACTGAATTGGAAAACTTCTCCAATTTGCACATCTTTCCAAAGCTAATACTGGCTGATATTTCCAACTCACTTTCTTTTCTCCAGAGTTCATTTTTAAGTTAATAGACCCAAAGTAAACACCTCTGTCCTTAATCTTTACCATAAAAGGTAGCCAAGCAAGGGTTTGGATTCTTAAAGATGCTCCTGCATGAAATAAAGTATGTGGACATCCACCAATGTTGCATTTTGGCACAGCTCATGTCAATGATGCAGGGTTAGGGTTTATTCTACCACAAGTACTTCTGAAACTAGTAAAAAAATAAATAATTGTTACTCTATAAAATGACTACAATTCTTTTCTTTTTTTAAATATTAGCTTTTAAAATATATTTGAAGGAAAATGTGTATAGAGAATTTTTACTAATGATAAAAAAAATCTTATCTTAAAGAGACACTCAACTTTTTTTTCACTTGTGCTTCTGATATTGAAACACAAGTGACAAGTTAGTTCTCCCGAGTATGAGGATGAACTGGCGTGTACTTTTGATAGCTGTGCTAGCAGCGAGAGACCCTCGTATTCAACTTTCAGAGAGGGGCGAGCCCCCGCGCTGATTGGCTGTGCATGTGCTGACGTATGACTGCATGTGAGACACAGCAGTTAGTAAACTCGCGTATATCTATTAAGATGCACGTCGGGTTTACTTATTTCTACCGGCACATGTACTGTTTAACCCTTGCTTCCTTCAAGGATTTAAAGGGATAAACAACGTTTAATTTTCCTTTAAAAGCAAGGAGAGAAAAAATACGGTTTTATTGTATGTGTGAACATCTCCACCTAGTGGACAATTCCTTACAAACCAATAGCATAGCTTTTTTGCAAGTCTTTTCTTAATGTGCTGTGAAAATTCATGTAGTATAAGAAGATTAAATTATTCACAAAAACAGTTATTGGCTATTCTAAAAGTTTTTCAATTATATGATTTCATTATATACAAAATTTAAGGAAAAGGCTTTTGGAACAAGAAGTTGAAGAATAGTGAGAGCAAGCACTGAAACAACCATAACTAGCAGAATGTGAACCAGAGTAAGCAGACATTGCACAGAGCAAAGCTCAGCTTAAAGTTGTCTCCAGCGCTACCTAGAAAAAAGTTGCACTGTGGGAATTAAATCGTTGCATCATAAATTAGGTGATCAGCGCAGTAACTAGAGTGAGGTGACTAAGGTATGCCGTTCAGGAGGGTGCAGTGATGTCTATATAGATAGACTGATGCCCTCTCAGGTCTTTGCCTCATCTGGCCTATTCTCAAGTATCTATCACATTTCTTGCAGGACTAATCAGACCAGAGTTTTGTATATGAAGTCATAACGTCGTAGCAACAAGGCAATTTAAGGGGGGAAAGAGGAGAGAACATGGGGGGAGAGGAGAGTACAGGGGAACAGAGGAGAGAACGGGGGGAACAGAGGAGTGCGAGGAGAGAAGAGGAGAGAGCCGGACATGGGAAGGGAGAGGAGTGCGACTGACATGGGAAGGGAGAGTAGTGCGACGGACATGGGAAGGGAGAGGAATGTGATGGACATGGGAAGGGAGAGTAGTGCGACGGACATGGGAAGGGAGAGGAAGGTGATGGACATGAGAAGGGAGAAGAGTGCCACGGACATGGGAAGGGAGAGGAATGAGAGAGACTGACATGGGAAGGGAGAGGAATGATGTCGACGGACATGGGAAGGGAGAGGAATGAGAGAGATGGGCATGGGAAGGGAGAGGAATGAGACAGATGGACATGGGAAGGAAGAGTAGAGCAACAGAAGGACATGGGGGGAGGAAACGACAGACGGAGACTTGCCCCTCCCGAGATCGGACTCTGGATCCGCCCCTGAGCCTAGCCCAGCAACTCCCTCAACACTACTGTTTCAATCAAACAAAATCTCCATAACAGCATTTATCAAAGGGGGCCCAATTTTCAATTATTATCTGAGGTGCATGTAATGCTAGCTCCAGCTTTGAAGGTGATGCTTTATGATCTGTCCCCAATATGCCAATTTGGGACCTCTGGCGATTTCTATGGTATGTGACTTTTTTGGGACACCTAAAAATAAAAATAAACAAGCTATGAACATGCATACCTGAACATTTTATGGAATGCACTTGAATAATGCATGACTGGCTGACACCATGGGTGTATACAGGATTTTTTCCAGGAGGGGATATCCTCCCCACCCCAGTACCTCTATACCTCCTTAACATTGTTTACCTTTGTTGGCTCAGGAGAGGGGATTCTTGGTGGGAGGCAAATCTAAAAAAATTATACCACCATGATAGTAGTAGCTAACAGACTGGCATGAACCCGAGGATCATGGGTAGTTTACTATAGCTGGGGTGGTAAAGATTAGTCATTATAACTATCTGGGAGTTGTGGTCAACAACAAAAAAGTTAGTGTGTAGTGTAAGCCACCACAATCCCAGGCTATAACTACAAGTCCAATGAAGTTCAGCTAGCAATATAGCTGGATGAATATTATTGCGATGCAGTCAACAAAAGTTAGTGTTTGTACAGAAGACTTACTGTAACCCCATTGCCCCCTCATCCTGGCACAGCGCCATCAACAGTTAGCAACTAGCAATGTTACTTGCTCAACATCATGGGAGTTGCAGTGAACAAAAGTTAATGTTGTGTTGTGTAGTGCAACTCTGTGATGCACAGCAAACATTATATTTTTGTTTTTTAAAAAGAAAGAATTTAGAGGGGGATGGGACACTTCATCGCGGCTGCATCCACACGATAGCTCGTCGCGGGATATTTCATCGCTAAAGGTGAGTTTTAATGTGTTAGAGTTATAAGATAGAGTGTTACAATTAGAATTTTAGTATTGGGGTTTAGGGTGGTTATAATTAGGGTTTAGGGGGTTAGAATTAGTTTTCGGGGTTTGGGGTTAACTTTAGTATTAGGGTTTAGGGGGTTAATTTTAATATTAGGGTTCGGGGGTTTGTATTAGGGTTTAGGGGTTAGTATAAGGGTTTAGGGGGGTTAGTATTAGGGTTTGGGGGTTAGTATTAGGGTTTATTGGGTTAGTATTAGGGTTCAGGGGTTAGTATTAGGTTTTAGGGGGTTAGTATTAGGGTTCGGGGGTTAGTATTATGGTTTAGGGGGTTAGTATTAGGTTTCTGGGGTTAGTATTAGGATTTAGGGGGTTAGTATTAGGGGTCGGGGGTTAGTATTAGGGTTTAGGGGGTTAGTATTATGGGTCGGGGGTTAGTATTATGGTTTAGGTTGTTAATTTTAGTATTGGGGTTTTGGGGTTAATTTTAGTATTAGGGTTTGGGGAGGATTCATTTATTGGGGGGGTTATTTTATTTTAACTGGTACGTTTGTAAGGGCTGACAGTTGAGCGCTGAACTGTCAGCTCTTACATAGCCGAGTCCACGATGAAATGGCCGCGTTATTCTTCATTGCTGACAGTTCAGCGTTCTAACTGCCGCGCTGAATTGTCAGAGATGAGGTCGCCGTGCTGAAGTGTCCTAGACCCCATTTGGAGGGTAGTAAAAGGGACATAAAAGCTTGGATCCAAAACAGACACTTGGTAGTTATGTAGCAGTGATGGCTAACCTTTGGCACTCCAGGAGCGGTCATTTTATTTCTTGTGATGTTCAGCCACTCAAATGAATCATATGTTATGCACTCCACAGCAGCTGCAGTACCAATCCATAATCATATTATCGCTAACCGTTGGCACACAGTTGTTGAGTGCTCTCTTTCCCATAATGCTTTACATACCAGACTGGCCATATGAATGGAGACTTTGTCTCCGTGTAGTGAAATGCCGACAGCCTATAAACCGAACGTTCGGTTTATAGGCTGTCGGCTTATGTAATACATGTAATCCTATTGCTATTCTATAAACCGAACGTTCGGTTTATAGAATAGCAATAGGATTACATGTATTCCATAAGCCGAAAGTCTATAAACCGAACGTTCGGTTTATAGACTTTCGGCTTATAGAAAACATGTAGTACTATTGCCTTTCTATGAACCGAACGAGAGCCCCATTCATAAGAATTTCTTATGAATGGGGCTCTCGTTCGGTTTATAGAAAGCCAATAGTATTACACGTATTCTATAAAACGAACGAATAAAACGAACGAAACTAAAATAATGAACGAATTTCGTCTGAAGCGAATGCAGTAATGAACGAAATTAGTTTTAGAAGAAATAAATAACATTTTCGTCCGAATGGACGAAAACGAAACGAAAATTTTAGTTTTGCACATGTCTAGCAGCTACCCATTTTGCTCTGTGGTAAAGACGGCCCAGAGAGAGCAGACCAAACCACCTCTGTATGTGAGAAGGCTGTGGGGCTGTGAGAGGTGCCATCAAACAGTTTGTTATATTATGGGCAGAGAGCAGAGAAGGGAATTGCAAAAATAAAGGCCAAAATAGCAGAGAGTTTAGCTGAATTAGAGACGGTTTCCAGCTAGGGCTGACACATCGCCCATTATTTACCTGCTACATGTAACTTTTGCAGGCTGCTTTGAAGTATGTCATATGGGACCATAAAAACATAGAATGTGTCGGCAGATAAGAACCATTCGGTCCATCTAGTCTGCCCAATGTTCTAAATAGTATATCTATATACTATTATGGTATATATATATAATAGTATACCAGAACGAAATCAATGACCTAATCAAGCAGTGGATCCCACAGAACCATGTTGATTAGTTAATTGATTTCCTTCTGGTCACATATGATTTCTAAATACTGCAAGGCAGGATGCAAAAGTTATTTGTGGCCGGTAAAATATGGCTAGGGTTGCCACCTTTTCTTCAAAAATATACCGGTACTGTCTCCATAGACTTAACATTGGCCTGATGCCAATTTTTTTACCGGCCTGCCGGTAAAATACCGGCCAGGTGGCAACCCTAAATTTGGCTGAGGTGACAACTCTATTTCCAACTCATCTACTTTGGCCTGCAGTTTGTTGATTCCCTGCAGTCCCCCATAAATAAAGTCCCATGTTCTTTGTGCATTAAGTGTTTAACATATAATTAAAATGTATAATAAAAGTCCTTTCTTCTTGATATTTATCAAGGGTGTTTCACCTGTGATGGCTAACCTTGGCACTGCAAATAGAACTACACATCCCATAATTCTCAATGAGCTTAGGACTGACCAAGCATCATAATAAATGTAGTTCCCAGACATCTGCACTGCCAAGATTAGCCTTCCCTTTGTTAAAGGACAAATGTCAGCAAAAATAAGTGTAGACATTTTAAATAGAAATGCTTTAATGAAAAGAATGTAAAAAAAAAATAAGCACCTAATTAAACCCTCTCTGCTTGTGAAAGCTCTATCAGGAAGGCAGACATGTTGTTTAGAATCTTTGGTCAGATGATGGTAGATTTGACCCATCTGACCCATTATGTCTGCCCACTGTTAATGGTAAACAAGCAGTGTGCTCAATAAGGCACTTTTATTTATATTCTTTTATTAAAGCATTTTTATTTAAAATGACTGCATTTGACTTAATCTTTCAGTTAAACAGAACTTTTTTTTTTTCTGACAGATGTTCTTTGACTCTATCCTTACTGTGTTTTCTTCCTCTATGTCCATAGAGGTGTGGGGGCTGGTTCTGCTCTTATCTCTGCTTCTCAGCTCCATCTCCTGGCAATCCTATCTTCATTTTATTTTTGCTGTGCATACACTTCAGAAACCGAGGGTTTTGAGACATCCTATACAGGGAGTATAATATTATATGATCTGGGGGTAATAAATTCGCATTGGAGGTTATGTAATAAAACCAATCATCAAAAATACACGTAATCAGAATGTAACACGTCTATAAAGAAAGACATTTAAAGAAATGCCAACGCTTATTTAGGATTATTTCTCAGCAAATGTTATATCATGCCCCATACCCTTGTGAATAGATATTTGTTTAATTTAACTTTGTTACAGTTGATGATTCCAAAAACAATTGGAGACTGTTGTGAATACATGTGTTTATTGATCTCTAGCTGGTAGAATATCGTCTTTCACATCCATAAAGTAACCATGTATTGTAATACAGAGTACTTTCCCGCAGGAACTCCCACAAAGCAGGTAAATTATCAAGAGGTCGGACAACAAATAAAAAATTCATTTAAAAAAAACAAGTTTGGTTATTTTCAGTAATGACTGACCCTAAACATTTATTTGTGGACTGCAACTGCAGTGATGCATAACATACAAGAGTATACTCAATAAAGAGAGAATATTGCAGGGATTTTAGATGGTAATTTAACATTTTAGACCAATGTACCCAGGTTTGAAAAATGATCCAATGTAGCTGATTATGAGATTTTTTTAAACTCGGCTACTTTTGAAATTCCTGTCTCAGTTCCCTGCAGTGCTTTCTCTGTTGAATGGACCCTACAGTGTTTTAAAGTTTAGCCATCACAGCCCATATGTCTTGCTCTCCCAATGGCTAACCTTGGACTCCCCAGTTTCTATAGAATGAGGATTACATGGTCCTGAGCCAGTGGAATGATTGGATGGGCATCATGGGAATTGCATCCACGATAGCTGCATTTCAAAGGTTAGACATTAATGAAATGAGAGGCGCTACATGTGCCTGGTGGTTGATGAACGCAGTTGTCTATTGTGATGTTGTCTGGCTCCTAGAACTCAATTGAATTTCTCAAGCCCTGCCTTCAAAACATATATATACTTTCTGCTGCTATTTTGATGTATGCAGGTGTACCATCTCTAAATACATCAGAGAAATTAGTGCAGGAGTGTACCTACATACCAGTCCTCTAGATTACAAAACTCACTAATTATAATAAATGATGCACTTAGCTAGGGACCAGTTAATTATAAATCTAATCTCTTTACTGGGAGAGAGCAGCTACTTAACTTTCCCAAGTAGGCTGGAGTGCAGTGGCATACCCCCCAACGGTCTTGATTCAGGACCGCTATTGCACAGTCCCTGGTGTTTGGGACAGTGGAGCATGAATACTGTGCATGAACAGTAGTGCTCTCAGTATGAGTGACAGTGTTAGCATAAGACTTCCCATCCCAGGGCTACAGCCTCCCAAGTCCTGTGTGGTGGGTGGGACTTATTGGGATGCGTGCAATCTCACAGATCATGCACCATCACATAGACTCCACCCATTCTCAAAACAAAATGACCATACAGCTGTATGCTTAGAATCAGAAGTAGGTGAAGTTAGGATCTGTCCAGGTTAATAGCTAGACAATGGTAGCAATTCATGCAAGTCAGAGAGGAATGGCTGCTTAGGGCACAAGTAATCAAATAAGAACAATAGAAATGTCATAATGTGGGTGCTATGTGTGATATATTAAACACACACCAGAGTTTTTATTTAACAGTGCGGTTGTGTGATATGGCATAATAGTGAGCGTGCTGGCTTTTTCATACGCCCAAGGTTAATTAATATCCTAATTTGCTTTCCTTGTAATTACTGCCTTTTGTAACACTTACCGGAGGCCCCAGATGGTTTTTAAATTTAATTATTCATGAAAACACAAGCACTTCTTATTTAATCTCATGTCTGTCGTCATGTAAATAAAAACTCCACCTGCTAAATGACACATCCAAAATTATCTCACCAAGTTACTAATGTTCAAAGAATTCTTTAACCTTAATGGTTACTATTCCAGATCAGATCCTTAACATGCATTCTGAGGACACAGTTAATTACTTCATTAGTGTGACCTTTAATTCAAGCATATGGCGATAAAATAATGCACTAGCTTTCAGCAATGCTTCAGGCTGAAGTTCAGGATAAGAATAGATTGGTTATCTTAATGTCAAGGTTAGAACTCCTATTTAAAGGCGGTTCACTTGAACATAAGGCATGATGAAATGGACCATCTAGCAACAGCAATATCAGGTGTATATATATATACCGGCAGTGGTGTATCTTGGTTTTGTGCTGCCCTAGGCAGACAAAATTCAGGCACCCCCCCACCCACGTTGCACACCCACGACATGCCCCATCACCCACATTAAATGCCCAATCACCCCTATTACATACCCCCATCACGTCCATTTCATACCCCCATCATGTCCATTACATGCCCCCATCACCCCGATTAATTGGAAGGAGCTAAAGCTAGCTGAACAGTGGGGCAGGGAGTGAGAATGTTTGAAGCACCAGAAGTGTGCTTTAACACCCTCTGGCAAAGTGTCGCCCTAGGCGATTGCCTTGTTTGCCTTGTGGAAGATACTCTACTGTATACCGGCCACATATGTGACCAGAAGGAAATCAATGAATTAATCAAGTAGTGGATCCCACAGAACCATGTTGATTAGTTAGTTATTTTCATTCTGGTCACATATGACTTCTATATACTGCAAGACAGGATGCATGTATGTTATATGAGGCCAATAAAAAAAGGCAGAGGTGGCAACTATATATCTATATATATGTACATACATATGTGTATAATATATATATATGTATATGTACATCTGGTTTGCACGCATAAAAGTTAACTACAGTGTTACAGGGTCTATAGGACATATTGAGGATCATGTATATATAGCAAAATTAATGGTGCTAATCGGCATGCGCACCTATGTATTAAGCAGACTCCCGACGAATCTCGTATCTACTCAATAACAAGAGAAATGCAGGGAATTGACATAGGAATTTTAAACTTTAGCCCAATGAAGCTTAGTTGGAAAAATTATCCAATGCAGTTAAATGGGATATGTTTTACCAACTCAGCTACCTTGGCCTTACATCCCATTCCCAATTCCCTGCAATAATCTCTTTAGTAAGAAGACCCTTTTGTAACCTCTGGCCTGACCCACCTACCTCTCACATTATGCACTAGTACTGCCACACCTTCCTTTCCACTCACCTTATGTGTCTCCTATCCCCCATGTTCTCTAAATTATAGCTTGCAAGCAGGACTCTCTACCTCCCGTATATATGTGTATTTCTGCTCCTCTAACGTAGACTGTGATTCCCTTTTTATGCTCTATACAGAGTGCTGCGTAAATTGTTGGCACTATATAAATAATAATGTCATGCAATGTAACATTAATATCTAATAATGAATGAGGTCATGAGAAGCACAGGTTTGAAAAATACAGGGCATGCATTTAACAAACAGAGGGACGAATAAACATACACCTGGCACACAGGGTATACAACACTACTGCTAACAATACACAAATAACAGTTTGTTAAATGATAAAGCAGCCAAGAGTATAACAGATTCCTACATATCTGGAAGTAGAGAACTACTGGCAAGAAAAAGAAATTACAAAATAGAAGAAACATAAAACAAAAACATTTGTGCTAAAGAAATCAACTCTGTGTCAGTGATGTTAAAATCCCACTCTCAGCTTTTCATCCTTCCAAACCTTTGGATAGTGCAACGTTGCTTTAATCGCTATAAAACAGTCATATTATAGAAGGAGGAACTCACAAAATAGTTAGGAAATGATGAAATAAAAGCATTTCAAACAATATGTAGGATTTCCCACTAATAGTAAGGAGATTGAAATCCCCTCAGGACTGTGCTTCAGGTTGATGCTGACATGCATGGGAAATTCCTCACGGTGATTGATAGTGTCATGTTTTTCAACACAATATTTACAATTCACATCACAATGTTCCCCTTTCTATGAATAATAACAATGACTTAATCAAAAATTAAATTGTGGATGCCAGGACTTTGCAATTTTTTTTCGCTTCAAGCAGGTTTATTTTTCTGTAGCTCTACATGTTTCAGCATATCAACAATATACCTTCCTAAGTCAAACTTAAGGGTCTAACTCAGGTACCTCTGATTCTCTCAATGAAAATCGGAGCTCTGACTCATTCAAATAGCCCATTAATTCATGGTACTCAGAAAGCACTAAAGTGCACTGGAATTGGCATGAAAAACAGCCATTGTGGCAGATTTTCATGCTGAATTTTCAGCATTCAAAGTCCTCTGGCATTCGAATCACCAAAATAGACTTCTATGGGAGGATAGCTCCTCATGTCAGGACTTCAGCTATTGAAACAATAACCAAACTCCTCCAGAAATAAAAAAAAAAAAATTAAAATAAAATGTCCCATCCTATATATTACATATGGGGAGTCATGGCAAGTAGCCATGGCCCCCTTATAATAAACGGGGCTGGGAGTCAGCCAAATGTCTCCCTGCTGATATAATACTCATAGTTGGGAGCTTGGTTTACTATGGGCTGGCAGGGCTAATTGCCCTGGCCCCATGACTAATATGGGAGTACAAGGGGAGGGGCCTATTTTTTAATTAAATTAATTTCAATTCTCCAGTTAACTGGAGAATTGAAATGCCTGAAATTGGGCCGTTTTAGACAATTTTGGGTCCGTTTCAAGGGGGTTTAGGCTCATACTGATCAGGGCGAATCCATTGGTTCCAAGGGCGACTGTGGATGAAAAGTCTATATTGAGTAGAGACTTTATTTAGTGCACAGAGGATCCCACATGCAACCTCGTCAGTAGCGTTTGGATTTGAAAAGCTGTCACTCAGATGAGTAATGCCAGGAACTGGGTAAACAGTGAGTACATGAGCAGCAATTCCAAAAAACGTATAGATCATCACTGCACAGATTCTACCCTTCTAATGGCCTCAGTGATCCATGCAATAAAACACAGAGCATGTGTGCTCCTTTCATGGTATAATGTTAATTTAGCTGGTACTTGAGGCAATGGAAAGAGTGTGTTACGCATTCATCACTCACACGTCCATTTCATGTGAATGTGGACTGTGTCTTTTCATAAGAGTGAATGAGTAGTTAATAGCTTACATAAAGCATTAATGTGCAGGTTTATATTATTGAATGCTCATCTTCAGGGCAGTCCTATATCTGCCCAAAGCATTATTTAACTCATTCAATTAATCTGATGCCACCATCTTTAATAGAAAGTGACGCCATGTAACCAGCGTGACTCTGTCCTTTTATCTTCCAATGTCGAAGTATGTACTCTTGCAGTTTCTTTTGTTTTGGAAAATTCTCCTTCTATGCAGTGGCACAATCTAGCATTACAATCGTGGCCCGCATTTGGCCGTGGTGGCTGCTATGAGGCTTTTCGGCCGACACGCACACAGTCGAAACCTTGAAGCAGTCGCAGCGTCCGTAAAAAGGCCTAATCCTTACAACGACCATAAGCATTTTGATGGCTGCATTAAGGATTTCAGAAGCTGCTGCCAGACATCCGTCAAGAAATTAATGAAATGAGAGGAAGAGGGGAGAGAGACACTACGGAAACAAGGGAGAAGAGGGGAGAAAAAGACTACGGAAATGAGGGCGGAGAGGGCAGAAAGACTACAGAAATGAGGGGGGAGAGGGGAAAGGAGATTGCAGAAATGAGGGGTGGAGAGGGTAGAAAGACACTACAGAAACTAGTTTGAAAGGGGAAAAAGAGACTACAGAAACAAGGGGGAGAGGGGAGAAAGAGACTACAGAAATGAGGGGGAAGAGGGGAGAAAGAGACTACAGAAACAAGGGGGAGAGGGAAGAAAGAGACTACAGAAATGAGGGGGAAGAGGGGAGAAAGACTACAGAAACAAGGGGGAGAGGAAAGAAAGAGACTACAAAAATGAGGGGGAAGAGGGGAGAAAGAGACTACAGAAATGAGGAAGGAGAGGGGAGAAAGAGACTAAACAAACGAAGATGAGACAGGTGAAAGAGACTACAGAAATGAGGGGGAGACAGGTGAAAGAGACTACAGAAACAAGGGGGAGACAAGAGACTACAGAAACGAGGGGGAGACAGGTGAAAGAGACTACAGAAATGATTCTTTCAATAACCTTTTTATGACATATGAAAGAAGTTGAATTATAATAATGTTTTTTTTTTCTTTGGCCCACGGAAATGTGTAAAATGTACAATGTGGCCCTCATACTAAAAAGTTTGGAGACCCCTGCTCTAGAGAGTCGAAAATCAGGGATGATCTCTTCCCAGATCTCCATCACTGTTCAGTGCCTGGCAGTTGGCTATTTCAGACTGATGCAGCACAGGAAATACCCTCGCTGTGTGATCAGTCTATAAGGGAGAGCCAGACTGCTGTATGGAGGCAGGGTGGAAGGGCATATGTGACACATAATGGTTGGATATGCAGAACTGGAAATGGGAGGACATATAGTACTGTCAAATGGAAGTGTATATGGTAGTGTTGAATGGAAAGTAGTGCACATTCAGTATAGCACTAGAGAAAGTGGGGGATATATGTCACTGGGGGTGTCACATGATCTAGATTATATTATAGAAGATGCTTTGAAAATAATGTGACTAAGTTAATGCTTAAAATATGTGCAATAAATATGTGACAACATAATAAAATGTATTAGATGAACTTATAAGTATAATCCTACAATATATTTATAATCCTACATAAAATGAAAGTGGAACCACATGTCATAATGTCACTATAGTCCTATACTTTATGCAGAGTATTTTTATATGCCTTAAATGAAAAACATGCCTTGTTTACAATAGATCCATCTGATTAAATGTCAGTGGGGTTTTTCCCCCAGCTTTAGAATCCCTGTCGTAAATAGGGAGTGATGGCAGTGTTTATGACCTGTGAAATGTGGCAGGCATCCAGTTAGTCAAAACGTGTCTGTAATTGTCCAACAGACAGTCATTGCTTAGATAAAAATAAAAAAAAAGTTTGAATAAAATAGTGACAAACTGCACAATGAACAAAACTATAAACATATAATGCAATAAGGCCAAATTGAGCAAGTTGTGCCTATTTGTTGGTTAAAATATAAAACATATAAAAAAAAAACCATCTTAAAATAGTTTTTGGATCTCAAATGTGTGTGTGGGCCATGCACATGTTACGCTAATAGTATCTGATTTTTATTTTGATTGTGTTAAAGAAAAATCACTTTTATTGTATTGGCTCAGGCCAAAGGTTTTACAGTTCTTTAAAGAACACAATATAACAGAGACAGAATGAGAGCAAAGTATATGGTGCAGTAAATATCAGGCCTACCAAAATCCACAGTGTTCCTTCAGCATTCTACATATATTGAAAGAATGGGTGCAGTTAATATAATTAAAACTACTTTTACTGATATCCTTAAAAGCCTATTCATAGAAGTAAAATCGACAGCATATGTTCCTCTTTCTTTTTAAAAACGGTTTCTCTTCCAAATGTAATGATCTCACAATGGTAAAGATTTTTTAAAAATATATGAGAGAATCATAGGGGTGTGGGGAATATATTCAGTAGTGTGCAAAAAATGTAGGCAGGTGTCAGAAAATGCAGAAAAGTAAGAATGTTTTCAAACACAGACATGTTCGTACATTGTCATCAATTAACAAAATGCAAAGTGAATGAACAAAAAAAAAATCTAAATCAAATAAATATTTGGTGTGACAATCCTTTGCCTTCAAAACAACATCAGTTCTTCTGGGTAAACTTGAGACAGTTTTTTAAGGAATTTGGTAGGTAGGTTGTTCCAAACATCTCGGAGAACTAACCACAATTCTTTTGTGGATTTAGGCAGCTTCCATTGCTTCTTTCTCGCCATGTAATCCCAGACTGACGCGATGATGTTTGGATCGGGGCTCTGTGGGTGCCTTACCATTCATTCCAGGATTCTTTTTCTCTGTTGTGCCAAATGGACATCTATATACATCAGCAAAAGAATGGTCATGGAGGGCCGTGTGTACATATATATAAGCCTTCGCTCTCTGAGCCGCTGGTTTCTGGAAATAGACACTGACTTAAAGTGAGACAGACTTCCAGGAGCCCCCGGGAGCACTTCTGGAACATAAAGTCACTCTGACGATGAATCCCAGTGATCAAACTTCACGACAGGTACCAACAAATTTAAACTGGTATAGCAACCAAGTATATCACATAGGTAACTACACAAGGAATATCACATAGGAAACTACACCACGTATATCACATAGGTAACTACACCAAGAATATCACATAGGTAACTACACCAAGAATATCACATAGGAAACTACACCAAGTATATCACATAGGTAACTACACAAGGAATATCACATAGGTAACTACACCAAGTATATCACATAGGTAACTACACCAAGAATATCACATAGGTAACTACACCAAGAATATCACATAGGTAACTACACAAAGAATATCACATAGGTAACTACACCAAGTATATCACATAGGTAACTACACCAAGAATATCACATAGGTAACTACACCACGTATATCACATAGGTAACTACACAAGGAATATCACATAGGTAACTACACAAGGAATATCACATAGGTAACTACACCAAGAATATCACATAGGTAACTACACCAAGAATATCACATAGGTAACTACACCAAGAATATCACATAGGTAACTACACCAAGTATATCACATGGGAAACTACACCAAGAATATCACATAGGTAACTACACCAAGAATATCACATAGGTAACTACACCAAGTATATCACATAGGTAACTACACCAAGAATATCACATAGGTAACTACACCAATTATATCACATAGGTAACTACACAAGGAATATCACATAGGTAACTACACCAAGAATATCACATAGGTATCTACACCAAGTATATCACATAGGAAACTACACTAAGAATATCACATAGGTAACTACACCAAGTATATCACATAGGTAACTACACAAGGAATATCACATAGGTAACTACACCAAGTATATCACGTAGGTAACTACACCAAGTATATCACATAGGAAACTACACCAAGTATATCACATAGGTAACTACACAAGGAATATCACATAGGTAACTACACCAAGTATATCACGTAGGTAACTACACCAAGTATATCACGTAGGTAACTACACCAAGAATATCACATAGGTAACTACACCAAGTATATCACATAGGTAACTACACAAGGAATATCACATAGGTAACTACACCAAGTATATCACATAGGTAACTACACCAAGAATATCACATAGGTAACTACACCACGTATATCACATAGGTAACTACACAAGGAATATCACATAGGTAACTACACAAGGAATATCACATAGGTAACTACACCAAGAATATCACATAGGTAACTACACCAAGAATATCACATAGGTAACTACACCAAGTATATCACATGGGAAACTACACCAAGAATATCACATGGGTAACTACACCAAGAATATCACATAGGTAACTACACCAAGTATATCACATAGGTAACTACACCAAGAATATCACATAGGTAACTACACCAATTATATCACATAGGTAACTACACAAGGAATATCACATAGGTAACTACACCAGGAATATCACATAGGTAACTACACCAAGAATATCACATAGGTAACTACACCAAGAATATCACATAGGAAACTACACCAAGAATATCACATAGGTAACTACACCAAGTATATCACATAGGTAACTACACAAGGAATATCACATAGGTAACTACACCAAGTATATCACGTAGGTAACTACACCAAGTATATCACATAGGAAACTACACCAAGTATATCACATAGGTAACTACACAAGGAATATCACATAGGTAACTACACCAAGTATATCACGTAGGTAACTACACCAAGTATATCACATAGGTAACTACACCAAGAATATCACATAGGTAACTACACCAAGTATATCACATAGGTAACTACACCAAGAATATCACATAGGTAACTACACAAGGAATATCACATAGGTAACTACACAAGGAATATCACATAGGTAACTACACAAGGAATATCACATAGGTAACTACACCAAGTATATCACATAGGTAACTACACCAAGAATATCACATAGGTAACTACACCAAGTATATCACATAGGTAACTACACCAAGTATATCACATAGGTAACTACACAAGGAATATCACATAGGTAACTACACAAGGAATATCACATAGGTAACTACACCAAGTATATCACATAGGTAACTACACCAAGTATATCACATAGGTAACTACACAAGGAATATCACATAGGTAACTACACAAGGAATATCACATAGGTAACTACACCAAGTATATCACATAGGAAACTACACCAAGTATATCACATAGGTAACTACACAAGGAATATCACATAGGTAACTACACAAGGAATATCACATAGGTAACTACACCAAGTATATCACATAGGTAACTACACAAGGAATATCACATAGGTAACTACACCAAGAATATCACATAGGTAACTACACAAGGAATATCACATAGGTAACTACACCAAGTATATCACATAGGTAACTACACAAGGAATATCACATAGGTAACTACACCAATTATATCACATAGGTAACTACACAAGGAATATCACATAGGTAACTACACCAGGAATATCACATAGGTAACTACACCAAGAATATCACATAGGTAACTACACCAAGAATATCACATAGGAAACTACACCAAGAATATCACATAGGTAACTACACCAAGTATATCACATAGGTAACTACACAAGGAATATCACATAGGTAACTACACCAAGTATATCACGTAGGTAACTACACCAAGTATATCACATAGGAAACTACACCAAGTATATCACATAGGTAACTACACAAGGAATATCACATAGGTAACTACACCAAGTATATCACATAGGTAACTACACCAAGAATATCACATAGGTAACTACACCAAGTATATCACATAGGTAACTACACCAAGTATATCACATAGGTAACTACACAAGGAATATCACATAGGTAACCACACAATGAATATCACATAGGTAACTACACCAAGTATATCACATAGGTAACTACACCAAGTATATCACATAGGTAACTACACAAGGAATATCACATAGGTAACTACACAAGGAATATCACATAGGTAACTACACCAAGTATATCACATAGGAAACTACACCAAGTATATCACATAGGTAACTACACAAGGAATATCACATAGGTAACTACACAAGGAATATCACATAGGTAACTACACCAAGTATATCACATAGGTAACTACACAAGGAATATCACATAGGTAACTACACCAAGAATATCACATAGGTAACTACACAAGGAATATCACATAGGTAACTACACCAAGTATATCACATAGGTAACTACACAAGGAATATCACATAGGTAACTACACCAAGAATATCACATAGGTAACTACACCAAGTATATCACATAGGTAACTACACAAGGAATATCACATAGGTAACTACACAAGGAATATCACATAGGTAACTACACCAGGAATATCACATAGGTAACTACACCAAGAATATCACGTAGGTAACTACACCAAGTATATCACATAGGAAACTACACCAAGAATATCACATAGGTAACTACACCAAGTATATCACATAGGTAACTACACAAGGAATATCACATAGGTAACTACACCAAGTATATCACGTAGGTAACTACACCAAGTATATCACATAGGAAACTACACCAAGTATATCACATAGGTAACTACACAAGGAATATCACATAGGTAACTACACCAAGTATATCACGTAGGTAACTACACCAAGTATATCACATAGGTAACTACACCAAGAATATCACATAGGTAACTACACCAAGTATATCACATAGGTAACTACACCAAGAATATCACATAGGTAACTACACAAGGAATATCACATAGGTAACTACACAAGGAATATCACTTAGGTAACTACACAAGGAATATCACATAGGTAACTACACCAAGTATATCACATAGGTAACTACACCAAGAATATCACATAGGTAACTACACCAAGTATATCACATAGGTAACTACACCAAGTATATCACATAGGTAACTACACAAGGAATATCACATAGGTAACTACACAAGGAACATCACATAGGTAACTACACCAAGTATATCACATAGGTAACTACACCAAGTATATCACATAGGTAACTACACAAGGAATATCACATAGGTAACTACACAAGGAATATCACATAGGTAACTACACCAAGTATATCACATAGGAAACTACACCAAGTATATCACATAGGTAACTACACAAGGAATATCACATAGGTAACTACACAAGGAATATCACATAGGTAACTACACCAAGTATATCACATAGGTAACTACACAAGGAATATCACATAGGTAACTACACCAAGAATATCACATAGGTAACTACACAAGGAATATCACATAGGTAACTACACCAAGTATATCACATAGGTAACTACACAAGGAATATCACATAGGTAACTACACCAAGAATATCACATAGGTAACTACACCAAGTATATCACATAGGTAACTACACCAAGAATATCACATAGGTAACTACACCAAGTATATCACATAGGTAACTACACAAGGAATATCACATAGGTAACTACACCAAGTATATCACGTAGGTAACTACACCAAGTATATCACATAGGAAACTACACCAAGTATATCACATAGGTAACTACACAAGGAATATCACATAGGTAACTACACCAAGTATATCACGTAGGTAACTACACCAAGTATATCACATAGGTAACTACACAAGGAATATCACATAGGTAACTACACAAGGAATATCACATAGGTAACTACACCAAGTATATCACATAGGTAACTACACCAAGAATATCACATAGGTAACTACACCAAGTATATCACATAGGTAACTACACCAAGTATATCACATAGGTAACTACACAAGGAATATCACATAGGTAACTACACAAGGAATATCACATAGGTAACTACACCAAGTATATCACATAGGTAACTACACCAAGTATATCACATAGGTAACTACACAAGGAATATCACATAGGTAACTACACAAGGAATATCACATAGGTAACTACACCAAGTATATCACATAGGAAACTACACCAAGTATATCACATAGGTAACTACACAAGGAATATCACATAGGTAACTACACAAGGAATATCACATAGGTAACTACACCAAGTATATCACATAGGTAACTACACAAGGAATATCACATAGGTAACTACACCAAGAATATCACATAGGTAACTACACCAAGAATATCACATAGGTAACTACACAAGGAATATCACATAGGTAACTACACCAAGTATATCACATAGGTAACTACACAAGGAATATCACATAGGTAACTACACCAAGAATATCACATAGGTAACTACACCAAGTATATCACATAGGTAACTACACCAAGAATATCACATAGGTAACTACACCAAGTATATCACATAGGTAACTACACAAGGAATATCACATAGGTAACTACACCAAGTATATCACGTAGGTAACTACACCAAGTATATCACATAGGAAACTACACCAAGTATATCACATAGGTAACTACACAAGGAATATCACATAGGTAACTACACCAAGTATATCACGTAGGTAACTACACCAAGTATATCACATAGGTAACTACACAAGGAATATCACATAGGTAACTACACAAGGAATATCACATACACCAAGAATTCCACAGTCGGGTAAATACACCACAAATTTCACATAGTCAACCTTCATGGCCTAGGATTCTGACCTCCTAAGCGCACAGTGAATTTTAACTTCCAGAGTACGGACTGAGTTTTCGATGGTATCCATAGCATCTGGTTTTGCCATGAACCCTGTTTTCTAAGAAAATGTTACAGTTGCACCAGAGTTACGCAGTGCTGAATGCACTACCACTGACTGTGAAGCAAGCATCAGCTGCAGAGACAGAAAAACTATGAAGATTGCTGGCAGCAAAGGCTACAAATGTAATATAGAGGCAAACACCTGCTCTACATGGCAGTGCGAGTGGCATGTTCTTTACTTCTAAGCTGCTGGCACTTTGCTAAAAGCATCACCGGGTTAAGCACCCCTTAAATAGTGCCACCACTGATTTGTTACTGAAAGCTTAGAATTAGAGGTAAACACAGTCAAGGAGTTTAAGCATGCGTGTGATAGGCACAAGGCTATCCTAGATATAAGATAGGGAACGGGGGACTAATAAAAGTATTTCGAAAATTGGGCAGACTAGATGGACCAAATTGTACTTATCTGTCAACACATTCTATGTTTCTATGACTAGATAAAATGACAGACATTGAAAACCACTTGATCATAAGCCATCAACAGTAGGGCGGGAATTCAACATATATTATAACCTTTAGAAACAAGCGCATGCATTAGCTATCAGAAGCATATTCGTTCCAAATATCCCATCCCTCCCACACCTTGTTGCCGATGTACCAGTGCAAGTAGATCCAAACAATACATTACATAACAACATTACATAACAACAACCCTCTCCCAAATGCAAGCTCTGTATATGGACATTTATTCACATTACCACTGGTCAAGTACTAGGGTATTTTTGAAGCCACCTATTCCAAGTTGAGTAAAATTTGTCACTTCTAGATTGGGCAAGGAAGTACCCCTACTCCATCAGGCATTGTTCTTTTATTTGATATGTTTATTTGGTTTATTTTGTATGTTCACTTTTGACATCCCATATAAAAATCCTCTTCAATACATCAATACCTGGTTTCAAGTGTTTATTTCAGCACACAGACGGAAGGGTAGAGTACGAATTAAGAAGGTACATATTTCAAAAGCTTACCTACCATAGAAGTATTTCTTATCCAGTGCCACTGATGTAATAAGACCTTTCCAAATCAAAAGGAACAGTAGGTACGGAAATATCATTTATTCGAAACAAGTCAAAATCTAATACCGTTGGTTCCCCTGCAGAGTGACAAAAAAATTTAAGAAAAAATGTTTTAAAAAAGTGTTTAGGAAACGAAATGCAAAAATACTAAAAAGGAAATAAGTTGAGTGAAAGAGGGAGAGTACAAAGATCTGACATTGAAAGGACTTCTCAGTGTTCCAAGCCAATAAATGACTCACAGTGTGAAGGAGACACAGGATGGATTGATTAATCTGCTCGCATTGTATTCCAGTGTCATCTTAACTCGCATAAAAATGTGCTACCTTTTCCAACTGACTTGATTGTTCTTAACCTCCGGTCATTGCAACTAATGGCAACGCTCACATAGGAATTTTCAATACACAGAAATAGCTTCTAAAAGGATGCAGTCTTCTTGTTATCTCATCTGAATCCCATAGAAAACATAAAAATGAAAATGCGTGTGCAACATAAATGGACCAGAAATGCGTTGTCCTGTTATCAAGTACTTGTGTGTTTTGGGGTTTTAAATCTGTGAAGAAATAAATAATATTTTTAAAAAGTAATTAAAATAGTTTGTGAGCGGCGTAAAAAGTGGACATGCTTTAAATTGTGCTGGTTGCAAGTGAACATCTATAATATTAGAGTTAAAGTAGGCAGTGATTGACCAAAGTGGGTACAGTATAGCGGTAAGCTATCCATTTTGTGTCCTGCAGTGCCATTACACAAAATGGCACTCTAGGATAGTGCTCTTGTAACTGAACTTAGTTTATCTGTGGGACCAGTGTAAAAGATGCTTGCTGACCCTTTCACAGAACTCTACTAGTATTATGGATTGACCATATGTTATGGCCCGTAGACCCTATTTTTGGTGGTGTTCCCTTGTCACTGCCAGTCTCCCTCTCTTGAGAGTACCCTTCTCCCTCTGTCATCTCCCTTCTAGCTTTTCTCATTCCCTTCTCCCCTCACCCTTCTCTCTCTTTTACTTTTGCTTTGCTCGCTTGTGGCGTGGTCTCCTGACCTTGTGCACTTGAAAGTGCCTTACCTGCTGCTTAAGCAGGTAAGGCACTTAAGTGTTTTATTCGTTTTAAAAACTGTACCTATTTGGCTGACATCTTCCTTCCATTTCTGCTGTTTATTTTATTATATATGCCTTACCGATTGACTATCATATCGAGCTGGTCCATCAGAACCCACCTCTCTTGTTATTAGAGACCTTCCATAGTCCAGGATCCAGGGTCGTTATTTATCCATAAGATATTAATATTAATAGCATATATCATGGTATTACAACCATCATACTCTGTCGCGGCGATGTGTGATACGGTTTAAATGCGCCTTTATTACTGGTATTTTCTCAAGTTTGATACTTCTTAGAATGCAGTCTAGCCTTTTGTATTTTTTAATTCCGGTTTTCTATTCACAAAAACGAATTGTATTACTCATACGACTCTATTTTATATCATTCTCTTGGAATACTAAATATATTACGTATGCTGTGATTGATCCATCTGAGACACAATAAAAAAAAATTAAAAAAAAGAATACCGTACTTCTCCAAATAAATGAAGCACAAAATGCTCTGTCTCCAACACAGAGGACCAATATGACCAGAAAATGGGTGCGAAAATATATAAATAAAAATAAATTTGTGTTTGTATAAAAACACAAATCAGACAACATAAATGGTGCATTGGCCGAGTAACACTCTTTGTGCATAAAATCTTTAAATTCTCCCACATGACCTGGACGTTACTAATATTTTATTTTCATTTCTCTTCCAGATGGTTTATCCTACTAAATATGGCAATATTTAAAATCCCAGATATGCCAAGTTCAGAGACTGCCAAGAATTTTAAAAAGTGTTTTGGGCTTATCATATAAGCAAGTATAGCATGTGCAAACATTGACAATGTATGGGTCAGAGTCAGGGATAGGAATAAACATAGTTCATAGTGGACATTTACCGGACTATTGAGATGGATAATTTAATGATGTCCTATGGAACGTCTTGCCACAGACTTTTTATACTATAAATCTTTATTTGGATTTATTAGGTTATAAACGTATCTTCTAAATATTACATTGTGTCAATAAGTCATTGACACAATGTGTATCCCTGGATAGAGTGGTCATTAACCCATTGATGCCTCATGGTGGTTTTGTAAAAAAAAATGTTAAAAAAAAGGCGATTTTGTTTTACCGACAACTCTGGACACAGAGAACCGATCACTATATCGAAATTGGGCATGGTGCAATTTAGTTAATTGTAACCACACTCATTTTGAGCGTCGGTTCTATTTTCCCTGCCAGTCTCAAAGTGGCCTCATCAGATACGTGGAAACCTGCCATCTGATCCACAGCACAGTTCATCGCTGGGAGAGGCACGATGAGCTGTTAAACAGGGGGTGTTCTATGCCATCCTACTTTAGAATGGCATAGAATGTCCCACAGGTCACCAGGCGTTAAACCCCTGCAAAAATGTATGTTCAGTGCAATCACCATGAATATTCTAGCTCTGCCGGTATCCGCCATTTAATAACTTTGTTCACGTTGTCACAAGATCTCAAATGATATTACAAGTAGTGTCTGTAAAAAAAGATTAGTAATACATGATCAAGTGATGAAAATGGACACATACAAAACATCTTCCATTTTTGAATATTTCTCTAAACCAAGTCACGGGATCATAGCGGATACATGCCATTGGATAACACTGCAAATAATCATAATATTAATAATGCACAATAATCTTTCTCAATCTTTTAGCCTTAGAGAAAGCTAAAGAATCAGTCTATATGAACACACAAAATAAACTCATGCACATGTTTCATCAGAAATGAATTCTGCTACTCATTCTACCCTATTAGATGTAAAACTTTAACAGCAGGTGGTACATATTTTAACCAAAATGCAAATAGTGCTTATTTTTCACTGTGCACAATACTCTTGATTGCACCATTCTGCAAATATGTGAGGTTGTAGATTGAATCAGTTTCTGCTGCTGGAAAATTAAACAGGGAGTGATATACTTTTTATGCTTGGAGATGCATGCTGTGTGAAAGAGAATCATTTAGTTGGATTCACTGAAGTGGTAACCAGAAGCTAACTTAAATGTTAAAGGGGCAGTTCCACTACTGTACTTTAAATCCCTGCTCTACCAGGCAGGAATTGCATTCTACATCTGGCCTAAGCTGCGTGTTTTCTTTTATTACCAGTGCATTTTTTCTTTTTATGTATAGATGGATTATTTTTATTTTGCCCTTTTCCCTGGGCCAAAGGTGAGGGTTGAGGGAATCTGGGATGTTGCAGGGAGCTTTTAATAGGCACTATTCTCTTTTGTAGGGCACTCAAAGGGTTTTTTCTTTGAACAGATGACCCAGAGTTTTTAATTGTATTATATGGGGGGGCCAAGGCAAGTATCCCTGGCCACCAATCTATATTATATAGAAGGCTGTGAGCATATGAACAGTTCCTAGCCCCATTTATTATAATGGTGCAGGTCTACTCGCCCTGACCCATGATGTGATTAATGGGGTCTCAGAGCCAGTTGGGCATCTCCCAACACACTATTTAATTATTTGTTTTTTTACTTTTTTTTTTCCACAAGGGCATTCTCACAATAGGCAAATTCCTCCTAACATGAGTGACTATTCTCCTGATAGAAGTGTAAGGGGAAATAGACTACTATATCCCAAACATTTGGCACGAAAATTAGCCACAATGGCAGATTTTCTTGGCAATTCAGAAACGAAGTTAGTACTTCCTGCATAGTCTGAACTCATGGGCTATGTGGATCACCAAAGTGACCCGATGTGACCCAAAACTTGATTTTCTCAAATAAAATAGTAGCTACCTGTGTCAACCCTTAAGTGTCCAGCTGTGGCATCCTGCTGCTTCTGGCATACAACTGTCAGAAAAGTTGATGGTTTATTATAGGATTTTCCACTTTATGTGGAACAGAGTTGCTTTGACACCCTTACCTAAATCCTTCCAAGGAGACGGATTTCTTCATATGCATATTAGTTATGCTAAAGCATGGTTGGGTTGTCACACTTGTACCTCTACTACACTTTCCAAGCCATACCACCAGCATCTTGCATCAATTCTGGGCATGCTGGCAGGTATGTTTATAGTTCAGCAGGTTTGTTTCAGACGAAGTAGAGCAAATAATGGAGAGCAATATATAAGCAAAAATCAATTTTCAGGTGCATAAGAATAAGAGCAGAAGAGAATCCAGTTCCTAACCATTGGCTTCTTTAAAAGTTACTTTAGAAATGTCTCATGAACTTTTTATCATTGCGGAAAGAGAGAAGCCAATTGCATATTGCAGATTTAACAGATCCAATATAAAATCTGAATATAAAACACTATACAAGTTCACCAACACACCGTGGTGCCCATGACAAACCCAATAGTTCTGGAGACAAGACACAGACCATAGATAGGACCAGAATCTTCTCCTTGTTGTGTTTAAGTTTCCAGCTTCAAGACAATTTTTAAAGATGATGTTTTGTTGTAAGCCCGAACGTATCTATAATATATTATATACTTAGATTAAGGTGAAGGGGGGGGGGACTAAAGGATCGTATGGGTGGAAAAGTTAGTAGCATAGAAAATTGTGTGCAATGTTTTTAAAATGCATGAGAACATTTTCGCTTCCTGCGTTGGTTTATGGGACTGGTGCCAACACTTTTATGAATTATAAATGTAGCAGAATGCTTTCCAAATGAAGTTGTTGGAACTCTGCCATTCTAAGGAGGCGCTCAAATTACAGACTGCCAGCAGATTTCAGTTTGTTTAATGGAAACTGGACCTATAAATCATTTTTCATTTGAGGAAAGAAATATTAAGGAAAAATTCTATTACCCATATAAAAAAGGGTTGCATAACATGTTATTAAAGAGCATATAGGCGTTAGCCCAGCATTAATAACTGTGAAATTAAATCTGTTAGGATAAGCCTCTAACAAAGAAATTCAGCCTTGGCAATTAGAGAACAAAAGAAATTGAGAAATGAAACATCTTGAGATTTAAAGTTGAAACGAGAGTTCTGTTAAACTATAGGAGTCTGAGATTTTATTACAGGCAGATGGACCAGCCTAAATCTTCTCTGCTGTAACAATCAATATTTCACAAATCATTCATCTCAGTACAGGTGGTGTCCACACTTAAATTGGGTTAGAATACATGGACATCATGGACATCAGCTCAGGGTCCAATTCCCTGACACCTATGTTTCCCGACAGCTATAGTGTTTTCAGTTAACACTTAAACTTTTTGTTAACCCTTGTTCCCCCATGTCCTGCTTCTTCCAAATAATCCTGACGTGTATCTTGATACTCGTGGCTCAGACTCACAGCTGAGGCAGATTGTCTGGAGGCTGGTGGTTTGCACGGTCACTGTGCGCACAGTCAATCAGAGCAGGGGCTTGTCCCGCTTGACTGATCGGAGTCTGAGCGGTCCACTCTGTGTGTGCAGAGGTTGGCGTTCACCAACCAGACTGGGATGCCTGCTTCCCAGGGAAGCATGGCAGCTACTGGTCAGAAGATAAAACTAGCACTGGTAAAAGGGGGATGGGACACTTCATCGCGGCTGCTACCGCGCAGCCGCTTCACCGCCGACTCTACAGCACAAGACAGATCGTCGCTGGAGATTTCATCGCGGGACATTTCATCGCTAAAGGTAAGTATTTTACCGATTTTAGTTTGTTTAGAATTAGGGTTTAGGGGGTTAGAATTAGGTTTAGTGTTAGGGGTTAATTTTACTATTAGGGGTCGGGGGTTAATATTAGGGTTAGTAGTAGGGTTTAGGGGGTAAATTTTAGTATTAGGGGTCGGGGGTTAGTATTAGGGTTAGTATTGGGGTTTAGGGGGTTAACTTTAGTATTAGGGGTCGGGGGTTAGTATTAGTGTTTAGGGGGTTAACTTTAGTATTAGGGGTCGGGGGTTCGTATTAGGGTTTAGGGGGTTAATTTTAGTATTGGGGTTAATTTTAGTGTTAGTATTGGGGTTTAGTGTTTAGTGTTACTATTGGGGGGGGGGGAATCATTTATTAGGGGGGTTATTTTAGTTTTACTTTTAGATTTGTAAGAGCTGACAGTTCAGCGCTGAACTGTCAGCTCTTACATAGCTGCAGCCGCGGTGAAACGGCCGCGTTATACTTCATTGCTGACAGTTCAGCGTTCTAACTGCCGCGCTGAACTGTCAGAGATGAAGATGCGGCGAAGAAGTGTCCTAGACCCGGTAAAAGAACATGTCAGTTTATCTTCAGAGTAGGGGCAACTCATTTTTCACTTTGGCTTCTATATCAGAAGCATAAGTGAAAAATAAAGTTTAGTTGTCCTTTAAACTGTGATGGGAAGACCTTGGATTTGTTGGGAAATCTCTCCTAAACTGCTCACATGTGACTAGACCAAGACCACAAGGCTTGTGTGTAGAAACACACTTGCAGATGAGGCTGATGTTAGGCTTGCCACCTTTCCTTGCCTCAATACACTTTGCATTGGCCTGAAGTCTATTTATCATTGGCCTGTCTGGTGGCAACCCTAGCTGCTGGGCAATGTATGTATATGCACATTGTAAATGTAAGTTATGCAAAAGTGAGAGTTTCGTGGGAAATGTTATACTGTATATACAGCAGCTTTGTACCATCTAAACCAGAACCTCAGTGTAGATGTGCTGAGCTGATCCAGATATCAGGACTTGTCTTAACTAACACAACTCTGTCCTCTCTCCTCACCAGCTCAGTCCACACAGCTGCCCCTAATATTATTTTGCATTCAAGGGAGAACTGAAAGAATTATAGCTTTATTCATTTATGATCAAGTAAAACCCCGAGACAGCAATTGAAGTCTCAGTATATTTGCCTAACAAGGAACCAGAGTCAGGCCACCTGTCCAATGTGGGTCCCTGCATGTCAGATATAAAATAAGGATCTCTACATTGTGCTGGCAGAATTGTAAACAATATCAATGAGAAAATGTAAAATACCACCCTGTGATCCATAGTATACATTTCCTATTGAAAGTTATTTATTTGCATATCATGCCCCTAGGTATTGTGATAATCAAGGGACACATTTAAACCATTTTTTGTAATCTAAGCATTTGCTTGCAATTATCTAACTTATATAGATAATTATTTATTCTTGATAGTCACAGCGTAGACAGTGGGTGTTACATGCACTAATTGCACCAAATCACAATGTGTACCAATGTTTAATGCCAACTCCAAAAGAGAGAGAGCTATAAACGCCATAACCAAACTTCTTGCCACCAGCACCAGACTGCCACTCCAGTACAAGACACCCCACCTCAGATCACACCTCCAGCACAAGACTGACCCCCCTGACTTTGCCTCCAGCACAGGACTGCAACCCTAGATCTTGCCACCAGAACAAGACTGCACCCCCAGACTTTTGACTCCATCAAAAGACCGACACCCCTAATCATGCCTCCAGCACAAGACCACTCCTCCAGAACTTGCTTCCAGCACAAGACCACCCCTCCAGAACTTGCTTCCAGCACAAGACCACCCCTCCAGAACTTGCTTCCAGCACAAGACCACCCCTCCAGAACTTGCTTCCAGCACAAGACCACCCCTCCAGATCTTGCATCCAGCACTTAGTCACAGCACAGCCCATATATACTAAAATTCGAGCCAAAAAAAGAGAGCAACCTCAAGCCAAATCCATTTTGGCGGAGGCACCATTGCAGCAAAATGTCAACATCTACTGAAAATGTTGTTTTGCACTTTTTTTTTTTATCCCTGTCCAAAGACTTTGTTTAGGAGATTAGAGTTTCTTTAATGAAATGTGACTGCTACTTGGGAAAACCTGACCTACAATTCATTGGAGGAATAGACTGCTGGAGTGGCATCTTTCTTCCTACCTCTCTCCATCAAGAAAAAGCAGCAACCAAAACCTAATTTGCTTGTAGGTCCCATTAACCGCTGGAAGGCTGTTCATTCCTGATATATATATATATATTGCACAGACCTTTCACATATGATAAACATATTCCATATAAGGACAAATTCAATAAAAATTCAAACTTAAGGTCATCATTTTATTGCACAAAATAAATTATTTAGAAAAAGGGCAACATACAATTGTATCAGGAATTCAAACAGTATTTAATGTTATATTACATGTATTGCTTCTGTGAGGGAAATCACTGCTCAGTAACATTTATTAAGCCGATATTGGATTGAATTCAAATCTAATTGGAGTATAATTATCCAAGCGTCAGTCGACCAGAATGAAATAGGAACTGACCAGTAAGCTTAGGTGGTGCTAATGCAAGCACTATTAAATGTGCTCCTTTCTCTAAATGGATAGTCTTCACACTAATAGTTATACACTTGTGGTGAGATATAATAACACAAATAGAATTACTAGCTTTAATAAATTGGCTCTGCATTTTTAAACACTGGTGCAAAATATTGGTATTATAATTACAAATGTGAACAATATTGACACATCAGAGGTCATGTACACGTAATTTCTAGTAAAAAGTGATCTAATCAAAAGAACCATTAATGAGTTTCCATGGTGACTGGACACGTTTAGAACTTTGCCCCAAATTTGACCTTTACTTAGAACCAATCACTGCTAGCGCAGAGAGAGCCCCTCGTTTTTGCCTGGGATCAGACCTTAACCTGCTGATCCCATGCAAAAACGAGGGTCTCTCTCTGCGCTGGCAGAGAGAGCCGGTCACCAACCAGACGGCTGCCTGCTTCCTATGGAAGATCGGTCAGAGGATAAACTGGTGTGTACTATCAAAAGTACATGCCAGTTTATCCTCACAATAGGAACAACTAAAATTTCACTTGTGCTTCTATATTAGTTTACTGTTTACTGTTAATTTAAGCAGATTTAGAAATCTGAGAGTGCATAAGATACAAACCTGTATGGTCACTATTGTATTCATGGATATATTGCACTATGATGTGTTATTTTCAATTCTCCCCCACATATGATCCTACACTACTCCTAATTTATATTGATTCGTTTACCATAAGTTAAACACCAGAGGTTGCTAGTTCAGCTATTTTGTTGCTGGATACAACTTTTACATCAATAAATTGCTCAAGGAGGGGATTCCATAAGAACTACTTTGATTTCTTTCAGCATGCATATGAATTATACATTCTGCTGTGTGCATGGACTCAGATAGTAGGCGACGTTAAGATTTATTCAGTTTAATAGCAAGAAACCGGTAGCACTTCCGCATTTTTTTATTGGGCTGTCCCTTGGACACAGTGCATGCTATTGCTCACTTTACTCTTTTCTGGATTTTCTGGTATCCTTAAGAGTTAATGGGAAAAGAAACACTGGTGAACTTGGGAGCATATAGCTGCAAGCGCTCCTTTTCTAATTTTTATCTAGGACTGGTCTGTTTGATCTGTCCATTTGCATTTGAAATGAAATCTATTCATTATATTCTCCCATTTCAATAACACCATCTTCAATAGATTGCAATATCCTCAACAAATTCAATAAATGCACTGAAGTTACTGCATTACTCTGCAGACAAATACCTCTGTATTACAAGGAGCCTCATTCCCATGTAATGTATAGCCCTTTTCATGTATATTTTTTCCCCTAGGCAGACATTGTCCATGTGCTCACTGACTACGTGAATCAATGAAAGGGCCTTAAATAAATATTACAGTATTTACGTTCTATCCATAAGATAAGAGAGTTTGGCAGGATTACAGTGATTAAACAGGAGTACATCAAATTGTGATGATAGAATTTAAATTAGTCTTTCTGGTACAGGCCCCATCTCTGGTACTCTTGCACAGAAAAAAGAAAATGCAAATGAATGATACTTTAATGATATTCTTTTTGGAAAAGGTCATTAACATAGTAATAGCACTCGAAAAAAATGGGTCACGCATTTTCGGAAAACATGATTTTTGCATAATAAATGTAGGTAAACGTAACATTGATAGTTTGCAAGCAAGAGATGGTCAAAATTTGTATACAGAACATTTTTAGATCAACTGCATTAACGGTGATTAAGATCTTTATTTTAAATAAATTCAGCCCACATAAAAATGGATAAATGTCAGTAAGCTCATTTATCGGATATGCTAAGCAGCATTTGTTTGACCATTACAGCTGGCATATTTTAAACAGAAAACATATACGCACACACATTAATTCAAATATTTACATGTTTATATTACAAAAATATAATTTTAACATACTTGACAATATTTTCCTACTATATTTACAATTTCTAGAGATACAGAAAGTTACCCTGGAATATTACCATTTTAACACATAAGTCCATGGTAATGCAATGATGGAATGGTAAAATAATCAATGTACGGGCTTTACCTACACAAATCAAATATGATGGTACTGATACATAACTAATAAATGCTAGTGGAAGGTACTGTGTGAGGTCAATTCAATGCTAATGGATTGCATTACATTTTGCCTATGATAAATAAGAGTATTTACAAACATGTTTTACAGTGTCCAAATGGCAACTGGTCAATAAAATACATGACAAATACAAAATAATAATAATAAAAAATTGCATACAATGGATACTGGTGTTAAAGAGATTCCATCATCTAAACAGTGTTTGTGCTAGGAATATAGAGAATACAAAGTGCTGAAAAGTGGTCTATGTAAGTTAGCAGAACTGCAAAGAAATGCATACATTGAGAAAAATGGATTTTAAATGAGACGTTGGTGTCTCTTACTTATGACATCACCTGTGGCATGATATTACATTAACATTTATTTATAAAGCGCCATCAATTTATTTAGCACTTGGTACAGAGGGGAACTACATAGTATGTTAGACCAATAGTGGCCAGCTGATCCATGAGGATTGCAAGCTTACAATCTTGTGGGAGTGGGGGACTGCGGAGGTCAGATGGGAAGGTGGTGGTATTTGGAGAGAGTTGGAGCTAGGCGAGTTTGGCCAGAGGTTAAATTAATGGGAATTAAATAAATAGTAAGCTTCCTTTTTGCTAACAGTATTTGGGGACAGTGAGAGCTAGGAGAGTATGACTAGAGGTCAATTAATGGGTGTTCTTGGGTTGAATAGTAAGCTCCCTTAAATGATGTGAAGTGACATTTCCCACTGAAAATAGATCATTTACATTACATGATGTCATAAACAGTTGACATAACGGACACATTTTTCTTGTATCCAGTACATAAGCATACAATTTTGCAAACTTAATGTATGGATCCTTTTTTATTCTCTACATTCACAGTATAAAGAATGTTTAGGTGAAGGTGTGCCTTTAATAACCCAATGTATGGGTGTCTTGGATAAAGTTGAGTGACCCAACTCAGAAGACTTAAAGTTGCAAACAGGGACTTGCTAGTATTGCCGACAGAGGCCAGAGTGAAAAGCTGAATATCAACACTTGTCTTTGTAATAAAATATGTGGCTCCTTTCAAGGAAATCCTGTAAGTATGTATTTTACTGTGACAACAAATAGTAATAATGTATATCACTGTAAATGAGACTAAGTAGTAACATGATTCATAGATGGTAGATAATAACTAATGAAAGGTACATGAAACACGTCATAATATATTTTCCAACTGTCCACTCATAACACTTTAAACTCTATAGATTTTATTAATTTTCTGTTTGTTCATGGTCATTTACGTCATAAATATGAAGTTGAATAAGGAAACAATCATTTAAAATCAGAAGAAATATTTTAAATATTTAATATATTTTAATGAACATAGGGAAAGTTACGTCTTAGTTGACACAATTTAAACAGGGCATTTTCACAGAGCTGCTCATGTCAATACAAATTACAAAAGAGCTATTACTTTACTAGTAATTGTTATAGCAGAAAACAAAACAATTTTTTAACAGTACACAGTTCTTCAAAACTAAAATTTTAGCAAAGAACAATCTGAGAGAAAAAGGTTAAACGCCTGAATATGCTGCGTTTGATGAGGTCAGCACTGTCTCAGTTTCCACAAGGACAGAGTAAAGCAAATGTTTAGTGTTGTCCTCACCATACACACTGAGGACACTTGCAATCAAAGTGGCGCAACTTTCCCTCTCTCAATGAATAGAATGGACAATTAAATAAATCATGAGATTGTATTACAACAGAGCAACAACTGTGTGTTGCAAATTGTATTCCATGGGAGATGAAACACGGGAAGATTATTAAATATAATATTCATCATACATAAGGCAGGGCAGCTATTTTACAGAACTCAGTCCAGACCAGTGAGCAATATTGCTTAGATAAATCAACAAAATCCTATTTAAAGGAACAAGGCATCGGAGACGACAGCATATTTACACACACACCCCAAAAAACAAGAGGTAATTTTGGAAGAGGGTGAAAATACTAAATATAGGTAGGTGATGGTATAAATAATTTATCTACTTTTCTAACCTTTATTGTACAATAACCATACATTAAATAATGTAATATTTTGTATTAATTGGATGATTATTAAACATAACTTGTAGAGGCTTTAAAAAAAATTGCCATTCTTATAAAAATAGGTTTAGCTTCAGTTTCGAATTTTGTCTAAATTCATTCTGATAGGAACCAACACGTAGCATCTAAGTTATAAAAATATAATTCCTGACATCGAGTCCCTTCTTCAAATAAGGTAGTGCAAGGATTTTCTTTTTTTGATTTTTTTTTTTAAGTTTAGATGTACTATTTGCTGTATTCATCCACGTGGTTTTGGTTATACATAATTATGTATTTTCAATTTTAGAATTTCTATTTGCTAGCATACGTTAGGCTACAACTGTTTTTTTCCTTTGAGAAATACAATAAAATATATTCATTAACATAAATAAAGAATGAAGAATCGATTCTACAAGCTCACAGTGTCCAATAAACAATGAGGCACATTTATATAAAATACTACTGAGGCATATCCATCTGCTCTTTAAATGTCTATACAAATCATCCTTGGAGACATGTTAACATTAAACAACAATTGCTTCTTTAACGGAAACACTTATACAGCCCGTTATAGCTGTAAGATACTACACATATACACTGTACACAATCGTATACATTTGTGGTTAATATTATTACATACAACCTTTATATCTGTTTTGGGACATTCCCGGAATCTTAGCATTAAAAATAGCAACTTAGAATTTTAAATGAAATTTAAACATATGTGATTAACTACGCCAGGGCTTGAAAATTTTGATTCAAATCTAGGAGCCAGCTACAGACTTTAGGTGTCATTGTCAAAAGTTGATGTCACAAAAGAAAATGCTGCGGTCACTGTCCGTAAACCTATATAAATTGGATACACCTATAGATACACACCATTCACACATTCTAATGCCAACACTTATACAAACACACAGGGCAGGACTCAGATTAAACACCAGCTCTGGAAATAATTCCATACCACTCCCACAGCGTAACAGTGTTATTTTCTTGTCCATAAAAGGTGAAGCCATACAGTTTGATGACTATGTGGATTAGACTACATTTAAAACTTTGATGACGTAGTGAGAGAATGTTGTACGTCTTAGCACGTTCATATAATATGTGGGCGAGTCATGGGCTGAGTCAATTATATATTTTCATATTATTAAAATCTAATATTGCCTCAGCTGGGGAGCTGACTGGGGACAGAGATGACACTGGAGGGCTGAATGGGATCGGAGATGACACGGGGGGGCGGGGGTTGAATGGGGACACAAATGACCCAAACATGCATGTTAATACACATTCACACATACTGATACACAGTTATACTTACTAGACTGCCGCTGGGCAGCAGTGATCACATAGTCTACTCCTCCCCTCTTCAAGCAGAGGCAGCAGTGGCTGTAAGATGCTCCCTTCACTCCGCACAGGTGTTTCCCACTGCTGCAAGCACTGCCCAGTGAGCAGCAGGAACAGGAAGCGGGGGGGGGGGAGGGAGAATCTGCGGCTGTTCTGTGCTGCTTGTCCAACACTCGGCTCATTATCTAGTCGGTAAATAACGGGCAGAGTGTAGGACAGTGTAGAATCACGATGTTTAAAAAGTTCAGGAGCCAGATTGTAGTTAACGTGGCGACCTGGCGCCTGAGCCCTGAACTAAGGCGTTTAAACCAACTTTTTTTTAATTTAATACATTAAGTGCTTCATATAGAACGTGGAAGACAACCAAGTATAACATATTTGATAAACATTCAAGTATGTACAACAAAATAAGGAAAAGCCAGGAAATAGTGGATCATTAAACATTTTCAAAACAAATGTTTAGCGAGAAAAAGTTATTCCGATTGCTCAGATCTTCATATCGCCAAGTATAACATATTAATGGACAACCATAAAAATTAAAAAAAAAAATGTAAAAAAACATACAGTCATTTTGGCTAGTTTCTTTAAACATACCTGCAAATAGGAGGTTCCTCTATGTTGAAAAAAAAAAGAAAAATGGTACTTTTATATATCAATCAACAAAAAAATAACTAAAAAGGAGTGCTGTAAATATAGCAAATATTTGGTACTCATAGTAAATGCAATTATGCTAAAAATAAAATGTTTATTTTCTTTTGTCAGTTGCCAAATGCTATACAGTCAATGCCACACATAACTCATACTTTCTATGCTCTCTCTTGCCAGAGCTGTATAAAAACTTTTATAAATAGTAAAATTGAAGGAGTAATACTATCAGTCCACTAAGGCAAAAACATTGGTGCTACTACAAGAACAACTGTGCAATGTTAAGTAGACTCCAATAAACATATACATTTAAATACAGCATTAAATACATACAGCTGTAGATATTTGGTTGTATACTGGCAATCGTTGTTGTTGTTTTTTGTTTTTTTTTAAACATTAGCAACAAATAAACAAGAGACAAACTTGGAGAGAAACCACATCCATGTTTGCATGCTGCAATTTCTATGCATCATTTGTGTCCATGTTTTAGGCACATCCATTCATTGTGCAATCTGTCGATGAGTAAACAAATAGTGCAGGATTCTCACTGTGTTTCCAGGGACTTATTTAACCAAAGTCAATTCTTGGCCGATACTGCAATACCATAGGGTAAGACTAGAGACAAAATAAGACAAACAAATAAATGAGACATGAGAAAAGTACATCATGCTTTCCTAGCAATACTTGTAGCTTTTGTAAAAGCACGGGGTCACAGAATTCATTTAGCTCATACAACACTTTAAAAGAAATATAAACCCAAAAACAAATAAAAACGATTTATTTTTAATTGAAGACAGCATCACTCTTCAGATAGCAGCAGTAAGACTAGTCCTCCTTACAAAATGATTTGGCATTTTGATTCCCAGACTGCAATTGTACACTTCAAGAAGCTTATGGCAGTGCTTAACAAATCCCAGAGCCAGGGATCTCTTCTACTGGCACCTAACTTTTGATTGTTTTACATTGAGCTCTGTAGAAGGTACATTTTCCTACCTTGAATTGGGCTGCTTAGCTATTAAGGGCTATAGAAATATGTGAAGCAAAATTAATTTACTACATATGCCCAACAAGTGTTATGTATAAAGATAGGCCAGGAGTTTTATAAATAAAATCACAATCACTGTTTGATATGAATAACGGCAATTGTGCTTTTTTATAACTTCCAACACTGTTCAGGGCGAGAAAGGGACCTCCGTCAAACTGTGTTTGGCGGAGGTTCCCCTAACACAAATTTCAGCGCCTGATTTTTCTATACACAGGCTGCGCCGGCACAGCAGCGAGCACCAACACAACCTAAATCTACAAATTCTGCATAGATTTACATGTATGCCGTGTTAATACATGCCCCCCACAGTCTCACTATATCTGAGTAGGCCAATGCAGGACCAATGGGCCTGATCTGTACTTGCTCTGGCATCCTATGCGCTATTGCAACCAAAACAAAAAGGTTGCAGGTATGGGACTGAAATTATTAAGATCTCAATTTAATAAAAGTGCCAGGATATATAAAATAAAAAAAATTAAAAATCAGCACTGGTTTAATTGATGAACCGTAATGTGCTCTAGCAATCAGTGAGAAGTGTGGGTTTCATTATAAGACAAGATCACGCATTGCAAAACAAACTAAACGTGCAGACTATAGACATATACGTATGCAATAAAATTTAAAAAAAACAATTTAAAGACATTGCTGGAATAAGGTTATTTTTTTAAACTTGATGGACACAAGTATTTTTTAAACCTAAACATCTATATAACATTGTAGGTATAGATTAGAAGCACAAGGTTAAAAAAGGAAGAAACAGCGCTAGAGTATACCCCAGAGACAACAAGACAAATGATTAAAGGAAATAAGATATTTATTACAGATCACAAAATAAAAATATATATATAAGTAAAAATACAAAAATAGGGGTCCAGTACCACTACACACAAATATAAGTGAGTGGTCACATGAACATAAAGACAGGATAAATACAAAGTCTGAATATATAAATATACATAAAAATACAAAAAGAAAAACAATAGGTTAAAATGATAAATACAATCTTACCCACTGCTAATAAAGTGCTGTTCACCTGGCCAGGTAACTGAAAATAGGTATAAAATGTATACACTACTTGCACATACACAATAACAATAGAACACCCTTCAGGACGCGTTTCGTAAGGAACTTCTTCAGCTGGTGGGTGTGTGTGCATAAAGGCAGTGGGGAAAGTTCTTCTTATATATAGAGAGTCCCCGGATAACACATCTAATTGATAATTAGAAGCAGCTGAAAATAGGCTGGAGGTAGTGTTATCGCTAAACCGGAAGTGGGTAATCTGGGAGCTTCCGGAAAGCGGCATTTGACGTCGTTGTCAAGGGGACGGCGTCGCGTTGTCATGGTGACGCGTCCTTCACTCGCATAGCCGGCATAGCGGGCGGAGGACAGCGAAAACACCATAGACAAGGGACGGCTGATGATGCAGATATCACAGGGGGAATGTATTGTATAATATAGTAACAAATCTTATCTCTCACAAAGGAACATGATAAAACAATTAATAGAATTAGCCACCAAACAAAATAAATAAATGGCAGTATTAAATACAACAAATACACAAAAGGGATCTAAGTATAAGTATAAACATGGTAAATAGATCCTCTATATGTGCAAGGAATAATACAGACCACGTGATCTCATATGATACAGGATAAGGGATACACATGATACATATAATACAGGTAATATATAGTTGAGCAAAGAAATATTGTATATTAATAAGAGGAAATATATATAACACATATATATACATACACTTTACTTACAGGCAACATGTATGTATAGAATAATTTGCAGAGTATAGCACATGATTAAATTACAAAGCATAATGATATACAACAAACATAATGGTATACAGCAAGAAACACACACCATGGGAAAACAGACTGGATGTCTGAATTAAAGATAGGGTATAATATCAAATTTATCATTGAGTCCCCTTGGTACTAAAGTATTCAGGGTAAGAATCCAGAAAGTTTCTCTTTTTCTCAGAGTCAACTGACGGTCTCCCTTCCTAGTTCCCAGGACTACTTGCTCGATAACCCAAGCTTTTAGGAGGGTGTCGTTTTTATTATGGAATTCCCTGAAGTGTTTAGAAACAGTATGTTTTAGAAACCCAGTTCTAATATTGTATCTATGTTCGTACAGTCTTTTCTTAAAAAATCTACTAGTTTGACCAACATATTGGAGGCCACAAGGGCACTCCAACATGTATATGACAAATTTTGTTGTGCATGAAACATATCTCTGAATATTATATTTGTGATTGGTAGTAAAACATACAAAACTGTCTTTCTTTTTGGGGCAGATATCGCAGTGGCCACAACGTCCACAACGGTACCATCCCTTAGTGGTCCCCAAAAAATTACCATGAGTTGAATTTTTTATTATTTTCTGGGATTCTTTAAATTTTTTCGTTAAATCAGATGGAGCCAACAGGGATCTCAAATTTGCATTTTTTCTACAGATAATTTTGCATTTTTGTGGCAGGATTTTACCCAGAATTGGAATGTTTGTTTGAATAACATGCCAGTGTTTATTCAGAATTTTTCTGATTTGTAAATATAATATTCAGAGATATGTTTCATGCACAACAAAATTTGTCATATACATGTTGGAGTGCCCTTGTGGCCTCCAATATGTTGGTCAAACTAGTAGATTTTTTAAGAAAAGACTGTACGAACATAGATACAATATTAGAACTGGGTTTCTAAAACATACTGTCTCTAAACACTTCAGGGAATTCCATAATAAAAACGACACCCTCCTAAAAGCTTGGGTTATCGAGCAAGTAGTCCTGGGAACTAGGAAGGGAGACCGTCAGTTGACTCTGAGAAAAAGAGAAACTTTCTGGATTCTTACCCTGAATACTTTAGTACCAAGGGGACTCAATGATAAATTTGATATTATACCCTATCTTTAATTCAGACATCCAGTCTGTTTTCCCATGGTGTGTGTTTCTTGCTGTATACCATTATGTTTGTTGTATATCATTATGCTTTGTAATTTAATCATGTGCTATACTCTGCAAATTATTCTATACATACATGTTGCCTGTAAGTAAAGTGTATGTATATATATGTGTTATATATATTTCCTCTTATTAATATACAATATTTCTTTGCTCAACTATATATTACCTGTATTATATGTATCATGTGTATCCCTTATCCTGTATCATATGAGATCACGTGGTCTGTATTATTCCTTGCACATATAGAGGATCTATTTACCATGTTTATACTTATACTTAGATCCCTTTTGTGTATTTGTTGTATTTAATACTGCCATTTATTTATTTTGTTTGGTGGCTAATTCTATTAATTGTTTTATCATGTTCCTTTGTGAGAGATAAGATTTGTTACTATATTATACAATACATTCCCCCTGTGATATCTGCATCATCAGCCGTCCCTTGTCTATGGTGTTTTCGCTGTCCTCCGCCCGCTATGCCGGCTATGCGAGTGAAGGACGCGTCACCATGACAACGCGACGCCGTCCCCTTGACAACGACGTCAAATGCCGCTTTCCGGAAGCTCCCAGATTACCCACTTCCGGTTTAGCGATAACACTACCTCCAGCCTATTTTCAGCTGCTTCTAATTATCAATTAGATGTGTTATCCGGGGACTCTCTATATATAAGAAGAACTTTCCCCACTGCCTTTATGCACACACACCCACCAGCTGAAGAAGTTCCTTACGAAACGCGTCCTGAAGGGTGTTCTATTGTTATTGTGTATGTGCAAGTAGTGTATACATTTTATACCTATTTTCAGTTACCTGGCCAGGTGAACAGCACTTTATTAGCAGTGGGTAAGATTGTATTTATCATTTTAACCTATTGTTTTTCTTTTTGTATTTTTATGTATATTTATATATTCAGACTTTGTATTTATCCTGTCTTTATGTTCATGTGACCACTCACTTATATTTGTGTGTAGTGGTACTGGACCCCTATTTTTGTATTTTTACTTATATATATATTTTTATTTTGTGATCTGTAATAAATATCTTATTTCCTTTAATCATTTGTCTTGTTGTCTCTGGGGGTATACTCTAGCGCTGTCTCTTCCTTTTTTAACCTTGTGCTTCTTTTTTGCAGTGGTGCAGTCCATTGCAGTTGTAAGACTAGCTGCTACACTTTTTTCCACTATTTGTAAGTGACTTGCCCCCTTCTCCTGCGATCTTGAGACATAAATTTTTCTCTTTTCATACCTAAAAGGTTTTTTTGTGTGGAGTACATACGGGTTAGTTTTTATTTTTCCACACTGTTTTTGCTTTATTTGTATTAAGCGCTGTGCACATTCTTTCTTTTTTATAGATTAGAAGCAGGTGGAGAAAAACATTCATATTCGCAAAGAACAGCCAGTCTGGTTATTTTTTAGGGGCCAGGGAAATGAAACTTGCATAGAGTTCAACGTAAAACAATCAAAAAAGTTAGGACCCAGCAGTATGATATTAGGAGCCATGGCTCAATAGATTCTGGGATATGCCAAGCCCTGGGTTAGCATTATATGGATTAACCATCACACCGAATTGACTCAATATCCCTATATAAGAATAATTCTAAACAAGTGCCTTATTTGTCTAATGGGAAATTTGTCTGTGTTCTCGTCTTTAAATAACACATAACAATAAGTGCATTTTACTTTTTTTTTGTTAGAGTATTTGGACTTGGTCTTTATTATCCACACAGTTTGATGATTAGAGTCTTAGGAAGAGGTAAATAAAAAATGATGTAAAGAGTGTGAAACTAGCTCCATCATATGGTACTCCCCTACAACTTGTAATGATCCTTTTTAAACTTGTTCAGTTGTTTTTTGTCTTCTTCTAAGTACCCCTATGAGAAAGTGTTTTGCTCTTTAAAAACACATCCTGAGTGAAGCCATCTGGTACATGTCATTGGATCGGTCACAGTAAACAAAACAACTTCATATAGAGGACAACTTGTAAATAAGTATTTAGAATATTGTTTAATTGATACATACGATTGTGGATGCTTCTGACAGCTCGCGAGCAGTTTCAGTGAGAGACATATGTAGTGAAGTAGAGTTGTTCTGATATTGAAACTGTGAAGGAAATTATATCTTAGTCAGAAACAGCCATCCACAGCTGTATGTGTAGATTACTGTCTTAATCACATTTGTATATGTAACCTAAGACTACCAAAACAAAATGAAACAAAAAAAAGACAATTTGCAAAACAAATGACTGATTAACGTATTACGTTACACTAAACTAACAAAGCCAATTAACTGATCAATTAGACACATGTATTGGTTAATTATGCCTGTATGGCTTCAAATATTTAAAAGGACAATTAAAAATGAATTCTTGAAATCAGAATAATGATTTGTGATAGCGGCAATAAGTTTAATTTTATAAAAGTTATAAAAGGGTGTGGAAGTGAGTTATGGTTTACATTGATATGTTAACGTTTTACATTCACCAAATATTGCTAAGCCATAGTTTTCTTATTCTCACTTTTCTTATTATTATTTTTTACATTTCATAGCGATATATTCATCCTTTGAAATGCTTTTCATTTTATTAATGCAAGATAAGGAAATTGGCACAATAGGGGTCATGTAAAAACATTGCACAAATGCAAATAGCACCAAATAACGGCACCATTGCCTATGTATACAGCAGACGCTAAAGTTTCGGAGTCTGCACTGCATCCACAAATGTATTTCTATCACTGATTTATGTCGGGGAAGCTCCCTCTCACACTGCAAAGTGTCAGGATTTATAAAGAGGAGCAATCCCAGTTATACATTACAAATGGTGACTGTGCCTTTTTATACCTGACACTGACATGACACTGTGCATTGCACGAGTTTTTATACAATGACCCCCATTATGACTCAAAAGGCGCTAAAGGAAAAACAGCATCTTTCTTTTCAATATGAATACATTTTAATAGAAGAGTTTAAATCGCTGTGTGGATAGAGAACATGTCCACTGTGTAACAGTTAGGTTTCGTGAAGGCCGAGACACTGGCTTCCTCACTGGGCAGGTTATCTGTTTTTAGGTAAATGTGGTTATTTTGCATCTATAACATCTTTAAATGTACTTTTCCTGTACACTACCATTTTAAAGTTCTGACATTGAAGCATTAAAAAGGTCATACTAAAAAAATAAAAAAAGAGACATAAGTTCAGAATTACATTTTCACCCCTCAGTCGCCATCTTGTCATATATATAAACTCCATTGTGTGGTCCTTTCCCATTATTTCACCATTGCATAGTACATCCAGCTAGAAAATAACATACTTGCTGTTAGTATACATTCTTATATTGGTTCATGCAAAGATCTAGCCATCATATTGTGAATGGGGCCGGATATGTACTTTTACCACTTAAACTAAGCCCCCCAAAAATAAATCTAAAACATGACCCCATCCTGCTCAAATTCCTCCAAAACCCTATAATAATAAATGACCCCTCCCCTGTCCAAAAATGGCCGAAGTGTGCCACTTATCTAGGTCACATCGAGGGACATATTGTGTAGCTCGAAATTCGCCTTCCAATATGACCCCGACATACCCTGAATCTTTCCGAACTTTAGGCCAATTAGTTCGGCATTTATTCTGTAGACCCTTCAAAAATAACCAAATATGTGAGATTTTTATTTTATTACAAAACCTTCATCCTAAATGGTTACATACTTTGTCAATTAATTTTACTACACAATTACAGCTAAAACGTACTTACCTCATAACTACTTGGAAGTTTTAATTTTAAACTCAAAAACTTTTTTATAGTTCCCACCGTTACACGTGTTGAACAACGAATAAATTTCTTCATCAATCCCTAAAAGAAATAAAGTTATTCAAGTACATGTTACATATTTTAAAATATTAGTCATTCCATTTTACTGGGCAAGAAAAAAGTAACTTGTGTATAATATCAAATTGGGCAGACTAGATGGACCGAATGGTTCTTATCTGCCGACACATTCTATGTTTCTATATTCAAAAGCATACAAAAGACCTCAGAGATACTTTGCTTCAGATTTTCCTCATTATCGCTCCTAGGCACAAAATCTTCCTTTATCTTAGTTGCTCGGGGAATTAACACCAAACTATCGGTACAGTGGCAGTTTTTGACAATGAAAAGGAACTGTACCTATGGTACGTTGTTCCTCCAACAAGCAATTAAGTTAAAGGAAGATTTCATGACCAGGGACTAGTAAAGAACTCTAAAATGCTTGCAAAATTAAAATAAGAGGCTTGCAAAGCCAAATACATGAGAATTGGATTTATACAAGGTCTTGAAGGTGAAAGACAAACAGGAGACGGCACAATGATCTGTGAGAAGGAAGGAAAGAGTTGAGGTTAAACTAGGGATGGGAGAGGAAAATATTCTAACTCGGTTGTCAGGAGAAAAAGGTCAAAGATGAAATATGAAGGGCCATTACTAAGGAGTGGACTGAGAAATGTTTCCATGTGTTGGCCCCACCTAGGAATATCTTGAGGAAGAGAAACTGCAGTAAATTCAAATACGAATCAAGAGAAGGGTTGTATCTGTGAGTATTGATTAGACAGGACTGATTATATCAGCTTGGTGCTATGTTTTAATGTAGAGAGCCAAACATCAATCAGAAGCCGATGTTGGGGAGAGGACTAGCTGCTATTAAAATAAGTATAGAACACAAAAGAACATATGATTTTCAAGAAGGGTTGTGTGCTTTAAAACACAGTATAAAGAGCTGCGCCCAGCCTATTAACCTCTATGCAAACAACAGTGTTTTAAAGGAAATACCATTAGCTTTACAGATTTGTTCTCGTCACACACATTTTAATCAAGTAATCGTCTGTCCAAATGATCATTTAAGTTATTTAAATATAGGCCATGGATCACTTTGACATTGTAGACTATTGAGACTTTATCTCTTGCCAGAAAATAGACTGATTACAAATGTTAAACTGACAAAGTCAATAGAAATTCTCTCGTTAAAGTTTGGTATGAAATTGGACAGAACTTCAATTCTGCAGGAAAGAACATGGAGTAATCACCATCGAAACAAATGGAATTATCCTATGATCACCCACTTACCTTCACTACGTTGTCGCCAGACTGGCCATTATTACGTAAGCAATCGAGGCAAATAGCAATTTGGGGATCACTTCTATGATAGTCTTGCTCTTCATCGTTTTCATCATCATCTTCTTTGCGCCTCTTCTCCCTCAGAAATCCATCTGTGTAGAGTAAAAGACTTTTAGAATCATTTTCCGTAACTTACCTTTCAGAACACACAGATAGCTTGCCAGTTATTATGTATTGCCTCTACCACTAATGTGAGTTATCACTTATCAGTGTTTTTTTGTTGCAGTCCATAGCTTTAAAAGACCAGGGATACATTTATCAGGAGAATAAATGGGTCTCATTTGTGTGGCTATCAGATGAATAATTACATTTAATAAACTACCTTATAGTTAACCCCTTAAGGACAGAGCCTTTGAAACATTTTTGTCCTTTCTGGACAATGGCTATTTTAACATTTCTGTGCTGTTTGTGTTTAGCAGTAATTTTCTTCTTCGTCATTTGCTGTACCCACACATATTATATATTGTTTTTATCGGGACAAAAAGGGCTTTCTATGGATGCCATATTTTTGATCATATCTTATCATATTATTAAAAAAAAATAATAAAATATGGTAAAAAAAAAAAAAATACACAAATTTCTTTGTTTTTATTTGAAACAACTTCTCCTCATCGACAATAGCGAACGAAAAAACATGCTAAATAGATTCTACTATTTCTCCTGAGTACAGGGATACCACCCATGCATAGGTTTGTTGGGTTGTTTGGGGGCTAAAATGCCAAATTTGTGAGGTGCAGTTTTTTGTTTTCCAACTTGAAATTTTTACATGCAGACAGCCTGCACCCATGTCCCATTTGGGACATATTTGAAACCAGCCAGTGTATTTTACCCCATCAACCCATATATTTTTTAAAAGTAGACACCCTAGGCTATCTCAAATGGTGGTATTTTAACACTTTCCATGCACTATTTCTACCACCAGCCTTTGTCAAAGTTTGTGGTAGTAATTTTTTTGTGTTTTTTTTTCACAAACCTTGTACTTCAGACATAAATTTACAGATTTTGGTATGTGTCACTGCCAAATAACACCCCAATAAGTGTTCAGAAACATCTCTTGAGTACAGGGATACCCCCCATGCATAGGTTTGTTGGATTGTTTGGGGGGTAAAAGGCCAAATTTGGGAGGTGAAGTTTTTGGTTTTCCAATTTGAAATTTTGACATGCAGACAGCCTGCACCCATGTCCCATTTGGGACATATTTGAAACCAGCCAGTGTATTTTACCACATCAACCCATATATTTTTTTAAAGTAGACACCCTAGGCTATCTCAAATGGTGGTATTTTTACACTTTCCATGCACTAATTCTACCACCAGCCTTTGTCAAAGTTTGTGGTAGTCATTTTTTTGTGTTTTTTTTTCACAAACCTTGTACTTCAGACATGAATTTACAGATTTTGGTATGTGTCACTGCCAAATAACACCCCAATAAGTGTTCAGCAACATCTCTTGAGTACAGGGATACCACCCATGCATAGGTTTGTTGGGTTGTTTGGGGGCTAAAAGGGCCACATTGTGAAGGTGCGCATTTTCAACTTGGAATATTGACGTGTAGCCAGCCTGAGCCCATCTTTCATTTGGGACTTTTTTTTAAAGTAGGACAGTGTATTTTACCCCAAAAAGTATATATTTTGTAAAAGTAGACACCCTAGGCTATTTTAAATGGTGTTATTTTAACACTTTCCATGCACCAATTCTACCACCAGCCTTTGTCAAAGTTTGTGGTAGTCATTTTATTGTGTATTTTTTCCCACATACATTGTACTTTAGACACAAATTCACATATTTCGGTATGTGTCACTGACAAACAATACCACAATATATGTTCAGCAACATCTCCCGAGCACAGGGATACCACCCATGCATAGCTTTGTCAGCTTTGTTGGGTGTTGAAAGGCTACATTTGAGAGGTGCGCTTTTTGATTTTCAAACTTGGAATTTGAACATGTAGAGCAAGGAAGGGGTTAATAGCTCTTATAAGAGCCTTTGTAGTACTGTACAAAAAAATTAACCCCTAAAAATGCACAGACAAGAAAAAAATTTCTGCTGTGCAGTGATCAGTGGCAGGGAAGGGGTTAATACACTACACTATACAAAGGGTATGGCTTTTATAAAAGCCCTTGGGACTCACAATTTTTTTAACATTTTATTTAATTTATTACAATTAAAAAATTATGTTATACAGATCTGTCTCTTTCCCTCACTAAAACTCAAGTGAGGAGAGGGAGGCAGATCCATATGGGTCAGAACAATATTTACCAATATTGATCGAACCAGACGAATGGTGATGCTCATCTGAGAAATCACCAAACCACCTTTGCCACTGATCGGCTGTTACTGATCGCTATACACGTGTTCAGACAGCTTCAAAAGGAATACACGTAATCCCCTAGTGGGTATAATTAACCCCTAGCGAGTCTGACAAAAAAAATGCTGATAGCAAAAAAAAAATCCTTCTGCGACTAGATTGCTCCATATGCGCTGCTTAGGCAGTGACCATATGCACTGCTTAGGCAGTGACCATATGTGCTGCTTAGGAAGTGATATACGGCAAGGAAGGGGTTAATAGCTCTTATTTAAAAAAAAAAATTACGTTAAACGTAGTCCCCTAGCGGGTATAATTAACACGTGACGGGTGTAATAAAAAAGTTTTAAAAAAATTAAAAATGCTTCTGCAGCAAGATTGCTGCATTTGCGTCAGATCTCTGCTTAGGCAGTGATCTACAGCAAGAAAGGGGTTAATCTCTCTTAAAAGAGCTTTTTTTTATACTGTAATGAATTACAGTAAAAAAAATTAACCCCTAAAAAATGCACAGACAGCAAAAAATGTGCTGCTGTGTATGATCACTGCGTACACAGCGATCAATGGCAGGGAAGGGGTTAAATGGCTTTTATAAAAGCCCTTGGTGTTTAAAATTTTATTAAATATTTGTTTTATTATTTTATTTTATTTTTTTACTTTATCTGATCTGTCTCTCTCCCTTACTATAACTAGTAAGGTGAGGGAGGCAGATCAATACTTGTCAAAGGCAATATTTGCTAATATTGCCTTTGACAGTATGATAAGTGCTCATCAGAGCACTTATCATACATGCCTGCACACAGATCACATAGATCTGTTGTGCCGGCATCGATTGGCTCCCCCTAGAGCATCGGAAGTGAAATACTTTCACTTCCGATGCTCTTGCCATTAGAAGGGAAGCGCTGCCTGTATAGGCAGCGTTCCCTTCTACTGAGCCGATGGGGTCGCTCAGGAGAGCGACCACCATCGGCTCTGGGGAGCATCAAGGTGTTACTAAGTGCCTCGCTAGCGAGGCACTTTAGAAACACCGCAGATGCTTAGAAAGCGAACGATCGTTCGCTTTCTAAGCACATGTGTGCAGTGGGCGCAGCCATTTTTAAATGGCTGCTACGATCACTCCGTGGAGTGATCGTAGCGCGCCCCTGCACTTTTGGGGGGTGTTGCACAATGCCTCTACCTAGAGGCATTGTAGCAACACCGTTAGAGTAAAGAAAGCGACCGCTGGTCGCTTTCTTTACTCAGTTTAGTGCATGACGTGCCAGGCACGTCACCTGTCGGCAAGTCCTCGATTTGCCGTGACGTGCCTGGCACGTCATCTGTCGTTAAGGGGTTAAATAAATTATAAAACTGAACAAAGATACAAAATAGTTAAACTAAAACAGAAAATATAAAAACCATAAAAAAACATAATAAAAGCTGGAAGTTTAGAAAACAATGCTACATGTCTGTTTAATATAATCTACTACATATTAGATTACATAACATAATATAACAGCATGTAAGAAAATAAATTCCTCCACCGATATTTTGTTAATGTTACTGAATGGGTCACAGAGTACAAATCATTAACTAAAATGCTAAACATAGGCACAAGAGCTGATCTAAAGTCAAACATTTACCAAAAAGGTACTGGTGTACAAGATGGAGCACAGAAAATGCAATAGGTTAGTTGATTATTCCAGCATGCTGATCCACAACAAAAGGTAAAGTATTAGTAACCCTGTTAACATGGCAATGGTTTAAATCACTCATAAGCCTTTGATTATTACACCAGTCACCATTCTTCTGTATTTTTAAAAAATCAATCTTTTAACATAATACACATATAATATAGAAATAAATTACACTGACACACAGGCAAAATAAACACTATATAAAATATATATTAATAGTAACAAATTACAATGGGTCATATTTGGATGACTGTCATTTAGCAGAACATGTGTCAGCTACAAGAGGCCTGTCAATTAGCACTATGATGTGCGTTTTCAAAGCAAAATAAGGCAACTAACAGAGTTTGACCAAGTTAAACAGCCGACACACAGCAAATTAATCTGAAACAGCAAGATCATTTTTTTTCAACAGTCTCAAAAGTCATGAAGGACCCTTCACAGGATAGTTACTAAATGACCTGGAGATGCAGCCTACAAAATAAACACAGGGTGGTTTGATGCAACTATGTCTTGGCTGAATCAAAAAGTATTCACTATGTATGAGTTTAGAGCAATATACATAGCATCGGTGTGTTGTATAGCTACTGCCACTGGTTGAATCTGTATTGATCTGGCCAAAGAGGGAATGAAATAGCTTCTCCATCCCTATGCAAGCAACATTGGTCAGGAAGGGGATTAAGGGGTTAAAAGGATATTTCTAACCTTCAAAATACAACATTAATGGTTAAAATAGCAGCTGTGATCTAAAAAAAAATATGCAAAAATGGAAAATTCTAAAACATCAGATACTAAACTTTTAAGAACTGGTTATAGAATAAAACAAAAGAATAAATCTTAAAGTATAAAAGTTCAAAAGTAATAGAAAATAATCCCCACCTCCATTTTCTTGTGGCTGTTTTCTTTTCCAGAATTCAGATTCTTGATTCTGCTCACCTATACAATAAATATGTAAATTCAAGTTAAAGATACAAAACCCCAGCTAGAAAACAAATGTATAAAAAAAACAAAAGCATAACAAATCATACCTTCTCTTAGTCCTGGCACCAATTTAAATATAATTTCTTCTAATGTGTTGTCCAACCTTCAACAAACAAATAAATGAATAATTAAATGCAGGAACATAAAAAAACAATAAACAAACAGTGTTTTACTAAACGTCAAACAATTTTATTTAAAAAAAAAAGAATGTTATTACTAGAGAATGCAAAAACTATTTTTTTTTATAAATCAAGTGATTATAGTATGGCGTGTCAAACACTTTTAAATTGACGTGATATATAAGTGTAATCAGTTTAAATATTACCAGCAGAGCAGACCCACTTGCAAAATCTTCTCCAAATAAAATTCATAGTATTTTTGCTTTTAGTGGAGCATGTTGTATTATGTACATCCCTTATACTGCATGGTCAGATATACTATTTGCGTATTTCAATTTGCAAAAAAAAATAGGCATGCTCCAGTTTGAAAATTCTGAGCGTATGTTTGAAAAGAAAAAGTGCAAATGAGCAACAGTTCTCCACAGAGCCTCCCAATTTGCAAAGTGTATGACACTTACATCAGGGCTTGACCAATTCAGGGAGCCATGGTTCCTAACATCCCTACTGCTGGCTCTAAACTGTTTTGATTGTTTTTACATAGAACTCTATGTCAGTTCCATTTCCCTGGCTCGAAAAATAAACAGGCTGGCTGAATTGGTCTGTCTGGCTCCTAAAATCTACAAATATTTGTCAAGTCCTAACTTACATGACTCATACATGCACGCCACATGCATTTGTTTGGCAGCAGCCCAGTTGACTCAGGTTTGCCCATTTTTGACAAGACAAAAGGGTAGCTTTTATGGTAAAATCTGTATAACTAATACAAATAACTGGCATGCAGATCCTAAAGTGTAGCTTCTCTCATGAGCAAAGGCAATAATACTTTCAATGGCTCATTGATACCCACAAGAAATATTACCGATTACTGTAGCATACTGAGAAATATATTTAAAGGTCAACTGAATATATGCTGATAATCTGCCCGAAATGGTGCCTATGAATTGTGTACAGATTCGGATCACATCGGTACCCGGATGTTGAGCCACCTATTAGGACAATATACTCAATTCATGCCAATTTTGCTCTACACCGAAATCAGACGAAACGCACCAAAAAAAGTGGTAGCCTTGGTCCTCCCGATAGAATTATTTGGGGAGGACTTCGGCTATTACCAATCTAGCCAACGTCCTACCATACAAGTTAATGGGGGGACGGACTTTGGCTATAGCCGAAATAACCAAAGTTCTCCCAAAATGGACCATAGTGGTACTTGTCCTATAACTTGCAAAAAAATACCTGAAAAACATGGTATATTTCTAACTAAGGACAAATATTATAAACTATTTAGACGGGGTCTTGTTTACAGTTTGTAACCATGTAAAATATTTTTCAGGTATATTAAATGAGAAAGTGTAAAATTACCACTAAACACCAATATTGTAGAAATGTTAAAACAGGCATTGTCACGAAGGGTCCAAAAATGTAAAAAAAAGAAATCCGTCCCTAAGGGATCCGTTAATTAAGGACATAAAAAAAAAAAAATGCATTAAACATACAATTTATATGCTTATATTAATATAAATATACAACATTATTTTATTATAATTGTATATAAATATTTTTGTTTTTTTTTCTATTGTATTCTCTAGCTAAAATCTGGAGAGTTGAAATGGGCGAATGTCATGTATGCTTCCTGAATTCTGAGCGTCTCTGGGGGTGTTCGGCACATGTTGGGTAGCTGAAAGTGTATGCTTTTTACAGTGAAATTGTCCAGATCCAACTTACTCGGTATATCGAGTAGCTGCATTTTAGAGATTTGTGATATTTGGCATTTTGGGCCAGATCGGTGTATGTAGAGTTGACCCTATAGTGTGAGCTGAGTTACCAAAGCCAAACCACTGGTGAGGAAAGTCCCTGAATCACGTTACAGCAGGAGAGTAAAGAAGCTAATCACAACCTAATAAAACACAGAAGCAAAGTTCACCGTTTATAACTAGGGATGGGTGAAACTTTCCTTAGATACAATCACACTTGCACACACACACACTTACACACAGTCACTCTTCCATACACACAGTACCTGGCCAACCACAGAGTTTTTTTTTCTTTTTTTGTTACCGGGGCTGAGCGGTTTATGCCCGTCCTCTGCTTTTACTTGCATGAGATTATCCCCTCCCTCTGACCTTTGCTCTGACCTCACGCACAGGGTAGAGGAGGGGTTATGCGCATTATATGGTGAGGTGCTATGTGCAGGGAACTATGTTCCCCGATGCTGCTTCCTGTGCGGCCAGCATTTGATGGTGCGACTACAGCTGCTGAGTCCACGCGGGCCGCATGTTGGACGCCTCTGTGCAACACACACAATACATAATGCAATGATCAGTTGATCTTGCACACTATACATTTAGTGGAGATTGTACTAGCTCAATGTATAGATGATTTTTTTCTCTTGCTTGCAACAGGCCTTCTATTTGACCCAATTTTGAAAGACAAGTCACTTTAACTCCTTGAACTTTTTTTAATCTATATTGTAAAATACACTTGAAAATAGTACTAACACCTAACAAAAACCTTGTAAACAAAAATACTTTGACAAATAAATGGTACATTGTGTATAAAACACCACTCATTGACTTGAGCTGCTATAAAAAAAAATATCAAGCTGTAGTTCTGATCACAGAAGCCAGCTAGAGATCACATGATCACTTACCGACGAAAAAACACTTTAGACGTGCCACTAAAACTTCAAGTTGGAGTAACAGGTTCGTCCAACTTTTACTTTACCATTACTCCTTTAACCCCTTAACGACAGGTGACGTGCCAGGCACGTCACGGCAAATCGAGGACTTGCCGACAGGTGACGTGCCTGGCACGTCATGCACTAAATGGAGTAAAGAAAGCGACCAGCGGTCGCTTTCTTTACTCTAACGGTGTTGCTACAATGCCTCTAGGTAGAGGCATTGTGCAACACCCCCCAAATGTGCAGGGGCGATCACTTCCGATGCTCTAGGGGGAGCCAATCGATGCCGGCACAGCAGATCTATGTGATCTGTGTGCAGGCATGTATGGTAAGTGCTCTGATGAGCACTTACCATACTGTCAAAGGCAATATTACTAAATATTGCCTTTGACAAGTATTGATCTGCCTCCCTCACCTTACTACTTTTAGTAAGGGAGAGAGACAGATCAGATCAAGTAAAAAAATAAAATAAAATAATAAAAAAAATATTTAATAAAATTTTAAACACCAAGGGCTTTTATAAAAGCCATTTAACCCCTTCCCTGCCATTGATCGCTGTGTACGCAGTGATCATACACAGCAGCACATTTTTTGCTGTCTGTGCATTTTTTAGGGGTTATTTTTTTTTACTGTAATTCATTACAGTATAAAAAAAAGGCTCTTTTAAGAGAGATTAACCCCTTTCTTGCTGTAGATCACTGCCTAATCAGCGATCTGACGCAAATGCAGCAATCTTGCTGCAGAAGCATTTTTAATTTTTTTAAAACTTTTTTATTACACCCGTCACGTGTTAATTATACCCGCTAGGGGACTACGTTTAACATAAAAAATTTTTTTTAGCTGTCTGAGCGCATGTATAGCGATCAGTAACAGCTGATAAGTGACAATGGCGGGTTGGCGTTTGCTCAGATGAGCATCACCATTCGTCTGGATAGATCAATATGTGTAAATATTTGATCTGACCCGTGTAGATCTGCCTCCCTCTCACTTGAGTTTTAGTGAGGGAGACAGAGCTGTATAATGTAAGTTTTTAATTATAATATATTTAATAGAATTGAGACCCAAAGGCTTTTATAAAAGCCGTTTCCAGTATTTAACCCCTTCCCTGCAATTGATCGCTGTGTACGCAGTGATCTTACACAGCAGCACATTTTTTGCTGTCTGTGCATTTTTTTAGGGGTTATTTTTTTTTACTTTGATTTATTACAGTATATCAAAGGCTCTTTTAAGAGCTATTAACCCCTTCCTTGCCGTATATCACTTCCTAAGCAGCACATATGGTCACTGCCTAAGCAGTGCATATGGTCACTGCCTAAGCAGCGCATATGGAGCAATCTAGTCGCCGAAGGATTTTTTTTTGCTATCAGCATTTTTTTTGTCAGACTCACTAGGGGTTAATTATACCCACTAGGGGATTACGTGTATTCCTTTTGAAGCTGTCTGAACGCGTGTATAGCGATCAGTAACAGCCGATCAGTGGCAAAGGTGGTTTGGTGATTTCTCAGATGAGCATCACCATTCGTCTGGTTCGTAAATATTGTTCTGACCCATATGGATCTGCCTCCCTCTCCTCACTTGAGTTTTAGTGAGGGAAAGAGACAGATCTGTATAACAGAATTTTTAAATTGTAATAAATTAAATAAAATGTTAATAAATTGTGAGTCCCAAGGGCTTTTATAAAAGCCATACCTTTTGTATAGTGTAGTGTATTAACCCCTTCCCTGCCACTGATCACTGCACAGCAGAACATTTTTTCTTGTCTGTGCATTTTTAGGGGTTAATTTTTTTGTACAGTACTACAAAGGCTCTTATAAGAGCTATTAACCCCTTCCTTGCTCTACATGTTCAAATTCCAAGTTTGAAAATCAAAAAGCGCACCTCTCAAATGTAGCCTTTCAACCCCTAACAAAGCTGACAAAGCTATGCATGGGTGGTATCCCTGTGCTCGGGAGATGTTGCTGAACATATATTGTGGTATTGTTTGTCAGTGACACATACCGAAATATGTGAATTTGTGTCTAAAGTGCAATGTATGTGGGAAAAAATACACAATAAAATGACTACCACAAACTTTGACAAAGGCTGGTGGTAGAATTGGTGCATGGAAAGTGTTAAAATAACACCATTTAAAATAGCCTAGGGTGTCTACTTTTACAAAATATATACTTTTTGGGGTAAAATACACTGTCCTACTTAAAAAAAAGTCCCAAATGAAAGATGGGCTCAGGCTGACTACACGTCAATATTCCAAGTTGAAAATGCGCACCTTCACAATGTGGCCCTTTAGCCCCCAAACAACCCAACAAACCTATGCATGGGTGGTATCCCTGTACTCAGGATATGTTGTTGAACACATATTGGGTTATTGTTTGGCAGTGACACATACCAAAATCTGTGAATTTATGTCTAAAATACAATATTTGTGAAAAAAAACCACACAAAAATGACTACCACAAACTTTGACAAAGGCTGGTGGTAGAATTAGTGCATGGAAAGTGTTAAAATACCATCATTTGAAATAGCGTAGGGTGTCTACTTTTAAAAAATATATGGGTTGATGGGGTAAAATACACTGGCTGGTTTCAAATATGTCCCAAATGGGACATGGGTGCAGGCAGTCTGCATGTCAAAATTTTAATTTGGAAAACCAGAAACTGCACCTACCAAATTTGGCCTTTTACTCCCCAAACAACCCAACAAACCTATGCATGGGTGGTATCCCTGTACTCAAGAGATGTTGCTGAACACTTATTGGGGTGTTATTTGGCAGTGACACATACCAAAATCTGTGAATTCATGTCTGAAGTACAAGGTTTGTGAACAAAAACCACAAAAAAATTACTACCACAAAGTTTGACAAAGGCTGGTGGTAGAATTAGTGCATGGAAAGTGTAAAAATACCACCATTTGAGATAGCCTAAGGTGTCTTCTTTTAAAAAATATATGGGTTGATGGGGTAAAATACACTGGCTGGTTTCAAATATGTCCCAAATGGGACATGAGTGCAGGCGGTCTGCATGTCAAAATTTTAATTTGGAAAACCAAAAACTGCACCTACCAAATTTGGCCTTTTACCCCCCAAACAACCCAACAAACCTATGCATGGGTGGTATCCCTGTACTCAAGAGATGTTGCTGAACACTTATTAGGGTGTTATTTGGCAGTGACACATACCAAAATCTGTGAATTCATGTCTGAAGTACAAGGTTTGTGAAAAAAAAACACAAAAAAATTACTACCACAAAGTTTGACAAAGGCTGGTGGTAGAATTAGTGCATGGAAAGTGTAAAAATACCACCATTTGAGATAGCCTAAGGTGTCTTCTTTTAAAAAATATATGGGTTGATGGGGTAAAATACACTAGCTGGCTTCAAATATGTCCCAAATGGGACATGGGTGCAGGCTGTCTGCATGTAAAAATTTCAAGTTGGAAAACAAAAAACTGCACCTCACAAATTTGGCATTTTAGCCCCCCAACAAACCTATGCATGGGTGGTATCCCTGTACTCAGGAGAAATAGTAGAATCTATTTAGCATGTTTTTTCGTTCGCTATTGTCGATGAGGAGAAGTTGTTTCAAATAAAAACAAAGAAATTTGTGTATTTTTTTGAAAGGAATAAAATTGCTGTTGAGAAGTTCCCTATTTGAGCCGAGTTCAGATAAAGGTCACAGTCCCTGAGGAAGTCAGATAAGACATAATGGTTTATTTAAGAATGTCTTAGACTACAAAAAGAGGAACTAATGGTGTAGCAAGTTTCAACTGTCTTTTCTGATGACTGATTATATTGAGATTTATTTTAGCTTTTCTGCCTAGTGACAATATATGTACCCATTGTCCAACCCCCCCCTTGTGACATGTATACGCCGCCCCTCATGTACTTGATGCTATGTTTGTGCAAATCTATAACCAATCAATGCACAGGACAACGCCTAGTTTTGTGTATAAATACTGATGTTTAATAAACTACATTCAGAGTTGAGGAGAAAGAAACACGTGCCTCTGTGTATTTTGTTTTCCGCCTTCACAGCTCTCCAGATCTGCTTTCCTGCAAACACATCAACAGCCTTAGAAGTAACTGATCAAGGAGCAGAGACCGGCCCGTTCCTTTCAATTTGGTGTCAGAAGTGGGATTCGGACATACAGGGTGAGTACAAGTTGTGCATGGTTGTATTTTATACTTCTATGCTGTGCTCCCTTGTCTCTCCGAATCCCGTACCTACAAATTTAGTGGCTCAAGTAAAGCCGTGGGTTGTTGTTAAACACTTGTCACTGGGACGAGATAATATTGTGTTTCTGGTACACAAATAATAGACATAGATATTAAGATTTCACTGAGAAATCGCTAAAGTGCGTGACACTGGGTCACGGCACAGTCTAAGAGACATATATGTATATATGTAGATAAATATATACAAGCAATAGATATTAAGATTTCACTGGGAAATCGCTGAAGTGCGTGACACTGGGTCGCGGCACAGTTTAACAAAACCTACTAAGAGATATATATGTATATATGTAGATAAATATATACATGCAATTGGTAATTAGGAATTGTTATTTTCTAAACTGCTGTTGGTGTGCTAAAGGTTATGACTATTATATAAGTTAAAGTATAAGATTATTTTTTGTGAACATTGTTGAAAGCTCATTTAAAGTATAAGATTATTCCTGTCAAAATTGTTGAAAATTTTAAAGTATAAGATAAGAATTGCATGATAAGTGTCAAAACGTTTGGTAAAAATCGTTAAAGTATAAGATAAAATAAAAATTTGTGTATTAAGTTGTGTAAACTGTATAAAATAATCTATTTTGTTTAGTCATAATGGGACAACAGTTTAGTGATTTAGCAACCCCCAGGTTTATAACAGGCAAATTGAAGGATGCTCCTTTGTATGATAGTACAAAGTGGAATCCACGTTATTACACCCAACTTTATGTGACTGCTGCATTTGATTCTGGTATAGATGATGTTTCAGGATGGACACAAAAAGGCTATGAGCATCCCTTTCCTGTAGAAGGGTCATTTGATTTGTATTACAGAAATATGTGTCAGAGTTTTCTAGATAATCCCCAAAATCAAGACCAAGGCTGGGAGCAGCCAATAATGACTTTGTTTTTCAAATTTTGGATTATAATGTGTGATCATGTAAGAGTAAAACAGAGAGGCAAGGTGAAGGGTGTAAAAATGAACAAAGGTAAACCAAAATATCCTAGAAAGCCCGAGAAAATCATTAGTTTACACATGCCACATGTAAATGTAACAGCAAGCGCTCCCCCCGACTATGGAAGTGTGTGTGATAATCCCCAAGGAACGGCATTGTTAGCAGCCGCTCTTGAACAAATAAAGATAGATGAAAAAATAGACGTAAAAACTATTTACCCAAGTCTGGGAATGCTGACCCGCTCCCAAGCTAGTGTCATGATGAAAAATGATTGTAAAAGTGACGGCACATGCCCAGTAACCCCCACACCAACAGAGGCCAGTAAAGCAGAGCCTGCTTTGCAAATGCCATTTTTAACTGTTGGAAGTCACGTAGTTTTGCAATCGGTTAAACCCGAGGAAATAAAAAACTGGGTAAGTGGATGTCCAGACCCATTTGTCAGCCCCAAAGGTGCCATAATATATCTCAAGCGTATGACAAAAGGCACAATGTTTACAGGAATGGACATCAGGTTTGGGTTAGACATACTTACAAAACATAAAGACATAGAATGGGGAAAGGAAGTAGAACATTTAAACGCAAAATATGACACTCCGGGAGATGTAGATTCTTATGCCTGGGCACACGAGACACACAGAGAGGAAATGTGGGATAAGTTGCAAGCATATTTTGAAAAGCAGGGACGTTCACGTACAAATATGGGTGCTGTTATGGCATTAAAACAAAAGCCAGGAGAAACTGTTAGTGAGTTCTGTCGCAGGTTTAAGACCGAGTGGACAACCACAGCAGGTATGTCAATGCCCGAGGATAGGGACACTGAGAAAAATGGTATGTATAATCAAACTTTGATGGCAGGAATAGATGAGAAGACACAGCATGTTATAAAAATGTTGATAGATGAGTGGTGGAGCAAACCACCCACAACATTAGATAATGAATTGCTTATAAAGGAAGCGGCTGGAGTCTTCCCCGCTGTGCAAACAAAACAACCAGATATGACACTATTTTCTGGCCAAGGTCCTGCAGGTGGTCAAGGATATCATTCTCGTGCCACAAGGGGTAGGGGACGTGGCCCCCCCCATAGGGGAGGCATGAGACATCAATCAGGAGGTCGTGCAGGTAAAACAGGACATTGTTTTAATTGTGGAAAGGCAGGGCATTGGGCAACAGAGTGCAGGCTCCCAAAATATGAAAATAACACATATGCAGGAACAGAACAGCGCAGGGAGCACTATCATGACTCTCAGCCACAGCGCAGGGAGCACTATCATGACTCTCAGCCACAGCGCAGGGAGCACTATCATGACTCTCAGCCACAGCGCAGGGAGCACTATCATGACTCTCAGCCACAGCACAGGGAGCAATATCATGACTCTCAGTCCCAACTGCCAAAATTCCCAGTTAAGTGGCAAAGTTCTGGTCCCCAATAGGGATGCCCGAGGATAGACCCCATCTTTTTCGCATCACAATTAACAACCACATGGTCCGAATTACCCCAAATTATACTTGTTATAAATGGTGAACAGGTTAAATTCCTAGTGGATACAGGTGCCACTAGTTCTGTATTGAATGGCTGTTCATACAGTGGACCTACACGCGAATCAGATTCATCCTCAATGGGAATAGGGGGAGTAGTCACCAAATGTTATGATACCCCATTGTTAACAGTAGCAATGTTAAATAACGAAAAAGAATTTAAACATCCATTCAGGTTAATACCTAAATGTCCAGTAAATTTACTAGGCAGGGATCTGCTAGGAAAATTGCAAATGACTATTGCAATTGATAGGAAGGGTGGCTTAACCGTGTCTACTCCTACTGAGCACACAAATTTACACATGTTTCATGAGCCAATTGTGCATGATGAAGGTTGTTTAAATGTTCGTGCTCTCTGTCTCCCTGATGATGTCCGGGAGAAGATGAGAGCCTTAGCCGCATTTGCCAGCACAAAATCAGCATATGTAACATGTGAATTTGTCAATCCAATCTCATGTACTGAATATGATCCTGAGAGAGAAATGCAGGAAATAAAATCAAACAATACTGTATCAATCACAGGTATTTGGCTATCACCTAGTAGAGGTTATATTTGCACAGACAAACATGCATATGTGTGGGTACAAGGACAAGATCTTGTGTTACAGCATACATTTTTGCCCATGGACCATGTCCATGATATTGAATATTGCATGCCATCCACAATATCACAGCTACCTGAACCACTGAGAGATATAGACCCAAAGTTGTGGGCGCAAGGATCTACAGATCCAGGTAATATTGATTGTTCACCATATCAAGCTAATCTAAAATCCAATGTTTCTCCTGTGTATATCAAACAGTACCCGTTGTCGAGTGACAAGGAGAGAGGCATAGCTCCAGTAATTGCGGATTTACTGGAAAAGGGCATTATCGAGCCTACCGTGTCACCCTACAACACGCCTATCAATCCAGTGCCAAAGCCAGGTAACAGGGGATGGAGGTTAACTCAAGACCTAAGAGCAGTCAATGCCCTAGTTCAGCCCCTTGCTCCCCTGGTCCCAGATGTCACTGCTATACTGACAGCAATTCCGCATACGGCTTGCTGTTATACAGTAATTGATTTAAACAGTGCCTTTTTCAGCATACCTGTACACCCTGATACAAAACCCCTGTTTGCATTTACTTATAGAGGGAATCAGTTTGCGTGGAACAGGTTACCACAGGGGTTTTGCGATTCCCCCACTGCCTATAGTACCGTAGTCCGTGCAACCCTGGCTGCTTGGCACCCTGCTCGTGGCTCTGTTCTCCTGCAGTATGTGGACGATTTGCTCCTCTGCAGTGAAAGCGAAGCTGCGTGCATGGAAGACACGCACAGCCTGTTGCAACATTTGGCAAGCACTGGACACAAGGTATCTCCTTCCAAGATGCAAATTGCCCAATCGGAGGTCAAGTACCTGGGATTTTTGCTGTCACAAGGGGAAAGACGTTTATCACCTGACCGCGTCAAAACTATTTCTATGTTCCCCAAGCCACAAAGTAAAGCAGCATTGATGTCATTCCTAGGTATGGTGACTTATTGCAGACAATGGATTCCCAACTGTTCATACTGGGATAATATTCTGAGACAGGCAGCACTGCAGGATGCCCCAAAAGACATTATATGGAGTCCAGAAAGGGAAGAAGCGTTCAAAGAACTTAAAAGAGCTTTATGTACTGCACCAACACTGGGACTCCCGAACTACAATTCACCGTTTCATTTGTTTTGTGCAGAGACAGGGACCACAGTAGCAGGGGTACTAGCACAGGAGCACGGATGCGGGTATAGACCAGTGGCATATTTTTCTAAAAAATTTGTTCCTATTGTACAGGGTCTACCGGCATGCCTGAGGCAAGTAGCTGCATGTGCCATGATGGTGGAGAGCTCCCAGGCCCTAGTACTCTCCTACCCTTTGATTTTACACACATGTCACCAGGTAATCAAGGTGCTGACAAACCTGACCACACAACACATGACTGCCCAGCGCAGGTCAGGTTATGAGACTGTGTTGACAGCAACACAAAATCTCACTATTAAATATTACCCTTCACACACTGGCCCAGCTGCGGCACTCGCTACTATGCTGAGATATACACCTGAGAGACAGGATGACAATGATCACGATTGCCTGGACGCAATACAGGTCCAGACATCCGTGAGGCTTGATTTGCAAAGCACACCACTACAGGGTGAGGTAGAAACAGTATTTGTGGATGGTTCATGTTTTAAACCAGCAGATGGAGTTTATCTGACTGGATTTTCTGTTGTCACTGATGACACAGTACTAGCAGCGGGAGCGCTGCCGTTCATTTCTGCACAAGCTGCAGAACTTGTCGCCCTCACACAGGCATGTAAACTCTTTGAAAATAAATGTGTTAATATCTACACAGACTCCAGGTATGCATTTGGAGTGGTACATGATTTTGGAATGATCTGGCGCAATAGAGGCTTCATTGCAGCCGATGGTAAAGGTATCTCACATGCTCAATTGGTAAATGATTTGTTAGACGCATTACTCCTTCCAGCACAAGTTGCAATTATAAAATGTAAAGGCCATGATGTTTCAAATTCCATAGAGGCAAAAGGTAATGCTTTTGCAGATCAAATTGCTAAAGAAGCTGCACAAAATCAGCAGATGTGGCCAGAATATAAAACTACAACAGACACTCAATTACATCTTGTTTCACAAATTGCCACCCCCGATTATGATCTTGTAACTTTACAGGAAGTAGCTGAACAAGCTGATATTGATTATTGGAAGTCAAAGGATTTAGAAATTGACCAATTTGGTTTATGGTCAAAGAGTGGAAAGGTAGGATTACCAAAAGCTTCTAGCCCACTAATCGTGTCCACATACCATGGGTTTGGACACAAAGGTAAGAAGGTGACAGAGGATATGATTAAAGATAGATTCATAATTAGAGATTTATCAGCAGTAGTAGAAGCACAGTTATCCAGATGTTTAACATGTCTGAAAAATAACACACAGGGAACAGGAAAGGTAGGAAAAGCTGATCACCTACCACCCCCTACAGGCCCAATGCAGCAACTACAGATAGATTTCACACATATGCCTACAGCTAAGGGTGGATTTAAATACCTATTGGTAATAATTGATCAATTCAGCAAATGGACCGAAGCATTTGCATGTGTCAATGAGAAAAGCAAAACAGTGATAAAAATACTGGCCAAAGAGTGGCTCCCACGGTGGGGTCTGCCACTTCAAATAAATAGTGATAATGGCACACATTTTACATCACAGATAACGCAAGGGTTAATGCGTAACCTAAATATAGAATGGAAATTTCATATGCCTTACCATCCACATGCAGCAGGTCAGGTTGAGCGAGCAAATCGCACAATCAAGGATAAATTGAGAAAAGGTACCAATGGAACATTCCACAATTGGCCAGACTATTTGCCAGCTGTATTAGCTGAAATAAGGATGACCCCAAACAAAACAACAAAGTTGTCCCCTTATGAGATTTTAATGGGAAGACCGTTCCCTACTCCATGGGCTAATGGTAAGTATTGCCCTGTGAGCAGTGAGAACATAGAATTGGTGCAGGAGGAATATGTTAACCAATTGATACAAAAATTGAACGGCACCTATGGTGATGTATCGTTGTCTCTTCCTTTACCCTCAGAAAAACCAACTCATCCATTCAAGCCAGGACAACAAGTTTTAATCCAAAGGCTTCAGCGGGACAAGCATAAAGACACAGCATACGGAGATCCAACCACCATCCTTGCCGTAACAAGGACAGCCGTGTTAACAGAGGAATCACCATCATGGATTCATGCATCCCGCATCAAACCCTTGAAGAAGTGATCCGGAAAGAAGACCCCAAAAAGAGACAATATGCTATATGGACAATAGTTCTATTAAGTACCATTATTATTCTTACATGGGGTATAATATGTGTTCACGAAGGATTCCAGAGTTCTAAAAACAACCCCGATCGTATCAAGCGAGAGTTGAGCTCATCAATATGGGAGTCACACAACACATTTATTAAAACTGCTAAATTGTTTCATAATACATCAAGGGTTAATCAGTCATGTTGGATTTGTAGCCAGGGTGCAACCAGTCTAGCTGCAGGGTTCCCATATTTCGGGATTCCGCTAACTAACGAAATGCTAAATAATATGTCATTCAGTGAGAATAAAATAAATAACAGCAGAAGAGTACATTTAGCTAGACCAGTAACCAATGGCACGATATGTTATCAAAATATGAAAGAAAGGGTGCAAACGCAATGCCAACCTCAGACTGTTCCTATATTGATTAATTTAGGAAGTATGCAATTAACACGAGTTTATTTTCCAGGTACACAAGGAAATTGTTCAGCATTCTGTAAAACAAATTTTTTTAAATACACCAATTCTCAGGGTAAAGACATATGTTATTATAATCCAGAAGGACATAGCCACCCAAACGGCATCAAGTGGAAATGGTGGGTGGAAATATATAAGTTTATTGTCGCCACAGTAGGTATAAATGTTAAAGCAACACACCACCCAGACTTGTGTCTGTGTGGAAAAACTGTATGGGATCCACCCAGCACAGGCCCAGTACAGAATTTTGGTTACCCTAATTGCAGTATACCTATAGCACAAACAATAGGGAACGATAGCTCTAACACAGCCTTAACAGCAGGCAATAATTTATATTGGTTATGTGACACATGGGCTGTAAAAACCATTCCTTTGACACACAAAGGGCCATGTTATTTAGGTTATGTATTACCACAATTTACAGTACATTTTCAGTTACCTAAAGGAACTTTACGCCATCGTAGAGATATATATCGTGCATATCCTATCCATACCACACAAAGTGAAAGTGTTGGGTTAGGAATTTTCCCAATGGCAGGTGTCCCCATATTGGCGCAGAAACTTAATTATTTAATAGAAGACGTAGATGCTATGGCTAATTCAACCTCTAAATCGATAGCCTTATTAATTGAAGAAATGACACAAATGAGAGATGTGGTTCTGCAGAACAGACTCGCATTAGATTATCTCCTAGCTGCCAGTGGGGGAGTATGCCAATTAGTAGGATTACAATGCTGTGTACACATAATCGACAATTCAGGTAACATTGCCCATGAGCTGGAAAAAGTTTCAGAAATCCAAAACAGGTTAAGAAAAACCAACAAGGAGTTTGATTGGACGTTTGGGACAAGTTCTTGGTTAGGGGAAATAGGAGCAAAAATTGCCATGTTTCTTGCTTTTGTTATGGGTGGCTTGTTGGCAATTTATATGATAATTGTATGTGCGAAGTGTATTATTGCCAAAGCCACCAAACCAGCACCAAAATTCCAACACCACATGTATTTTATTAATTATGCTAAATCTTCTCAACAACAATATTAAGATTGTTCAACAGGTGAACAAAAGAGTGGAACTGAAAGGAATAAAATTGCTGTTGAGAAGTTCCCTATTTGAGCCGAGTTCAGATAAAGGTCACAGTCCCTGAGGAAGTCAGATAAGACATAATGGTTTATTTAAGAATGTCTTAGACTACAAAAAGAGGAACTAATGGTGTAGCAAGTTTCAACTGTCTTTTCTGATGACTGATTATATTGAGATTTATTTTAGCTTTTCTGCCTAGTGACAATATATGTACCCATTGTCCAACCCCCCCCTTGTGACATGTATACGCCGCCCCTCATGTACTTGATGCTATGTTTGTGCAAATCTATAACCAATCAATGCACAGGACAACGCCTAGTTTTGTGTATAAATACTGATGTTTAATAAACTACATTCAGAGTTGAGGAGAAAGAAACACGTGCCTCTGTGTATTTTGTTTTCCGCCTTCACAGCTCTCCAGATCTGCTTTCCTGCAAACACATCAACAGCCTTAGAAGTAACTGATCAAGGAGCAGAGACCGGCCCGTTCCTTTCATTTTTTTTTTTACCATATTTTATTATTTTTTTTAATAATATGATAAGATATGATCAAAAAGATGGCATCCATAGAAAGCCCTTCTTGTCCCGATAAAAACAATATATAATATGTGTGGGTACAGCAAATGACAAAGAAGAAAATTACTGCTAAACACAAACAGCACAGAAATGTTAAAATAGGCATTGTCCAGAAAGGACAAAAATGTTTCAAAGGCTCTGTCCTTAAGGGGTTAAAACTAGAGTTGGAAGTTCAAGTATCAGTTCATTTAGAGATTATTTTTCCAGCTTTTTAAAATCTAGATATTATACTCCAAAAACGGGCACATGTACATGTAAGGAAAAAGGAAAAAAAAAAAAAATTTATTTTTTTAATATAATTTCTAGATATTACCTGAGCATTTCTAGTGGATTGGTTTCATGCACTTGGTTCCCACATTTGGGGCAATCGTTGCTTTCTTCAAAGTGTTGGACAATGCAGCTCTTACAAACTAGAAGATAAAAATGTAAAAAAGGTTGTTTTTAATTGCCATAAATTTTAATACATATTTTGGCAATTATTAAAGTATATATCTGAAGTTAATTTCTTAGTACAACAACAAATTTGAAGAATTAACTTACATAAAGCTAAAGCCATTTCATTTTTATATTTATGGATCTACAATTCTACTTGGAAAATTGTAATCAATTTTGAAAAAAATTATCCTTTTTTATCTAGACAAACTAATATAGCTCCATCTGTACTCCCATCATACATATGCCAAGCCTATTTTTGAAGAGCACCCTCTGTGTCTAATTTTTTTATTCATTTACACAAGTAAAAGTGGTTCCACATTAGTCAACATATAAGAAGATTACTTCCTTCCAAGTAATTTATCACGGTCAGAAAGGTTACGGTAATTATTCAATGTGTTTAATCCAATGTGAGAGATTACTGAATCATAACATTAAAAGTAATTGCCTGTTGAACATGGAACACCCATACTTTGAATGAGACCCTCCAAGAGAAAATGCCCACACATTTTCAGGAGTAAAAAATCCTGAAAACTATAATACTAAAAAAAAACAAAAAAAACAACCAACACACACATTGTTTTGCATTCACCGAATAGTTACTGGTTGGTCGTTACTTACAAGTATGCAAGCACTCTGTGACTGTTGTGGGCTTGATAAGGTAACCTTTGCAGATGCAGCACGTGATATAGGGATTGAACTCTTTAACAAAGCGCCTCTTTTGGGTTGCCATTGACAGAATGCCTGAAGACAGAGGATTCCTGGACACAGGCAATGACTAGTGTGCTGTTGGATATTTAGGGAAACAGTAACATCATTGGGTCTCCTCACATCTTCCTGAACTTGAAAATGTTCCTCAAGATGGACCTCAAAAATGAATCTCACGAACAAGTTTCAAGACAGATTGCACCTGTAATATGAAGGAGAAAAGAAAGAAATAAAAAAAAGCAAACTGAGTAAATTTGATATTAGCAACAGGATAAAGGAGTGTGAGCAGATCTTACGCTTGCAGGCAACTATCAATTGGTGGTTATGTCTTGAGAGCACTTCTACAGTGAAATTCTAACTGTTGCAAACATTTGATTGTTACAATGTTAATTGCTCTGTTTTTAGAAACTTTTACCAAGTTTGCTCTTTAGAACTAAACCACAATGTTTATTTATAAACAGAATGAAGTACATTGGTTCTAACTCTCTGGAGCAGTTTTAAATAACTGCTGAAGAATAAAGGAAGAGTTATTTATTATAGAAGGCTCTTGCTCATAGTCAATGTGAGTACCCATCATCACTATTTCAATGCACGGTGCTCATTTACATTACATTCCACACAGTATATGCATTTATCACAGTACACACATCTTGCTGTGTACCACAAACATGCTTGAAAATATTTCAGCTTCAGGGGTTCAGTTGGTAACAAGCATAATAGCATCATTTAAAATTAGATTTTTCTTGTGCTTGTGATATACATTTAATTATAATGTCTTTATTCAATCTAGGCTCATAAGTAGAAACAATTTGGCCCCACAGCAGAATGTGCTTCAATCACGGTCCATAATTTGTCAGCACGGCTGGGGGGTATAAATGTAGTGCACACAGATATTACACCTAATAGTGGCGCCAATGTGTAACAGTGCAACAGCATTTGCAGATAACATCCTTCTATACATGTCTTATCTCAACTCTCACTTTCTCATGTCTTCCAGCTGCTGGACAGGTTTGACAAAATTACACGTTTCCAAATCAACAAAAATAAAGTTAAAAGCATTAAATAGAAAACCACTTAACATAAAAAGGGAATACAATGGGCTGTCACATGCCTTCTCTATCTTCCAAAAGATCCCACCCAACTTTGGAATCTAAACTACAAACCCCTAATCAGCACGGTCTTGAGGGAATTTCAGAGTTGTAAAGATTTAAACTGATCTTATTCAGGTAGGATAGTGATGCTCAAAATGGTCACTTTCCCAAAAATGATGTATCTGAGTCAGGCAGACCCATTGCTCATCAAAACAACACATGAGAAACCCCGCTGACCATATCTTTCAGAACATTTATTTGGAAAAATAAGAGTCCAGATGGCAATGGGAAATCTGTAACAGACCAAGCAAAATCTCGGTCTTAACCTTCCACACATCAAAGAGTGCAATATTGCTATGCTATGCTAGCGACTGGATCTGATACACCAACACCTTTACTGATACAAGTTACAACAATTAATTGACAGTAGCTCTATACGCCCTACTACATACCCACACAACTCCTAGAATCAGTTATACACAAACAACCCTTTGTCGTTATCCTCTGGAATGAAAACACGGGTTTAATTGGGAGAAGAGTGTTTTCCCCTCTTCCAGCCCTTTCTACACAACTTATGTTCCAAAATGGCGAAGGAACAGCAACTTGGTAGGCAGTGGAAATAAGAAATTGAATGCCATTCATAAATATGATGAAAGCCCTAAGCAGAGAAAGTCACGGAACGCCAGGATACTCTACTACACATTACATTACCTTGGTTTGCTTTCCTTTAAACACAAACCTTCCCTAGACAACAATTAAACACATCACAACAGCAGAGTGGAACAACCCCTTAGACATTATAGGCAGAGATAGTAAACATAAGCTTCTTAACACCATCTATGGAATCATACATGTTCAACAACATCACACAACCACAAAAGGCAATCGTTACTTTCAACACTAATTCAATGCTCTTGTCAAGAGCACCCTGGAGACATCTAAACTACCATTAGCCTTATTACATAGAGATGCAGCTTAAGATAATACATCAAGCCTATCTATTTCCACGTGGGCAGTTTATCATTGGCATATTACCTACCGTTGTATGCCTCACATGAGAGACCTATACCATAATTTCTGGACATGTCCCCCAATCCAGGCTTTCTGGAGAGAAATTGAGGCCTGTATGCGGTAGATAAAAAATACAATGGCTTCACTATTATACTAATATTTATTTATTTAGAAAGTGTTTTACCAGGAAGAATTTATTGAGATTTCTCTAGTTTTCAAGTATGTCTCGGGGACCAAGTCCAAATAGAGGAGGATACAAACCAACACGGTTATCATGTCTGTGATCGAAGAATCAATACTACACAATGGATCAGGGGAGGGCTGGCAGCCTTAGGCCTGGGGGCAAATCCAGTCAAGTGGTCCATTGCACCACGAATCGCCTCCCCATCCACGGCCATCTTTTCCTTGTTTTATAACGAATATTGCCAGGATTTTCCCCCACAATATGCCAGGATTTACCACTTAATATGCCAGGATTTTCCCCTCAATATGCCAGGATTTTCCCCTCAATATGCCAGGATTTTCCACTCAATATGCCAGGATTATGCCCCTCAACATGCCAGGATTGTCCCCTCAATATGCAAGGATTATGCTCCTCAATATACCAGGATTATGCCCCTCAATATGCCAGGATTATGCCCCTCAATATGCCAGGATTATGCCCCTCAATATGCCAGGATTTTCCCCTCAATATGCCAGGATGTCCCCAACAATATGCCAGGATTATGCCCCCTCAATATGCCAGGATTTTCCCCACAATATGCCAGGATTTAGCCACCCAATATGTCAGGATTTTGCCCCTCAATATGCCAGGATTTGACCCCACAATATGCCAGGATTTTGCCACCATATTGAGTACTTACCTCCTTGCTGCTGCTCTGTCTCATCTGCCCATCTGTGGCCGCGCTCCCCTCCAGCCAAGCGTCTTCAATAAAGTTTGTTTAAACTTTTTTTTTCAACAAACCTTATTGAATGCGCATTGGCTGGAGGGGAGCGCAGAATGCTTCCCTCACAGCCACGGACCTGCAGCACCAGAGGACAGCAGCATGGAGGTAAGTACTGGGAAAGTGGGGAGGATTTATTTGGCAGCTGCCCCAGACCGGCACTGTACTTCCTGGGGCGCCCAGCATTAAAAACAGCCCAGTGGCCATTTTTAGCATGCATTGGGCGGCCTGGGGGGCAATTGCCTCCCTGCCCCATGGCCCAGCCCGCCCCTGCAATGGATACACCCTGAACCACAATCAGTGACCCGTATGCATAACACAACATTGTTTCTCATGGACTGGCTAGAAGCAACATCACATAAAAAAAACTCTTCTCAGCATGGAGAAATTACATTGATTTCCTACATAACACAACATAGAGGAAATCTTTATCAAGTAAGCATTTTAATTGATCTCCTGGTACTGTAGATAACAGGTACAGGGGCATAAGGTAAATGAAAGAGCGGTATGTATATGGGGAATGTTTGGAGAGGGCAATACAGGGTTAACTCTAGGTTGGGTAAGGTATGGCTACATCACAAGTCCATTCTTACTCTACCTCTGATCTAAACCTACAGGATATGACATTGTTTTAAATACACTGTGATGCCGTAGATAAACATTTTCTATTGTTTTTATAAATTGTTCGGTATTGAGTTTTCTCTGTTTAGCTATATCATCAAACCAATATACAGGTTTTTGTCTTTGAAACAGAAGTGAGCCTGAAATTGTACTCAAAATCTTTGCCAACCCATGGGTGGATGAGTCGCAGTTCCAGGCGCAAACAAAAAGGTATAAAACAGACTGTGGGTCCCTATACAAGTGCATCCCCCATGGATGAGTTTTGCTAAGCAGCATCCTAGAGCTCATGCAAAGTCTCATACCCAGTTAGTACTAATACAACAGAGTCAAGGTCATGTTTCAGTGGCACAGAGATTCCCTGTTACCTTTTTGTAGAGTTATTTTAATTTCTGGTGTTAAAGAGCTTATGACTTAAGTTTTGTTTCCCAGTTGCTATGGACTAAAACTCCCATGATGCTCAGCCATGTGACTAAACTTTGGCTAAACTTAGCTTTATGGGAACTGTACACAGCTCCATCACCCTAACTTTTCTGTGATGTTCCCCTGCTCAGTAATGGCGTTGTAATTAGAGGAGGGGAGAGGAAACCATTGACAATAGTCTGTGTTCACTCTGGCCGCTGCTCACCATGATGTGTGGCTTCCCCTGTCAGCCATCAGCTGCCCTGATCAAGACGCGTCGGGGCAATGTGTTTCCCCCTCCGCTGGGTGCGCGTGCAAGGCACGTTGGAGAGAACGCGCGGGGGCTAGGGCAAGAAGGCGCACGCGCGTGCAGGAGTCTGTGGTGGGACGCGCGGCTCGAGCCACCTGATTCCACGCAGTCAGCTCGGTCAGTTGGCCGCTGGGCTCGGTCACCTGTTCGCAACGTCTACGGCTCGTCCGGGCTTCCGAGAAAGGAGTAGAGTTAGTAAGGGGGCGTGTACTCGCCACTTCCCGGCAGTCACACGCACGCGTGTCAATAATAGCGCGCTCTCCTGTCACACTGACAGAGGCGGATTATGGGCAGGTCAGGGCTCAGGCAAGTCCCACATTGCTCTAATGGGAAGATGACCCAACTTATCTGTTGCAATGGTAATGGATAACGTGTGTCGTTACAGGTGCTGTACCCGTCACAGGTTCTATAATGGTCAGGCAGCCATTGAGGCACTGTAACAGCTGTGCATTACAGCTCCTAGGATGCTCACCCAGCCATCTGACTGCATTGCCATCATGATGCGTGGACTGCAGCTCCAATGGTCCACACTAGGTGAAATTCCTCACTGTTGGAGGACAGACATTTAGAGAGGAAACGGAGCTGTGAGAACCCCCTATCAACACGTGGGTACTACTTCCCCTATCATTTGCCAAGGTTAAAGGTTTATGCAAAAATGTATGTTTCCCTTCTGTTCTCAGTAGTAAAAAGGAGATCAGAGGAGGTGCAACTACCTCTTAAAGGAATGGCACAGTGTATGGTAATAAATAGACATGTGCAAAACTAAAATTTTCGTTTCGTTTTCGTCCATTCGGACGAAAATGTCATTTATTTCGTCTAAAACGAATTTCGTTCATTAGTGCATTCGTTTCAGACGAAATTCGTTCATTATTTTCGTTTCGTTAATTTTTATTCGTTCGTTTTATAGAATACAATGTAATACTATTGGCTTTCTATAATCCGAACGAGAGCCCCATTCATAAGAAATTCTTATGAATGGGGCGCTCGTTCGGTTCATAGAAAGGCAATAGTATTACTTGTATTCTATAAGCCGAAAGTCTATAAACCGAACGACTTTCGGTTTATAGACTTTCGGCTTATGGAATACATGTAATCCTATTGCTATTCTATAAACCGAACGACTTTCGGTTTATAGAATAGCCATAGGTTTACATGTATTACATAAGCCGAAAGTCTATAAACCGAAAGTCGTTCGGTTTATAGGCTGTCGGCATTTAACTAATAAGAGACAGAGTCTCCATTCATAAAATTATGAATGGAGACTTTGTCTCCGTGTAGTAAAATGCCGACAGCCTATAAACCGAACGTTCGGTTTATAGGCTGTGGGCATTTTACTACATGGAGACAAAGTCTCCATTCATAATTTTATGAATGGAGACTCTGTCTCCGTGTAGTAAAATGCCGACAGGCTATAAACCGAACGTTCGGTTTATAGGCTGTCGGCTTATGGAATACATGTATTCCTATTGCTATTCTATAAACCGAACGACTTTCGGTTTATAGAATAGCCATAGGATTACATGTATTACATAAGCCGAAAGTCTATAAACCGAAAGTCGTTCGGTTTATAGGCTGTCGGCATTTAACTATACAGAGACAGAGTCTCCATTCATAAAATTATGAATGGAGACTTTGTCTCCGTGTAGTAAAATGCCGAAAGCCTATAAACCGAACGATCGGTTTATAGACTTTCGGCTTATATAATACATGTAATCCTATGGCTATTCTATAAACCGAACGTTCGGTTTATAGAATAGCAATAGGAATACATGTATTCCATAAGCCGACAGCCTATAAACCGAACGTTCGGTTTATAGGCTGTGGGCATTTTACTACACGGAGACAAAGTCTCCATTCATAATTTTATGAATGGAGACTCTGTCTCCGTATAGTTAAATACCGGCTTTTAACTATACGGAGACAAAGTCTCCATTTATAATTTTATGAATGGAGACTCTGTCTCCGTATAGTTAAATGCCCACAGCCTATAAACCGAATGTTCGGTTTATAGGCTGTCGGCTTTTAACTATATGGATACAAAGTCTCCATTCATAATTTTATGAATGGAGACTCTGTCTCCGTATAGTTAAATGCCGGTGTTCTGACAAATTTCTGGAGCAAATTCTCCTGCGCAATCGCAGGAGAATTTGCTCACTGCGCATGCGCATAAAGTTACAGCCAGTGCTGTATTTACCGCGAGGCATCCTAGGCGGATGCCTATGGCGGCAAATTTTGGGGGGCGGCAGCGCCCCCCAGCACTGAAAAAAAAAAAAAATACAAAAAAAAAAAAAAAAACGGCCCTTTAAAAAAAAAAAAAAAGACCGCGCTTGCAGGCAGAGACAGAGGTGAGAAGGGATCGGAAGATCCCCCCTCACCAACGCTCTGCCTGCAAAACTGCTTGGGGAGCCGAACAGGCAGCACAGAGAAACCTCCGTGCTGCCTGTTCGGCTCCCCGTGCAGTGTGCCGACACGGAAGTGCCGACAGTCACGTGACGGGCGCGCTGACGTCATACGCGCGCCCGGTCACGTGACTTGTCGGCACAATCGCCGGGAAGCCGAACAGGCAGCATGGAGGGACCATGCTGCCTGCCTGCCAGGGAAAGGTAAGTGCTGATGGGATGTGTGTGTGTGTGATGGGAGTCAGAGTGTGATGGGAGACAGTGTGTGTGACTGAGTGTGATGGGAGTAGGAGTGTGTGTGATGGGAGACATGTGTGTGACTGAGTGTGATGGGAGTCAGAGTGTGTGTGATGGGAGACAGTGTGTGTGACTGAGTGTGATGGGAGTCAGAGTGAGTGTGATGGGAGTCAGAGTGAGTGTGATGGGAGACAGTGTGTGTGACTGAGTGTGATGGGAGTCAGAGTGTGTGTGATGGGAGACAGTGTGTGTGACTGAGTGTGATGGGAGTCAGAGTGTGTGTGATGGGAGACAGTGTGTGTGACTGAGGGTGATGGGAGTCAGAGTGTGTGTGATGGGAGTAGGGGTGTGTGACTGAGTGTGATGGGAGTAGGAGTGTGTGACTGAGTGTGATGGGAGTGTGTGTGTGATGGGAGTATGAGCTTGATGTGAGTCTGAATGATGGGCCATGTTTTAGGTGTGTAACGTGGGTGTGCAGCTTGGGTAGGGGGGTGCCCGGATTTTGTCTGCCTAGGGCAGCACAAAATCAAGATACACCACTGGTTACAGCTGATAACTCAGCTGTAACTTTGTGACCACCGCGCATGCGCCAGCTGCGCAACCCATCTCCCGCCCCCCTCACACCCCCCGCACACCCCTTCTTACCAGATCATCGACCACAGCGATACACAACGCATGCGCACGCCTATCCAGCCGTTTGGGAATGCGCGCGTCCGTTGTTGTGTTCTTAAGGTGGTAAGTAACACGGGGCGTCGGGACATAAGGGGGCAAGCATCCTGGTGAGGGCTGCCTCATCTTGATGGGATTTGTGATCCTCCTGCTGCATCAATAATACAGCAGGAGGATCACAAATCCCATCAAGATGAGGCAGCCCTCACCAGGATGCTTGCCCCCTTATGTCCCGACGCCCCGTGTTACTTACCACCTTAAGAACACAACAACGGACGCGCGCATTCCCAAACGGCTGGATAGGCGTGCGCATGCGGTGTGTATCGCTGTGGTCGATGATCTGGTAAGAAGGGGTGTGCGGGGGGCGGGAGGTGGGTTGCGCAGCTGGCTCATGCGCGGTGGTCACAAAGTTACAGCTGAGTTATCAGCTGTAACTTTATGCGCATGCGCAGTGAGCAAATTCTCCTGCGATTGCGCAGGAGAATTTGCTCCAGAAATTTGTCAGAACACCGGTTTTAACTATACGGAGACAAAGTCTCCATTTATAATTTTATGAATGGAGACTCTGTCTCCGTATAGTTAAATGCCCACAGCCTATAAACCGAACGTTCGGTTTATAGGCTGTCGGCTTTTAACTATACGTTTGTCTCCATTCATAAATTTATGAATGGAGACTCTGTCTCCGTATAGTTAAATGCTATTGTATTCTATAAACCGACTCTATTTCGGCTTATAGAATGCAATAGTACTACGAATGAACGAATGATTTTCCTTTATTAACCATTCGTTCATTCGGCTTTAGTTAGCTTAGCATTTTTGTTCTTCGTTTTTCGGGCGAATGGACGAAAATGCAATTTTCGGACGAAAATGCATTCGTCCGAAAACGAATGCACATGTCTAGTATATATTCACATGTAAATTGCTTTTTTAATAAAAAATTATGATATAAAAAAAATCTTGTTTTTATTTCCTTTTATGTGACAATGCTGCCTCTCTCTTTCCCTTGCCCCCAGATTTGTCGCTCTCCCCCCCTTAGTGTTGTCTCTCTCTCACCCTCCCTTTGGCTCCCCCCTCGCTCCCCTTGTGTCTGTCTCTTCCCCCCTTCCCTCCACCTGTTTCTCTCTGCCCCCCTCCCCTTGTTTCTGTCTCTTCCCCCCTTCCCTCCCCTTGTTTCTCTCTGCCCCCCCCCCTTGTTATTCTGTCCCCCCCTCACCTGTTTCTTGCTCCCTGGTGGCTAGTGGGGGCAGCCGGGGGATGTATGCACTATACATAATAGACGGAAGTGTCGGGCAGCATGGAGGTTGTCTGCACGATTCGTGCAGACATCCCCCAGCTGCCCGATTCTCCCTGGTGGCTAGCGAGGCAGGGGAGGATGTCTGCGCGATGAGCGAGACATCCCCTGCTGCCACCCGGAACGACAGCCAGGACTTTTATGAGGAAGCCGGAAGTACCCAGCTTCATCATAGAAGTCCCGGCGGTCATGCCGGGCGGCAGCAGGAGAGGTCTCGCTCATCGCGCAGACATCCTCCGCTGCCTCGCTAGCCACCAGGGAGAATCGGGCAGCTGGGGGATGTCTGCACGAATCGTGCAGACAACCTCCATGCTGCCCGACACTTCCGTCTATTATGTATAGTGCATACATCCCCCGGCTGCCCCCACTAGCCACCAGGGAGCAAGAAACAGGTGAGGGGGGGACAGAATAACAAGGGGGGGGACAGAGAGAAACAAGGGGAGGGAAGGGGGGAAGAGACAGACACAAGGGGAGCGAGGGGGGAGCCAAAGGGAGGGTGAGAGAGAGACAACACTAAGGGGGGGAGAGCGACAAATCTGGGGGCAAGGGAAAGAGAGAGGCAGCATTGTCACATAAAAGGAAATAAAAACAAGATTTTTTTTATATCATAATTTTTTATTAAAAAAGCAATTTACATGTGAATATATACTAGACATGTGCATTCGTTTTCGGACGAATGCATTTTCGTCCGAAAATTGCATTTTCGTCCATCCGCCCGAAAACCGAAGAACGAAAATGCTAAGCTAACTAAAGCCGAATGAACGAATGGTTAATAAAGGAAAATCATTCGTCCATTCGTAGTACTATTGCATTCTATAAGCCGAAATAGAGTCGGTTTATAGAATACAATAGCATTTAACTATACGGAGACAGAGTCTCCATTCATAAAATTATGAATGGAGACTTTGTCTCCGTATAGTTAAATGCCCACAGCCTATAAACCGAACGTTCGGTTTATAGGCTGTGGGCATTTAACTATACGGAGACAGAGTCTCCATTCATAAAATTATAAATGGAGACTTTGTCTCCGTATAGTTAAAAGCCGGCATTTAACTATACGGAGACAGAGTCTCCATTCATAAAATTATGAATGGAGACTTTGTCTCCGTGTAGTAAAATGCCCACAGCCTATAAACCGAACGTTCGGTTTATAGGCTGTCGGTTTATGGAATACATGTATTCCTATTGCTATTCTATAAACCGAACTTTCGGTTTATAGAATAGCCATAGGATTACATGTATTACATAAGCCGAAAGTCTATAAACCGATCGTTCGGTTTATAGGCTTTCAGCATTTTACTACACGGAGACAAAGTCTCCATTCATAATTTTATGAATGGAGACTCTGTCTCTGTATAGTTAAATGCCGACAGCCTATAAACCGAACGACTTTCGGTTTATAGACTTTCGGCTTATGTACTACATGTAATCCTATGGCTATTCTATAAACCGAAAGTCGTTCGGTTTATAGAATAGCAATAGCATTACATGTATTCTATAAACCGAACGTCGTTCGTTTTAAAGACTTTCGGCTTATAGAATACTATTGGCTTTCTATAAACCGAACTAGAGTCGAGTCCCCATTCATAAGAAATTCTTATGAATGAGGAGGGACTCTAGTTAGGTTTATAGAATGCCAATAGTATTCTATAAGCCGAAAGTCTTTAAAACGAACGACGTTCGGTTTATAGAATACATGTAATGCTATTGCTGTTCTATAAGCCGAAAGTCTTTCGGCTTATAGAACAGCAATAGCATTACATGTATTCTATAAACCGAACGTCGTTTGTTTTAAAGACTTTCGGCTTATAGAATACATGCTGCTATTGGCTTTCTATAAACCGAAAGAGTCCCCATTCATACGAATAGGTCAATTGACCTATTCGTATGAATGGGAACTCAATTTCGGTTTATAGGAAGCTAATAGCATTACATGCATTCCATAAACCGAAAGTCATTCATGTCGGTTTATGGAATGTAGTACAATGCTATTGGTATTGTAAACCGACTCTATTTCGGTTTAGAATGCCAATAGCACGAATGGACGAATGAACGAATGATTTTCGTTTATTAACCATTCGTTCATTCGGATTTTGTTAGTTAAAATTTTCGTTATTCGTTTTTCGGACGAATGGACGAAAATGCTATTTTCGTCCGAAAATGCATTCGTCCGAAAACGAATGCACATGTCTAGTAATAAACCATATATAACTCCGTATAAGGCGTAGGCATTTACAGGTGCTCTGGGAGAATGTCAGTTCGATACTTAATGTACTTTCTCTATTTTTCAACAATTACCTAGCTCATATCTATGTTCAATCTTTCTAGCAGTTAAAAAGTTTCAATGTGGGTTGAAGACCGCATGCGGCATACATCAGGAAAGGTATTTGGGGTTAAAAGGAAATGCCAAACATGACATATAAACAGAATGCATAGGATTTGACGGTAGGCAGCTATACAGATGAATTAACTGGATGTTTGTGTCAATCAACTTTCTACATAACTACTGTGTATAAACCTTTCCATTTCTTCTCCCTATCGGGAGATGCACCTGTTGGACATACTCCACTTGTATCCTTAATATTGGGAACTGTACTGTACGCTCTCCTTTTGCCTATTTGCCCAGCCAAGGTTGCTGGAGGACAGCGATATTTTTTGCTTTTAAAAAAAAAAAAAGTTAAAGCAATCTCTGCCTTGCTATGTTTGAGCTGCTAAATCGCCTAATTTACAATCTTTCCACGTTTAACAGGAGCGATCTTTGTCTCTTAGGCAATAAAATAAAGTATATTATGAGGCTAGGACCATGTCGACTAAACATTGTATATTGTGTTTTATATATTTGTGTAGATTTTCACGGTATCTTTTTGTGGTATTCTGATGTGACTGAGTGTGACCAGTTCATATTCTATGCATATGGTTAATTATTAATATCTTTATCCATATGCCCACATTTGATCTTTTTTTCTTACGCTTAGGAAACATCAAGCAATGCAGGGTGATTTCATTTTTCTTGGTTGCCTCATTTTATTAGGGAGACATAAGTAAAAGATTTACTAAAGAGCTTCAATAAAATAATTTCTATCCTGCAAACTGTATCTGTTCAAAGCTTTCAAAACTAAAGGTCTGTTCCAGTACAAAAAATGTAACCAATTAATATATTTAATGCTTACATTTAAAGTTGTTGTTTTTTGTTGCTTACTTTTACAAGTTACCTGTTGCGTTTTTTTTCCCCATGCATATTCTGCCTCATTTTCAACAATGGGCCCACCAACTGGCTGGGCAAGAGGACATTGGGGGTTATGAATAAAGATGTTTGTGTCAGAAGTAGTAATTAAAGGTCTGCCCCTTTCTGCCAGAAAAAGCCACCTGGTTGCCTGTTGTGCCAAATTAAAAAAGTAATCTAATTATTGTGTAAGAAGTCTGTCTCCAATTATGTATAATAATACCAGGTATGTCATCAAAAATGACATTGTGACAATGGGCATACCTGGTACACCCTGAGCTAAAACTCACACAGGTAGCAATTGGCGGTCGCTGCCTAAGCTTTGCTGGGGTTGCTATGATGCAGCACCCAAATTTGCTGCCCTTGGAACTGCAATCATCCCAGGCACCATATTTGAGACGAGCTCTTCCACTATGGCACTTGCACATATCTGACAGAGCGACGGAAGTGATCAAAAATTACTTCTGTCACTCTGTTGCTTGACAGTTAGTCACCAACATTACATTAAAAAAAAAAAAAATCTAAAGACTAATCATAAATTTAGGGTTACAGATCATTTAGGGTTGGGGTCAAAAGGTCACTGTAGGAGAAAATGGTTAGGAAACCAAAACCACTACTTGTGGTTATTGCCCTATCGCTTGCAAAAAAACATAGAAAGACATGCATATTTCTAAACTCAGGACAATGTTTTTAAACTATTTAGACAGGGTCTTTTTTTAAATTCTGTTAATTATTTTTTTAGGTCAAAGTTAAAAAAATTGAAGAAAAAAAGGATTTCTATCAGATTTTTTTTTTCATCATATTAAAAACTTTCTAACTTTGACCTAAAAAAAAATATTTAACAGAATTAAAAAAAGACCCTGTCTAAATAGTTTCAAAATTTTGTCATGAGTTTAGAAATAATGATATGATAAAAATAATGGTATCTAAGGAAAGCCCTTTTTTATGGCGATAAAAACAGTATATAATGTGTAGATACATTAACTGAGAGAGGCAAATTATAACTAAACGCAAACACTGCAGAAATGTTAAAATGGCCATTGTCACGTCATTAAGGGGTTAAAGGATCAGAGCTTTAACAATAAGATTAGAAACTATTACTTTACGAAGAGGGTGATGGATGCACGAAATAGCTTTCCAAAAGAAGTGGTAGAGGCTATTACAATGGATGAGTTTAACCTATGATAGGTGTTAAAGCATGTCAAAATGCGTATAGTTCCTATGTCAAAGCCAATTGGCTACAGAGGAAAAGAGAGAGAGATCAATTACTAATGTTAATAATAGTAACATTTAAAGTTTTATTCATATAAGGAATAGAACTGCAGGAAATTGAGATGGGAATTTCAAACAATGCCAAAGTAGCAGAATTGGAAAATTCTTCCATTCTCTGCTACTTTGATCTTCAAGGACAACTGTCATGCCATAAGTGACTGTCTGAGATAAACGAATAAGCCCTAAAATATAAGCTGTGCCACTTAGCTACTACATGTGCAGCAGTTTCTGCTTAATGGTAAATAACTGATTTTTTTTATTTATTTTAATGTCATAGCTTATGTATTTGGGCTTATTAATTTATTTCATGCAAAGTCACTTATAGTATGATAGGTGTCCTTTAAGTTTGAAATTCCCTGCAATTATCTTGTGAATAAAGCTGTTAAATGAATGCATTTGTTCATGACTATTATCCTGCATCTGAGACGAATGCTTATCACTGTTTATTGTTTAACATGATTTGTGATATTCTGCATCTCAGTATATTGTTGTCTGTCCCTAAGAATTCTATAATTATATATAAAGAATATCATCAAAAGTATTTAACCAGAAAAAGATTCATCCAGGGCGTTATACATATATATTATATGTGTAATGCAGTGTCACCAGCAAACTTCACTGGATATGGTTATTAATCTTACTTTGCTTTTTTTAGTGAAAAATTATTTTTTTGTTTACTTTTATTTTGGAACGTCAAGACTTCCCAAAACATTCAAGGGAATGTTTATTTGCTTTGAGCCTCACTTGATAAAACAGGATGCCTTCTGGCCCAAAATTTAGCAAGCGATCTTATTCTTGCCTTGAGCAGCATTCCCAATAAACATGCCAAACTGAATTTTCTAACATCTAGTAGTCTTTCTAGTGCTACAGAATAACATTTATGGGATCTGGGTGTGGTGACTCCCCATTGAGCACCCATGCATGGAAGCAAGCTTGAGTGCAGGTGCACTACTCAACACCATCTTCATCATGGAATTTATTCCTCAAGCCAAGGGTGGATGATAAAGTTTGAAAGTGATCTGTATATCAATGATCTATTGTATTTTTTTTTTTATTTTTATTTCAAACCAATTTATTTGTTAATTACATGCTATGTAGGATTAAAAGAAATAAAAACTACATCATATGAACTTCATTTTAAATATAACTTCTATATACATGGACACAATTCAAGAAAACCAAAAGATAAACCAAATTCAGTGAACTACACTGCGCGTCATGAACGGAAAATGTGAATCAATTGGTTTTAACATAACTTTACTATGCATTTTGTGCCGCGCAGGTCATTGTATGCATGAAATTGTAACATGGGGGGAAAAAAAGTGTTTTTGTTGAAATATAAACCCTGTAAATTTAAAAGTTAGTGGCCTAGTGCAAAGGTTAGTCCTTAGTGCACCTACTTGATTTACAGATTTAATGATATCAATACAGAACCATAAGCAGCACAGTAAGAGGTTTTCCGATTGACTGACTAACCTACGTTTCAGAGAGGATATCATTAAAAGTAGATCTGCTTGGTTATCCTTGAGGAAGATACCCCACAGTACAAGTCATACTAATTTACTGGATCTATTGTATTTTTGATGCACTTTTTAAAATGTTAACAAGTGCTAAAAAAATAATTTTCATATCGATGTCAGACATTCTAGACTGTCTCACATTCTCTCTTGATTCATATGGCCTTTCTTTCACTACAAATTGTTTTTCCATTTATTAAAGGACAACTGTAGGCAAAAAATAACTCAAGTTTAATTGAAAGATTACATCAAGTGTAAATGGTGAGTAAAGAGATGTTTTAATGAAAAAATACAAATAAAAGCACCTTATTGAGCACTCATCGCTTTATATAACTAACAGGGGGCAGACATGTTGTATAGAATGTTGGGTCAGATTTTAAAAAGGTACATGGCGGTTTAGCCTTGTACCATGGTCAACACTTGTGGTTCTACATTGCGGGGGGTGGGGGGGTAGCTGCTCATTAAGAATTCCTGGTATAACTATAGCGTTTAATTTTAATTAAATTTAGACCAGCTGAAATTTGCCTACAATGCACTAAATAATAAAACATTGAATGAGGATTTACAGCTCTTTATCAAAATGACTCCCTTTTTAATTCAATCAAATTTTTATATACAAAATAGGATCAGGCAAGAAATGGGGCAAAGGAAGGGAGACTGTTCCTTTTAAGTCTCCCTTTCTTGCCCCATTAAATTCTTTTCGAACCGTGCTCATTTGCTCAGCTAAAATGAGCATAACGCTGGCATATTTAGTGACAAAATACTGACTTATTGAGTGGCAAAATATTACTGGCATATTGAGTGGCAAAATAATACTGGCATATTGAGTGGCTAAATACTGGCATATTGAGTGGCAAAATATTACTGGCATATTGAGTAACTGCTCCCAACCACCCTCCATACCACACTAGACCTGGATAACATGCTTGTGAGGATAGGTGGGGCGAGTGGGAGATATATTCCAGGGGGGGGGGGGGGGGTAGTGGGACAAAAAAAAATTGTTCAGTAAGGGGCCCTTAAATTCCTGGTGGCGGCCCTGACCCTTGCTCTTTTGTCACCACATCCCACCACCAAGAAGACATTGCAGTGCCCCGCATACAGCCAGGTGCCGGGCCTCCTGAAGAGATAGGGTGCCTGTCACTTGACCGACACCAGATAATAAAAATGTTCAGGCATCATGTCAAAGCATAGGCTATGCAGGTTTCCCCACAGGTCTTACATTTCTACTAAGTGACATTTTTCATGATGTACCTGGTACATCCATATTCTCAATTAGGTTAGTATGAGCATTTTTCATTTACTTTATTTTTATGTATTTAATGTCTTTTTTTAAAATACAGATTTAAATTTTATTTCATTTTGGGACATTTCGTGAGGACTTAGGCTATTAAGTTCTATGGGCGGACTTCGTCTATTTCCGTTTTAGCCTAGGTCCTCCTCAAACGGCCCAGAAATGAGCTGAAGTTCTCCCTGTAGACATCTAAATGAGTTCAGCTTCCAATTGGAGGTCACTTTGGTGGTCTCTTAGTAGCCCAAATTTGATGGCTATTCAGATTCGATCCAAAACTCAGAGCGCCGATTTTTCTCAATAAGTATATCCTTGAATTTATACAGCTATGTTTCTACGCCATTTAACTATTCTGCCACTATTACAAAACACACTTAGAAAGCAGATCTCTGTATTTCAAGAAAAACGTTTTTCTTTAAATTATTTCCACTGTAAACAGTTCTGACAATATCCTGTTATGTAGAAATGTCCACCTGTTAAGGGGATCCGGGCAACAGTTGTTCCAGCTAGTCCTCAGTTATACTCAAGTTCTAAATATACTTGAACTTCTGTCAAAAAATCTTTGGGGTGTGAAAAATAAAAACCTTTATTACAACGTTTTACAAAACTTGCCTACGTTTTTTTTATTTTTACATAAATTAGAATAATAGTCACACTAAGCAGTAATAGTAGAAATTCTTAGTGTTTTTAAAAACAATTTGACCCCCACTATATGCCTAATCAAATTAGTTTTAAATATCAATAAGCAATCATATGCTATGCAGGAGGGACACCATTAATCTGCCAAAACCGCTCACTACAATGTTCCACTCTCCTTCTAACAAATTTACACTTAGATATCAATCATACATGTTTCACCAAGTCTGAGATAATTGGACTAATGACATTGGCATATCAGTTTCATAGACAAATTCAAGAAACTTGGACACATCAATAGGAAACACATGACCATTTGGTCCTACAAGTGACTTCCATAATATTGTAGATCAAAGTTTCTCAACGGGCATTAATAAATAATTGTGATGCCCACAAGGTCTCCCCAATGTTACATTTACATACCAATATAAAAAGTACACCATGAAACTTTTAATCATTTACTTTCATAAAGAGAGGGGAAAAAATAGAGAGTCCAAACGAAAGAGTCAACATTCAGACCAGACATTATATTGCTAAAACCACCCAGTATAATTGGTAAAGAATTATACTATAAGTTCTAAACATCAGTGTCCTCATTAATGTGCATGGAAGCTCGTTTCCACTGATAAATGTCCTATGAATGTTGGGTTTCTGATAGAGAAGCAACAGTGGCTCTTCCAACCTCATTTGAGATTCAAACTCTAGATGCCCAGATCTGACCACTGAATTCCCAGACAACCAACAAGAATTTGATGTTAGTATTTAGTTACCAGAGAGAAGTTTCAAGATCATTTAACTTTTCATGTTCCTACATACAACAATAGATATTTATCAGAGCTGCAACCACTGTTGATTTGTGATAATATCTTGACCTGTGTTACTCTGTCACTATCCTTTCAGTGCGCCACCATTATTCTCCCTAGTTTCCCCAATGTTCCCATCTTTTCGATATGCATTCTTGTTTTTACTCCAGGAATGACTAGAACTACATTTCAATATATATGAAATGGGTATCAGCTTGTTCACTTGAAACTTCAAAATACAGATTAAAACAACAAATGACTAATTTAAGGGTTGAGCAAGTAATAAGAGTGTGATTGAAATAATAAAAATGTTGGTGCTTGTCACTTTCTTCTGGAATTTGTAATGTGTAAATAAAATATAGCTCTTTATCAGTTATTACTTTGGTATGCAATATTTCATTTATTTAAAGGCTGGTTCAATGTCCTGTGGTCAATTGCCAGATGGCTCTAACTAAATAGACTAAACTAAAAATACTGCATCTTCCTGTAAAAATTATTGGAGTTGTCCAGTATTTCCTTACTTTTTTCATGGATAGAGAGATCAAGTACTAGCCTGTCCAGGTCAAAATCCTACTCATAGTACAAGATTACATCCCGATGCATTATGGGAGAAATAGTCCCCAACAAAAAAGTGCTGCATATAAAAGTTAGAGAAAGCTCTGAAGCAAATATTTCATGTTTGCACTAGTTATACTCTCAAGCTTTTCCACACTGTCTGACATTACAATGCAAGGCTAAATTTCTGCTATTTGGACTAATTTGCCTACAAATAACCCAGATCCATCACTTTTGCTGTATCATTGAAAGCATGCATGGCTTATTCTAATTTATTTTGCAAACTGTTGTGCTTGTTCCTAAGCCTTACAATGTGAGCATTTCAGATGTAAGAATATCTTTATTAAGCCTATGCAGGCTAAAGGAAATTGATCTTCAAAACTCAGTGAGAATGGGACTCACAACTAGCAGATATTTAATACATCATTTTTAATATCGGACTAAAATATAATGACTATCTTACTCCAAGGTGTAATATCACAAAAGATCCAGGTGGCCAAGAAAAGGTTTCCTCGTGTACCTTTTTTTAAAAAAATGTTTAAGAAATAACATCTTATCCTATGCAAAAACCATGGAATTAAATGATAAATGGATTTGCTAAACTATTATTCAGTGAGATTTTCCCAAATACCTATAGAAGTTTGTATCACAATTTTTAAATTACAAATACCACTGTGAACCACATTTGAAAATAAAAATGTAATTTCTTACTGGACAAAAATACCTGTGTATATTTTTAATGTTGAAAATACAATTAGGTCACCAATTTCCAACTTTAGCAGTGCTACCTGCGTGGGAGAGTTTTGCTATTTCACCCCAACCCTTCAGCTGATGGAGGTCTAAAAATATGTGACAAGGGGAGGACCAGTAGGGTATAGGGTTTCATTAGGTCATGTGACCCCTTGAGAATTCGCTCCAGTTTCCCCCATCATTATACAAGATTTCTCACCTTCTTCTGTTTGCACTTGCTTTTGTTTACATTGTTTGTTTTCTCTTTTTTTTGTACAGGTCACAATTGTGTGATGCCACCAGTGGCATTAGTAACATCCTGAACATGTGCAGTGGGCATCCCATGCATCATTATACAAGCCCTCTGATTGACAACTAAGAGATGCTGGAGATGCTAATTTATTGCACAATGCAAAGTTGGACTATTTTGTCTAATTTTTACAAATGCATTACAAGTCATTATTTAGCGAATAAACCACAAAGCAAAGAGAAGTTGGTGGAAGAGATTCACAATGTTGTTATCTGGTAACGTTCATTAGACATAAAAAGCTGTTTCTCCTCCAAGAATTGGTGCAGTCTTATTATCAAAATTCCACTATGGTGCTGAAATGCCTGGGGTCACCCCAAACTCCATGATCCAACAAACAAAAAAAGGCTTGGTGCTCCAGTGTATTGGCAAATGTATAAACTTGCTTTATTCAGAACCATAATCCACAATAAAATCATTCAAATTCCAATTTTTACTTTGTAAGTCTTTTTCTACTTTGGAATTTGAATGATTTTATTGTGGATTATAGTTCCGAATAAAGCAAGTTTATACATTTAAAAATGCACTGGAATGCCAGGCCTTTTTTTTTTTTCGTTTAAAGTTTATCCAATAAGGAAGCAGACAATAATTGTATTTCAGTGGGGAAAAAAACACATTTTAAAGAAGTATGAGGAGTAAAGGTATTTGGGGAATCCCTTAGACTATAGAAATTTAAATCCTATAACCATTAACATTTTTATACTTTCTAAAATAGGAACCTTCTATTATAGTCTGTGCTCGCATACTGCTCATGGACTTCCCTTATTATTGTACTGCCTGTTATAAAAAAACAATAGAATGAAATAACAATATTATTGAAAAAAAGAAAATAGTTTAGAATCATTACTGTTCTTAAATAAGATTTTTGAAGTTTAATTTCTTTAAATTCTATTATAGTGAAAAAGATTTGTGCAAAACAATTAGAGTAGATCACTGAACCTACACCAGTCACATTTGCTTCACTTGGTGTGCCATGAGTAAATGTGGGTGGTACTGATGTTGTCATAATGTTTGTAGTGGCATCTCTTTTATACCATTGAAAGGACAAGATGGACTAGTTGAATGTGTTGCTAAATGGGGGAACTTATTTCCTGGATTTTTGTAGTGAACACAATATTTACTCTACCCTTCCTTTATTACTCTGTCACAGCCTATATTTGTAATTGTTCTATATTTTAATCATAGCAATGTAGAGAAGATGTAATTCTAAAAGTACATCATGGCTCTAAGCAGAAGTTTAGTGCATATGTACCATTAGTACCCGTAGTGCTATGTAGATGGTAAAATCAATGTCTTTTGAGCTTCAGGCTCACTAATTTTAGATTATACCAATAAAAGTTCATTGTTAAATTAGGCACAGAACTTCAATCTTTTGTGAAAATGCCTGAATTAGGAAAAAAAATAAAATATGTTTTAAATGTGTCTGTGTTGTCTCCTGTCTATGACATCATCTGTGGCTTGATATGCAAATTAACTGGTTTACAATGGCAAATGTGTAATTTGCATATCTGGCCACAGGTGATGTCATAAACAGGAGACTGACACGTTAAAACACATTTTTCTCCTAATTTAGGCATTTACTGAAATTTTGCTAACACAATGTATAGATCATTTTCAAAAAAAATGTATTCTCTACATTCATAGTATATGGAATGTTTAAGAGATACATTCGTTAAAGCAACAACATAACACTAACTTGACACACTCAGAAAATAGTGTTACTTTTTTGATAGTAAAACACATGCATCTACCTCTGACTAATCCAGTCATCTGTGCTATAAAATAGTAGGTCATGATGATTCACAGATGTTTTTAATTGATGAAAAGATGTTCTCTCAAACTCTTTCACTGGTCTTGTGGAGTAAAGCTTCATCATAACAATGGTGAACAAATAGTTAAAGAATTCTGTCTCTTTCACCCTGCGAACCCTCCCACGTACACACACGTGTTTAGTGACATCAGTCTCACTCTGCTAAGCACACAGGTGTAAATGAACAGCCTTTGTATCTTTTTAAGACTTCCCATTTCAGGCAAAGCACAGATCCATTTTGTAGAACCAACATATTACATAACCAGGACAGGCGTGTGTTAAACAGTGTCCAGCGGATGCCACATAGTGATGGCTTGCCTTTGGCACTGTAGCTGTTGTGAACTATAGTTCCCATGATGCTCAGCCAACTAAATGGTTGCCTAATGTAAGTCGTCATTGACCTATAAATGTTTTTTTATTTTTCCTCAGTTAATTAGGACAGCGTTTCACTGAAACAATGTAGCATTGAATAGTAAGAGTCAAAAGGATTTTGTAAAGCCTGCTTACTCCATGTGGTTTAAAGGAAGCATTACACACTCAACTGCGTCAGCATCTTTAAAACACAGTAAGTGCATCATTTCCTCATTTCAACCTCCCCAAAATGAATTCTAATACATTATACTGCAAGTTTTATATCTTCAGGCTGTATTTTACCATTTCACAGCAGAACTACCTGGGATATTAGATTTCACAACACAACAACCTGACATTCACTGAATGCCCTGCTGCTTCTCTGTGTGTTTGAACATCACGCAGCAGCAGCATCTGTTTGTTATGAAACATGATCAGGGCAAACAGGCAGGGATACTGAGGACGCATCCACTTTGACATGGCAGTAACTTAATGGTTTCATTCTGAGCAATCTATGTGCTGGAATCTGGGCAGACAAGAACATGGGGCTGTCTCTTTAATCGTGCAGGGTTACAAGTAATCCTAAAACTTACCAGAATCCTTAATACAGTCCAAAGTGTGCAGTGAATCATAGTATCCCCATTAGTTCCTGCAGCACTCTGGATTCGTACTACTGGGATGAATCTGTGACTTCTCTGTGGGCGTGCACTCTGTTAAAGGCACAAGAGGCTGTTTATCAGTTCAGTATCCCTTGCTGTGCTCAGGCTATTTGTCTGATTATTGATATAACAAGGTAGAAATGGCAATATGCAATGCCTGATTATGGACTACTACAACTCTTATCATGATCAATTAAACAAGCAGTTGACTGAGTATAATGAAAGTTGCAGTCCACTACAGCTGAAATGGAAGGAGTTTATTCTTGAGTATAAGATACTTGATACTCAGTCAAACATGCATTAAGTCGCCGTCCACAGTAGTGCCTATTATTTGCATGTAGGTGGTGTCTAGATCCGGTGGGCTTCAGGACCACAGTTAATAGGTAGATATGGCCAAAGTTACCATGACGAATCTATAGTGTTATGAAACACTGAGTAAAAAAAAAAAAAAGTTTAGTTCAACAATATAGATGTTTATAAAAGATAAAATAATCAGCCTCGCAAAACTGAAAGCAAATTCACAAATTAGGAGAAAAGTGGGTCTGTGGTGTCCTGTTTATGACATCACCTGTGGATTGATATGCAAATTAACTGGTTTTCAATGTATGTGGTTTGCATATGAAACCGCAGGTGATGTCATAAGCAGAAGAGTACACAGACACATTTAAAGCACACTTTTCTCCGAATTTATTCATTTGCTTGATTTTTTTTGCTAACCCTATATACGAGATCATTTTCAACCGTTTTTTATTGTCTACATTCGCAGTTAAAACAATGTTTAGGTGAAGGTGATAGTTCTTTTAAATGCTTCCACACTGTGGAATGTGAGAGAATAGCTGTGAACACCAAGGTATTATTACTCATGACATTGTTATCAGATGGCAGCCTATGTAAACATTGTAAAGATAACAAAGTTATTGTTCTTTTATTTAACTACAAATGATTCAACATTCAAATTAGATGTGTGAACAAAATATAAACCTTTAGGTTCAGTAAATGCTCACACCCCCTAGAGCAGCAATGACCCCAGTCAATCTCTTATGTTGGGTATGCAACCAATCTCTGCTCACAGCATTTTTTTTTTTTTACTGGGTTTAAACTAAGCAATAAGGAAAAAAAGTGATATTTCTGTTTCCAAAACCATTCTGTTATAGATTTGCCTGCACAGTTAAGATATTGTCTTGTTCATGACCTATATTTAGGTAGTTTCCAAAAGCCTGATGTTCTGTTATGGAATCTTCTGATACACTGTAGAATTCATGTCTGTCTCAAAAATAATTACAAATTATCTAGATCCTGCACTAACAAAGAAGTCCTTAAAGGAACATTAAAGATTGTTTAACCCTTGCTTCCTTGAAGGAAGCAAGGGTTTAACAAAACATGTCTCAGGACATTTAAGTAAACCCGACGTGTATCTTAATAGATACACGCAGGTTTACTTTCTGCTGTGTCTCACATGGACCCTGAGCTCTCCCAAGAGCCGAGACCAGTGATTTTAGCCAAAGCTCTTAGTGTAGGATGATGAATAACTTTATTTGAACAGAAAAAGTCTTATATACAGACATAATCACGTTAACTCAACCCACATATTAACATACAACACAACATAAACCAAACAGCAATTAACCAGCATTGCTACAGATATAGAAAACCACATCATAATCAGTTTAACAGTAAATTAAATAAACACAGAACAATGGATGTTGGAGTAAACTATCAATCATTGTCCCAGACTCCTCCGTGACACATTGTAATCCTTCAGAGTGGTCTCCTTACAGAATTATGCCTTACACATAAACCAATATACAAAACACAATCTTCCTAAATAACCATATTAAAGTATACAGTTATAGCACATGAGTCAGGAGGGAACAATCTGGGTGCATGAGTAAAGCCAATGCAAAGTGCAAACTTACCCAATGTACCCAAATCCTCCAAAACAGAACACCGTTTTAATGCCAGGGCCCATAAACTATAGGGAGGAGGCAGGCCTTTAAGGGTCTAGGACACTTCTTCGCCGCATCTTCATCGCTGACAGTTCAGCGCGGCAGTTAGAACGCTGAACTGTCAGCAATGAAGGATAACGCAGCCATTTCACCGCGGCCGCGGCTATGTAAGAGCTGACAGTTCAGCGCTGAACTGTCGGCTCTTACAAAACTAAAAGTAAAACTAAAATACCCCCCCCTAATAAATGATTCCCCCCCCAATAGTAACACTAAACACTAAACCCCAATACTAACACTAAAATTAACCCCAATACTAAAATTAACCCCCTAAACCCTAATACTAACCCCCGACCCCTAATACTAAAGTTAACCCCCTAAACCAGGGGTCCTCAAACTTTTTAAACAGGGGGCCAGTTCACTGTCCCTCAGACTGTTGAAGGGCCGGACTATAGTCAAAATAAAAACTATGAATAAATTCCTATGCACACTGCATATATCTTATTTTGAACAAAACGAGAACAAATACAATATTTAAAGTAAAGTTAAATCAACAAACTTACCAGTATTTCAATGGGAATAGTGTGCCAGTCAGAGCCCAGGAATATGATGCCAGTCAGATGCCCAGGAATATGATGCCAGTCAGATGCCCAGGAATATGATGCCAGTCAGATGCCCAAGAATATTTTGCCAGTCAGATGCCCAGGAATATGATGCCAGTCAGATGCCCAGGAATATGATGCCAGTCAGATGCCCTGGAATATGATGCCAGTCAGATGCCCTGGAATATGATGCCAGCCAGATGCCCAGGAATATGATGCCATTCAGATGCCCAGGAATATTATGCCAGTCAGATGCCCAGGAATATGATGCCAGTCAGATGCCCAGGAATATTTTGCCAGTCAGATGCCCAGGAATATGATGCCAGCCAGATGCCCAGGAATATGCCAGCCAGATGCCCAGGAATATGATGCCAGCCAGATGCCCAGGAATATTGTGCCAGTCAGATGCCCAGGAATATTGTGCCAGTCAGATGCCCAGGAATATTGTGCCAGTCAGATGCCCTGGAATATTATGCCAGTCAGATGCCCTGGAATATGATGCCAGTCAGATGCCCTGGAATATGATGCCAGTCAGATGCCCAGGAATATTATGCCATTCAGATGCCCTGGAATATGATGCCAGTCAGATGCCCAGGAATATGTTGCCATTCAGATGCCCAGGAATATGATGCCAGTCAGATGCACAGGAATAGTGTGCCAGTCAGAGCCCAGGAATAGTGCTCGTTATCCCTCCCTCCTCCCCCGCTTCCCCATCACTTACCTCCAGCTGCTGTGTCCCCGGACGTCTCGCGCAGTGTCCTCCTGTGGAGGAGGGAAACAGTTACCGGATCCGGATGTGACGTAACGTCACATCCGGTCGCGGTGATTTTTTTTTTTTTTTTTCTTCCTGCAGCCGCAAAGAAAAAAAAAAGTAAACAGTGCGGAGGAGGGGTGCCGGCAGCACCCCCCGCGGGCCACATTAATGTCCTCGGCGGGCCGCATGTGGCCCGCGGGCCGTAGTTTGAGGACCCCTGCCCTAAACCCTAATACTAACCCTAATACTAACCCCCGACCCCTAATACTAAAATTAACCCCCTAAACCCTACTACTAACCCTAATACTAACCCCCGACCCCTAATACTAAAATTAACCCCTAATACTAAACACTAAACCTAATTCTAACCCCCTAAACCCTAATTCTAAACAAACTAAAATCGGTAAAATACTTACCTTTAGCGCTGAAATGTCCCGCGAAGAAATCGCCAGCGACGATCTGTCTTGTGCTGTAGAGTCGGCGGTGAAGCGGCTGCGCGGAAGCAGCCGCGATGAAGAGTCCCATCCCCGGCCTTTAACTTGTTTTAAAGGGAAAAGTGTGACTTGCATATCAAACTACACATTTGCCATTGAAAACCAGTTAATTTGCAAATCAAGCCGCAGGTGATGGAAAAAGCAGGAAACTCCACAGATACATTCAAAACACACTTTTCTCCTAATTTAGGCATTTACTTGCAATTCTGCTAACACAATGTTTAGAAAATTGTTAAAAAAAAATTCTATTCTCTACATTCACAGTATAAGCCATGTTTAGGTGATAAAGCAATGTTTAGGTGATACAGTCTCTTTATTGGGAAGCAAGTACATGGAGCTGAGATGAAGTGTTATATGACATCAGGTTTGATCTCATTGTTTGCATGTCCTGAAGATCTTTGTCTGGAAAAACCCATGGTGCTCTATAGTAATCCAGTTGAGAGGACATAAATGCATTAATAGTAAGTATTGTATTCTGGCCATATGCCTCAAATGAAAGAGAAATTATTTTATCATATCACTAACCTAATGTTTAAGTTACAATCCAGTATCTGAGATGTCAGAGTCATGGTCAAGTTACCTAATGTGCTCTTAGAATTTCCTTTTTTTTTTCTCTAGTGTTCCCTTTTGGTCAGTAACTTTTCTTCCACTGTATAAGATAAACTATACCCTACATGTTAGTTCCAGTATATGTCCATATGTCAGGGTGCTGGGGTCCACAAAGAAGCAGTGCCATGGATACCTGAGTCCAAATCATCACTCTGTTCCATTGGTGTTACTAAGAAAGTTTGTGGGAAAACATGAGTTTACCTATATTAAAAAACCATCTACTTTGCCAGATGTCCCAACCCTTTTGGTATGCATAAAAACATACTCTGTACCACTGTAGTGCCGTTGTCATGAGATGAATAGAAATCTAACAGTATTCAAAATAATAAAACTGCTTTAGCATGTGTGGCCAGGGCCATATCACAACAGAACCACGCTGTCTTTTGCCTTTTTAAAAAAAAAAAAAAAATGTTTTTAGTTGGTTTTTAGTAAATAACCTTTGCCATCCAAGTATCTTTAATATCCCTGTAGCATTTAGAAACAAATGAAGCAACTATCACTGATAGAGGAACAGTGGTCTTTTAGTCCAACAGGGGAGCACATTTTAAGATTTGTGCGGAGGTCAACTGTTGGGGAAAAAATTAAGGTCTATTTCATTGAAAGATTACATCAAATTTAGGCCTTTTACATAGAAATGCTAAATGAAAGAATATAAATTAAGTACCTTAATGAGCCCTCTTTGCTTGCATTGCATTTTCTGGGGCAAACATCTCTGGTCAAATCTTCCTTCATCTGACACAAGATTCTAAACAACATGTTTGCCCCTGGTAGAGCAATGCAAACAAGGTGGCCACAATAAGGTGCGTTATTTATATTCTTTCATTAAAGCAGTTCTATTTAAAATGTCTACAGTTATTGCAAACGTTCAATCAAACAGAACTTATTTTTTGCTGACCGTTGTCCTTTAAAAAACTGAATGAATTCTGCCAGTGGATGGGTGATATGTTCTCCTCCAAACAAATTCAAGGTATTAAAATCACTTTGTTTCTATGTGGCGTACATCGTAATGTTGCACCAACTGCTTATAAGTTACATTGCAAACATCCAGGTGCATATTATTATTATTATTATTATTTTTTAAGTGACATAATTTTCCACAACGCTTACCCGTATTGTGGCCCACAAAATGTATGCATTTTTTTGTGTGTGCATTAGACACTGTATATTTTTACGCTTACAGGCAAAAATTGCTCCTCTACTGCACTAGCTTAAAGGGACAGTCTGGTTCCCAAACTCACTTTGGTGCAAGATGAAGTTCACTGCTTGTATAGTGCACAGGCCTTTTTTCCAGTGTGATTTGATGCTGGCATACTGCATAAATCAAATTTTCAATATTTTACTCAAGCCATACCCAGTGATTACTCTGCATGTTTACTGTAGGTGCGGCAGCACTGATTATATAGACACTGAGCATATAAAGTCTCATTTAGTCACTTCCTGTGCTTCTAGAATATAATACATTTTATGGACTGTAATAGACTTGCTCTTGTACACAGTAGGACCTCTTAACAGTGCAACACATATTCTGATGATATCACTAGCGAAACAGTAAATTCCATTTATTTGAATGAAATTACTCGGTTCCTGCAGCAACAAAGGGAGGGCGTAGCCAGACTAGCGATGAGGAAAAATGTGTGATCTGTGAGCTCCATTCCTGCAAGGGCAACAAAGGCACAAAACAGCTTCTCTATCCACATCAGCGCCATGACGGGCCCTACTGAGAAGCTCAAACAGAAGGAAAGAAAGTACATGGAGGTATGGAGTCATATCTACAGCAAAAGAATCAAAAAGACACCTTACTTGCAAAGAGCAGGAAAATACAAGATGGCAGCAGGTCTGAAGACTCAACTGTTAGGAACTCTGAGCTTGAGGAGACGGACATGAGCGGAGGATATTAAATCTCTGTTAAAGTATCTGAGAGATATGAGGGGACAAGCTCAAAAAGGAGCTGCAGGAGCTGGGCGACAGAACAAGCTGCCTAGACAGCAAAACAGATGACATTGTTGATGCACACAGAGGGCTTGAAGAACAAGTCGTCGAACTGCAGACGGAACTCTCATCCTTGAGGGATAAAGTTACCAACCTCCAAGACAGATCAAGGTGCAATAGGGTAAGAATTCGTGGAATTCCAGAGACCATTTCTCCGGAAGACCTCCAGGGATACAAAATTATTTTTTTCCGTCTGATACTGGGGAGAAGAGAACCAGAACTTCTAATTGATTGCATCTATCGAATCCCCAAGCCGAAATCTCTACCAAAGGATATCCCAAGGGACACTGTGCTGCGTATACTTTCCTACCACACCAAGGAATCAATCATGCGAGAGTGAAGACTACTTCCAGCACTCCCAGAACCCTTTTCCTGACTGCAAGTGTTTGCGGACTGCTACTGGCATAAAGACTTAAGAAAATTCTCCCGGACCTACTAAAAGAGGATCAAGTCGGTTTCACCCTAGGCAGACAGGCATTGGATCGCACATGGAAGTTTATCAACCCACATATCACGCACAACCAACCAACCTGCCTGTTTCAATCCCTAAACGCAGAAAAAACAGGCTTTGACAGGCTGCGTTGGTCGTATCTGGAACGTTCTTTACGTAAATTTGGTATCCCTGAAGGATTTATAAAAGCAATAATGTCTCTCCATCAGCGAGAGTGTATAACATGTCAGAGAATTTCTCAATCACCAACTTGTTGCCCTCTGTGCCCATTGATCTTTGTGTTGGCTTTGGAACCGCTTGCAACCAAAATCAGATCCTCTCCAGACATAGAGGGCATAACAAATGTGAATTCTACCCACACAACTGGCTTTTTCGCTATTGAAATCTTGTTATTGCTCAGACGCCTGAGCAGAACTAAAGCGAAATTATAAGTTTGACTTTAAATCTGATTGCATCACTCCAGTTGTCCAAAAACCCAGATCATATTTTTCAGGATAACTACCCACAATTCTGGAAAAATCTCTGGTCAGGAAAGCTCTCATCTCTCAAAATGTCAGTTGTCCCTAAATTCTAGACATGTGCAAAACTAAAATTTTCGTTTCGTTTTCGTCCATTCAGACGAAAATGTTATTTATTTTGTCTAAAACTAATTTCGTTCATTACTGCATTCGTTTCAGATGAAATTCGTTCATTATTTTTGTTTCGTTTTATTCGTTCGTCTTATAGAATACGTGTAATACTATTGGCTTTCTATAAACCGAACGAGAGCCCCATTCATAAGAAATTCTTATGAATGGCTACTCTAGTTCGGCTTATGGAAAGCCAATAGTATTACATGCATTCCATAAACCGAAAGTCATTCATTATGTCGGTTTATGGAATGTATGTAATGCTATTGGTATTCTAGAAACCGACTCTATTTCGGTTTATAGAATGCCAATAGCACGAATGAACGAATGATTTTCGTTTATTAACCATTCGTTCATTCGTCTTTCGTTAGTTTAGCATTTTTGTTATTCGTTTTTCGGACGAATGGACGAAAATGCATTCGTCCGAAAACGAATGCACATGTCTACTAAATTCCTACATCTGTTTCGCACCTTACCAATTAAGATCCCAACAAAGCAACTGTATGACGCGGAACGCCAGAAATTGATATGGAGTGGCAAGAGGGCAAGAGACAAAAGTTTTGCAACTCCGCCTTGGCCCAATTATGCTCTACATTTTAAAACATCAATCTGCCAACATGGGCAAAGATGGAAAATCCTATCCTTTCAAGAACTACAGTTCAACCACAAACTGCCTAACCTATGGCACTGGTGCCATATCTAGCTCTCTGGCACCTCTGATATGGCACTCTGCGTCTGACTACAGTCACCATCATGATATATTGAAATATGTGCAGGGCCAGTGAGATGGAGCAATGTAGGCAACATAAATGAAAACAAGGAGATGGGAAACCTGAAATAAAGATGCTAAAATGAAAATGGGAGAGGGGGACTAGAATGTGGAGTATAATGGCACTTTGAGATTATTAACTTGGTTTCCTGTGGAATAATGGGCACTTGGGATCAAAAACCATTGCCATTGCTGCTCTAGATTGTAAGCTTGCGGGCATGGCTCTCTACCTTATGTGTCAGTCTGTTCTTGTTTCTCTAACTTAGTATGTAGTCCCCCTCAATGCTGAGTACCTAGCGCTCCATAACTTGTTGGTGTTATATAAATGTTACCTGTAATAACCAGAAATAGAAAATGCTAGTATCCACTGGCGTTCATAAATAAATGTTATTTTATTGTAGTATCTAAGACATTAAAATCACATGAAAGAGATGGTAAAACAGAGCAGGAGCATAACATGCACAGAAAAAGGACCGTGAATGCTAGAAGTGTTTCGCGCACACCGTGCTTTTGTCAAAATAATTATGTATAAGGAGCCGTTCTGAAGCCGAGTTCAATAAAAAGAAGCAAACACTTTATTGTATGACATGAGATTGCTCTACTTTTCAAGTTTTCCCCCAAATTACTCTTTGCATAAGTCCCTATGTTTGCAAACTAGAAGATAATTTAATATGACTTTTGAACTATTTAGTGTTAATGTAGGTAGGTGAAACGAGATTCTGCTGGCACTATCTTCACCATCACGATGCTCTGAGTAACTGCGATATGGAAAGAGTCTAGTTAAAGATGATGGTCAGCCTGTCATCTTCCACAGCATACCAGAAGAATTATTATAATGTAGTCTGAAATATGCCATCTGCACTAAAATGATAGCTTTACTGGGTAACCGAGAATAGCAGAAAACAAACATCCAACAATATTAGAGGACCATTTCAGGTAGAAATACAATTGTGATTAGAGGTTACATTTTAAAATAAATATGCACTTCTTGCAAAACAAAAATGCTCTACCAATAAGAAACTACCATATGCATCAAATTTTGTTTGATGCCTGGGCTGTCCATTTAATATAGCCCTTAGTTTTCAACTACTTTCCAGAAAATTGTTTATTGATTTTTCTCTAATTCTTGACATTCCTGCTTTATATAATACGGTATATGTATATGCACTGATCAGCCATAACATTACAACACATAAGTAATATTGTGCAGGTCCCCGTTTGATGCCAAAACATGATGCCAAAGAGGCCTGCTCGCCGCAGAGAGGCTGGTAAGGGCCAGCCAGCGCCTTTGTTGGCAAGCATTTGTCACTCCCTGATAGCGGCCCTTACTCCATATAAGAAGAATTTGGAGTTCAAACCCACAGATATTGGAGTACTTTAGCATTGTGGTTAGCTAAGCATTATATGGCCATATAATGGGACTAAATATAAGGGTGTCACCTTAGGAGGACGCTGCTGAACACCGACATCCAGTTACTTCTGCCGGATGTCACCTGACATTCGGTACGCAGCCAATCTCAAGACGGGGGCGGAGCTTTTTTTAGTATACTTTAGCCCCAGAGTCTCCATTCAGGGCTATAGCCCAGGGGCGTATTTTGCCCCTGAATGACAGGCGTGCTGCCAGCCCGGAACATGCCTGTCTCTTAGGGACACAATATATCTAGTGTATTTCCAGGGATTTGTGTGCTGGAAACAGCCAGCACACAAACCCCTGGAAATACACGAGATACATCCGAGGGGCAGACGGCAGCTGCAAATTCGGCACGAAAAATGATGTATGACGTCTGTCTCCTGGATGTATTTCTGGGGTTTGTGTGTTCTCTATTCGGAGCACACAAACTCCGGAAATAGGTAGCGCGGCTCCGTGCTAGGTGTGGGGTGCGCACCTAGCACATATGGAGCATCCGACCACTTCAATAGCTCCAGTAGCCCACCCCTAGCGACACCACTGTCTGTAAATAAAACAAAATCCAATGAGGGAAGCACTCGCCTGAACAAACATGCATGTTCTATACAAAACATAAATACATGTTGAGTATCCCTTATAAAGAAATCCATGATCCATTTATAGGATTTTGACACAAGTTGTAAATTCCACACACACCTGTCACATACCTGGTGAAAATGATCAGTTATCTGATTATCTGATTCTGGCCTGAAGCATTTTGGATAAGGGATGCTCAACCTGTATATGTATGTATGTATGTATGTATGCATGTATTTATAAAATCTTATCTTGTCATTTTACTGAGCAAGGTATTTCCACAGAAGTAAAAATCATCAGCATTAAACCGTCAGCAGTAGATCACAGTAGCCTGTACTAGAGCAGAAATTTCCTTTTGCGATGAAACACGATCACCTATACAGCCAGAGTCCAAAGCAATAAATCAGTGATCTGATGTGGTCTGCTGATAATGAACATGATTTTTGAAAATATTGTGTTGGTGTCAACCCATAATTCAAACAGATACAGGGAGGTACAAGGGGAATCTACTCAGGTGTAGAATTATTCTGCTGATAAGAACCAAAGTCACTAGACTGTCAGCAGGTCAGACACTGCGTCTGGCACCAGGAAGGAATTCAAGGTTCTAATTTAGACTCTGCTTGAGTAATTTGGTCTTTGTAACCTTAGCACCCATTCCCAACCATCTATTTCCTTATTTCTTTTTTACTACTGAAATTCAGCTTGTCCTTTATGCTTTCCTCACTTTTTAATCACAGTATATGACTTGCAATCTTAAAATGCTGTTTGCACGAGCAGATTAGGAACTATCTAGTCCTCTTCTTCCTCCTCCGCCGTCTCCTCCTCCTCCTCTGTGTGGCTACTATTATTATTTAGCTAACACATGGTTTGTCATGTCAAATTGTTGCTTGTTTTTCTCTTTCATATAAATAGCAGTTGACTGGTAAGAGCTATGGAGGATTGTGAGGGTCACAATTCTCTGATATCACTGTTTACAACTCATACTCAACTTCTAAAATTATCACATTTTAATGTTGAAATCCATCTCACTGTAGTGTATTAAGGTTGAGGCTATAATCATATTGCATTTTATTAGTAACTCTTTTATTTATTTATAAAGTGTTTTACCAGAAAGTATACATTGAGATTTCTCTCCTTTTCAAGTATGTGCTGGGTAATTACTCCCCAGGATGTGCATGGACCTTCTCAGAAAACATGGCTACATGCCCCACTGGATAACTGATTTATGGGAAAACTTTATAGCAGGACTGGTGGCATCCAAGCCCAGCTGGAATCATCTCGAACCCAGGATTGATAATGTGCTTCCAGTGAGATGGCTCTGTGTGCAACGTCACAAATTGTATAATATATTCTATGCTCTGGGTACTTTTGTATCAAAACAAATTGGTGCAAATGGTTCTCAACAGACATATGTAATTCCCCAAATATCTGTATTCTATATCTCTCCGGGTTTGGGAATAATCTCTCACCCAAGCTAGCAACATGCTTTGTTGTCTAACAAATAATGTTTTCTTCCATCAAATACACAAGAACATGTAGTTGTTCGACCTTACCTACACGGGATTTACTAAAGAGACAGCTGTCACAAAAGAAGTTCAAATATGTAGGAAAGTTATAGAAAATGGTTGGGTTTTCTGCTGTAGGAATGGTCTATTTTAGAGACAACGGAAGTTACATTCACACCCCCCCCCCCCCCCAAAAAAAAAAGAATGCCAGGGGCTTGCAAACTTGCCCTTCACCCCATTTAATATATGGGTGCTGAAATGACCCTGAGCCCCCCCCCCCCCCCCCCGTAACTGGGCTATGATCCCTAACAATACATTGGGCCAGGGGCTGGCTAAGTCCCCTAATATAATTTAAATATAATACAGGGATTTGGACACAGTGTGATTAATATTTTTTTTGGTGTTTTTTTTTTTTTTTGGTTTTAAGTGTTTATTGTTTCACAATATTTTACAGAAAAATAAACCAATATTATATAGCATATAAACACATCGGGTAAGTTAGGTACATATTTCTTTGTATATAGGAAAAAAAAAAGATAAATGTACTTTGGAAAAAGAAAAAAATTCAGCGGGGTTGTTGTTGTACAATTCACTTCACATATACTGGACTACAAAAACGATTCAGATTTGAAACCATTGATAAATAGGCTCGTAAATACAGAACAATAAAGAAATAATTATATGCAAAAGAATATTTTAAAAGAAAGAGATTTTTGTGATACATTGTTTTGTTTTCATTCCTGTATTTATGTGTTTGGCAGTTATGTATGCCTCATGTGAGGGAGATTGGTAAAACATTTACATAAGTGGGATAACTAAAAATGCAGGGGGAAAGCAGTGGCGAAAAAAGTAGACGAGAAATAGGTGGAAGAGGGGTAGGGGGGGTGAGGTAGTGTTTACGTAATCAGTAGTCAGAAAAAAAAATTATATGGTGGTGATGTTCATTGGGTATTGGTCGGTAATCTGGTGGGTGCCGAGGTTGAGTCTCCGCAATTTTGGTTTTGGAGCGTCAACCAGGGGTCCCAAATTTTGTCGTATGATTTCATTTTGTCTTGGATTGATGCTGTAAGACGTTCCATTGATCTGATATACCAGATCTTGGTAAGTATCTGGTTGGGGGTAGGGAGCCCCGATTTCCAGTGGTGAGCTATGCATATGCGTCCAGTCCTAAAAATAAGTTTGAGGTGGGCTTTTGGGATAGAGGTTTCTGTTGGAGGGCAGCTTAACAATGCCATCTCAGGGGTCAGGGACGTACATTCTGGGAAAAGTTGAGTGATAAGGTTTCCCAGATGTTTCCAAATCGTTTGCACCTTGGGGCAGGCCCACCACATGTGGTAATAGGTACCTAGGGCTCCGCAATTTCGGTAACATAAATCAGAGGCTCCTGGGGTGAATTTTGCTGTTTTGACTGGTTCATGGTACCAGCGAGAAAGCGTTTTATATGCGTTTTCTCTTATCAAGAGACATGTAGTGATAGCGTGAGTGTTCTGGAAAATAGATGTCCACTGTTCGTCAGTTAATTCTATTTTGAGGTCTGTTTCCCACTTGGTACGGAAATTCGGTGTAAAATCTCCTGATATACTCGGTAGAGAATTATAAATTCGAGAAATTGCCCCAGTTTGGGGAGCTTGATGTTTACACATATATTCATAGAATGACATCTCTGGGGTATACAATGAGTGTTGGGATAGGAGTTTGGACCGTATGCCATATTTTATGCAGAGTTGATGGGTATATTTGACAGTAGTGGGGAAAGAATTTTTGGTGTTTTGAGGTGGGTCTAGCCATGGGAGTGCTCCTAGGGAGATATAGGGGGTACTTAGTTTTTCAATGTCAACCCAGCGAATCTTGCCAATTGGGGTTTGCCATTGAATCAGTTGAGTGAATCGAGCTGCAATGTAGTAAGCGTGCAAATTGGGGGTGGTTAGTCCACCGTTAAATTTGTGCCTGTAAAGTAAGTTTTTAGATAGTCTATGTCGTTTGTTATTCCATATGAAATTAAAAATTGTCGATTGGAGAGAGTGTATGTCAGGTTCACACACTGGGATGGGGAGGGTCCTGAAGAGGTATAAGATCTTAGGTAGGGTGTTCATTTTCACGGAGTGGATTCTTCCAAACCATGATATATTATACCTTCCCCATTGGATCAGATCTTTTTTAAGCTTCGCGATAAGGGGTGGGAAATTGACTTGGTACGCTTGGGAGATCTGTCTGGGTATGTTGACTCCTAAATATTTAAGATAGGACTCTTTCCATCTAAAATCGAAATTAAGAGAGATTAGTTTGGTCATTGGTGTTGGGAGCGTGATGTTAAGCGCTTCGCATTTATCATGATTGAGTTTGTAGCCTGAAAGTATTGAAAATTTGGATAATAAGTCATATAGGTTTGGGAGGGATGTTAAAGGGGAAGACAGTGTTAAAAGAACATCGTCTGCGAAGAGGCTTACCTTGAAAGGTTCGCCTTGTACTGATATACCCTTGATATTGTGATGTTCTCGTATTGCTTGGGCTAGGGGTTCTACACTGAGGGCGAAGGGGAGAGGGGGCAGCCCTGTCGAGTACCGTTTAGGATCCGGAAATTAGGAGATTTGATCCCCATTGCAAAAATAGAGGCTTCTGGGCCTTGGTATAGAGCTTTGGTGCCCTCTAGAAAAGGGCCTGTGAATCCGAATTTCGACAGGGTCTGCCATAGGTATTGCCAGTCCACCCTGTCGAAGGCCTTCTCCGCGTCGAGGGACAGCAACATCGCTGATGTGGCCGAGCTACGAGCCGTCTCCACTAGAATTAGAATTCTTCTGATGTTGTCTGGTGCCCCCCGACGCGGAATGAACCCCACTTGGTCAGGGTGGACTAGCGAAGCCAGGACTCGGGAGAGACGGTTGGCCAGAATTTTCGCATAAAGTTTGACATCAGTATTGATTAAGGATATTGGTCTGTAGTTTTGTACCATGGTGTTGTCTCTTCCTTCTTTTGGGATTACTATAATACTGGCTTTTAACATATCATTAGGGAAATTGGCACCTTCTAGAATACTGGAAAAGAGGGAGGTGAGGTGAGGGGTGAGAGTCTCGGAGAATAGTCTGTAATAAGCGGCGGTGAAGCCATCAGGCCCTGGAGCTTTGGAGGGCTTCAGTTGCTTGATGGTTGCGGCTGTTTCTTCTGGGGTGATGGGTGCATTGAGGGTTTCCACTTGGTTTACTGTAAGGGAGGGTAATTTAAGGGAGTTTAGGAATTTCTGTATTAGAGACGAGTGTTCGTCATTGTGGACAGTCGTGTGTCCCGCATACAATTTGGAGTAATACGTGCCAAACATGGTGACAATTTTTGCGGGGTCTCGTTCAAGGGGGCCATTGGGTGTTTGGAGTGCAGTTATTCTTTGTCTCGCTCTCATGCCTCGAAGTTTCCTAGCTAGAAGGGTGTCTGGTTTATTCCCTTTTTCAAAAAATTTTTGGCCCGTGACCTGTAATGCTTTAAGGGTATCTTCTGTTAGGAGTGTGTTAAGTTCTTCTCGGATTTTAATTAATTGGGAATAAATCTGGGGTGATTGGTTGGTTTTGTGCTGTTGCTCCAGAGTTTGGAGCGTAGTTGTTAGGTTTATTTGGCGCTTCATGCGTTCTTTTTTAAGATATGCGGCCTTGTTAATCAGACAACCGCGGATAACTGCTTTGTGGGCCTGCCACAGGGTGGAAGGTGAAATATCAGGAGAAGCATTTTCTGCAAAATACGACTTAAGAGCAGATTTAATCTCATTAGCTGTTTCTGAGTGTCTCAAGAGGGTTTCATTGAGGCGCCATTGGCGGTGTCTGGCGATGGGAGCTAGATCTTGTAGAGTCACATCAATGGGAGCATGGTCTGACCATGTGATCTCATGGATGCGAGTCGAAATGGATTGTGTGATCAGGGACTGTGACAGGAAAATGTAGTCGATTCTTGTGTAGCTGTCATGGGGGTTGGAATAGAAAGTGTAGTCCCGGACAGTGGGATTATGTAATCTCCAGCTGTCTAGGAGACCTAGATCTGAGAGGAAAGACAGTAGAAATTTACGATTTGGGTGGGGTCTAGGGAGCTTCGTAGATGGGGAGTGATCTAGATACGGGTCTAGTGCCACGTTAAAGTCCCCTCCAACAATGTAATGAGCATCCCCCTGTTGTTCTAGGATAGACAGTAAATTATGGTAAAATCGTGGGTCCGAAACACTGGGTGCGTAGATGTTAGCCAACACGGTTAGTGAGCCTTGAATCCAGCCTTTGAGAATCAGGTATCTACCTAATTTATCTCGGTAGATTTTGTCAATTTTAAAATCGACGTGGTTTCTGATTAGAATTGTCACCCCATTGATTTTGGTGGGTCCCGCTGCATGGTGTTGGATAGAGAATCTTGCATCCCAGTATTTCGGAATTCCCGTTTTCTTAAAATGGGTCTCCTGGAGAAGAGCAATATCAACCTTATTTTGGATCAGGGCCCGGGTCGCTTTACGTCTTTTGACCGGGGAGTTTAGACCTTTGCAGTTAAGTGAACGTATCTTAATCACCATGATATATGTGGGGGAGGGCAAACTGAAACATACTGGACTCAGGTGTGATTAGTGATACCAACACTACAATATACATTAAGATAAAAAAATAAAAAAGTGTGGGAAAAATGTGTACAAGGGGGGGAACATGAGGAGGGGGTAATGGAAAGGCAAATGCCCAATCCAAATTTGGAAAGGCATCTCGTGCCTAGAGACTGGTGGGGGTCTCTGTGATGTCTGTCAGTCTAGGGGATTTGTGGACGACAGACCACACTTTTGGGTGCTCAGGGGAGAAGTTCCCGTGAGCAGGGAGGGTGATTGGGCAGGCGAGAGAAGCCGTCGAATCACCCGCCATTCACCACACATAAGAAATATTATGTACCCTATTACCGTTGACTCTAACATGAGTCGGTAAAACAGCGTATATGTGTAAACAGAAAACATAGTAATTATATAGGAGTTATGTAGCTTGCCCGTCCGACGAGAGGAACATCTGTACCACAGTTTTAGTTCGTCCATATTTGGTGAGAGTCTGTGTTTAGTTCGATGCTGTACAAAGGAGATCAGCTGGTTGACACTTTGGATGCTGGTATCACCGTGCCCTTTTCTTCTGTGTTGGCTCAATTTCTGGTGAGGGTTGAGTCCATAGTTCGAGATGTTTTGGGATAACAGTGCTGGTGTGGGTAGTCTGTTCCGGGTACAACATAGGAGCGGCTCGTCGTGCGGGCAGGCTAACCTTACAACAGGATCCAACAGAACAGCAGGTGGATTTTTAATTGAAGTCCGGGTTAATCTGCGAGGTCAGCTTCATTCCGGTGTGGACGATGGAGGGTCCTCTCTATCCCTTCTGGGTCTTGGGGGTAGTACGGTCCATTCGGCTGTTCTGGGACGGTGATTGAGGGAGCTACTCTGGCTTGGGACCGTTGGAGAGCTGTTGCAACCGAGCTTGTTGAGTAGTTCCGGGCCTTCAGCAGGATCTACGATTGTATGTAGTATTCCATTCTTGAGAACGGATAGTTTGAAGGGGAAGCCCCAGCGGTATTTAATGCGTCGTGCTATCAGCACATCCAGTACCGGTTTCATCGCTCTCCTCTTTTGTAGCGTCAGGAGCGATAGGTCAGCAAAGATCTGAGGTTTGGTGTCTTGTATCTCCGGCACTCCATTTCTTGATGCTCTCAGTATAGCATCCTTGACCGTGTAGTAGTGCATGCGGATTATAATGTCTCTGGGACGTTCTCCCGGGTCTGGTTTGGGGCGAGACGCCCTGTGCGCTCTGTCCATACATAGTTGCTCCCTTGGTAGTTGTGGTAGCATCTTGTGGAATAGGTCTAGAAGGTATGGAGAGATTTCTTGCACGCTCTCTGGGACCCCTTTGATGCGTAGGTTGTTTCTGCGGGACCGATTGTCAAGGTCTTCGTGGGCGCTCTGGAGGGAGTATAGTGCCTCTTTAAGGTGTGCTACTTCTTCCTCTACTACTGCGAGCGCTTCTGTTGTTTCGTCCGACTTTCTTTCCAGGTCATCGGTGCGTGAGCCGATTTGTGCGATGTCTTGCGTCAGCGAGCCAAGGCTTGCTTTAAAGTCCGCTTGGATTTCTTGTTTCCAAGTAGTTAGCAGCGTCGTTAGTTTCGCGATGTCTGCTTTGGTGCTGGGTGTCAGGTCGTCAGCTTCAGTTTCGGAGGACGACATGGCGGGAGAGGGTGCGCTTCCGGCGGACAGTGCGGCCTTATCTTCTGGTCTGCGCGTATGGAAGTAAGTTTGCAGTACTTTCTGTTTAGGATGGCGTTGTTTTTTTGTTTTCTTCGTTCTCCTACCCCCTTCAGAGCACGATTCCGACATTGGGTTCTTTGGTAGGTGCTGGGATAGTTGCTGTATGTGGCGTTTTGGCGGGCTAATCGACGGAGCTTCACAGAATGGTGACCATCTTTCTCGCGCGTCAAGCCACGCCCCCCTTTTGGTGTTATTTTATGGGACCCAGTGAAGTCCTACACTGGCACCGTTTGGAGTGTGACATTATTTGTATAATACTCACCTACCGCTAACGTTCCAGGAAGGGGGGATGAAATAAAAAAACAAAAAACATTCTACAAAAAAAGTGTCCTTTTGAGTGCCATGAGAATGGGCAGTGAAAATCAATGGCCATCCCCTGGCACAAAAATACCTTTAAAAAATATCCCTCAATGATTCGTGAAGCCATCAAGTCTACTACTTCGGCCCAGGTAAAGGAGCCATTGAAAAATAAAAATCCCACTAAAAAGCTCTGCTTAAAAACCTGAAAAACCCTATGCAGCATTTAAAAAAAAAAAAAAAAAGCCAATGGCAGGCATAGGACCAGGGAGGCTTCTGATTGGCTGACAGCTGGACAGCCAATCAATTGATGCACATTCAAGTTGTGTTTTATTGAGGAGGTGAGTTAACAGGCAAAAATGTGTAATTTTTTTTGCCCATTCATTTTTACTGAACGTCAATGAATTACTGTTTGTGCTCTGATTAGCACACTGTACAGTGTTCAAATAATAATTTTTTTAAATGGGTACAGTAATGGTTATAGCACTCCTGTTAACTGTATTTGCGGTTGGGATTGAATCGCAAATGTCTGCTAATTTACCACCAATGCCACTGTTTAACTCAACAACCGGCATATAATCTACCGCAATATCTTTATTTTTATGGATGAAGAAGACACTGTTATTTGTATCATGGCTTTTTGTAAAAGCGGAGTTAACCATTACATACAGTTTCTTAATCAGGCAGAACAGCCACGTTCTGCTCCTAATATGCAACATTGAAAGTCAACTTCAACTACCACAAATGACAGAGAAGACTGGGCTCTTGATTGGCTCCCTGGGCTGCCACACAACTGACCTCATTGAAATGGTAAGCTGGACTTTTCAAGAGACCTATCGTCAAAAGACATTTTAATTTGTGGTGTAAGTTTTGCAATCTGTTGTCAATTCACCGAAATTCCGTGTTTTAATGAACAAACCCCAGTGTGTCCTGTGCCTGGCAGACTAGCTTTTTTTTCTGTGAAATCAGCAGTGCGTTTATCTAGAGTTTGCTTAATTGGTATTTTAACGATTCAGGGCTGAGGTTTGCTGAGCTTCAGATTTTTTTTTTCTTCATGTCAGGTTCAAAAGCTCACATTAGTAGCCTACAGAATAAAACAGCAGCACACAATAACTCCGTCACAGCAGTGTTTATTTATAGTTTCCCCTGTGTGATGTTGCCAAGACTTGATGCCTATTCTTGTGTATTGCAAATGTTTGTCGGTCCCTGCGGCGGAGCATTTGGAGAGCATGGTGGGCCAATACCACAATACCGTATTTGCTTATATTCGACATTGTCTTATAATCTGACCTCAAATCGAGGCTGCTGCCCGGCACATGCTTCGGGACTTCTATTATGAAGACTGGTCCTTCCAGCTTCATCATAAAAGTCGCGGTGGAAGTGCCGGGCAGCAGCGGAGGATGTCTGTGCGTATCGTGCCGACATCCTCCGGCTGCCCCAGCTAGCCACCAGGGAGATTTGGGCAGCCGGGGACATCCTCCATGCTGCCCAACACTTGCTGTCATATCCGGCAGCACTAAGAGTAAACCCGAGCGCATCCGCTAGATGTGGCTGCAGGCTGCTGCATACGTGACTGTCTCCGACTTTGTCCATTGGTTAAAGTGACCCTGAACAGGTAGACTGAAGAAGTTGCACCTTGGGGCACTAAATTGGTTGAACCCCCAGGCCAAAAGATGACAGATACAGGCAGTATCAGAGTCTGTCACTCACACATACAGACACACTCACACTGACATACACACACACAAACACTCTCACTTACACTGACTAGGGTTGCCACCTGGATGGTATTTTACTGGCAGGCCGGTAAAATATTGGCATCAGGCCAATGTTAAGTCTATGGAGACAGTACCAAGGCCAGTATTTTTCTGAAGAAAAGGGGGCAACCCTAACACTGGCATTCACACACACTCACTCTGACATACACTCACTCCCTCACACTGACATACACACACTCACACACAGTCTAACTGTTTAACTTACCTGGTCCAGGCATCTCTGTGCTTTGAGCTCCTCTTGTGAAGGAGGGGCTGAGCCAATCACAGGACACTTCTTCAAGGAGAGTTGAAAGGTCTCATCTGATTGGCTGAGATCTCCTTCTATCAAGCTCCCCTGGGACACAGCAAACAAAAGAAAGAAAGACTGCTGCACGGAGCAGCAAAGTGCAGCCTCTGCCAGGGTGCCACCTGGGGCAGCTGCCCCACTCTGTCCCATTAAAGGGTCGGCAACTCTGATACCCCGGGATGGAGCAGGGCCTGCAGTGGGTGGGGTCAGGGCTGGACCACGACATTGTGCTACCGGAGTCCAATGATGAAATTATTGCCCCTTCCAACAAAACAATGCCCAAACCGGCCCTGGGCGGGGATACGTGACCTAGAGTGGATGAGCTGCAGCTCCCCTGGGACACAGGTAGCAACAGCAGCTGTCAGGGGCTCAATTCTAATGCATTTAAGCTATATTTACCTAATACATAATCATACTGGCTGGTAAACAGGAACCATGTGAAAATCAAGAGGATAGAGTGCAGTGTAAGAATGCTGAGTTTATTGCCATTTATTTACCCAGCAGGCTAAGCCATATAGAGAGTAATATAGTGGTAGTATCAAGCACTAAAGAAGTATAACAGTCAAAGAGAGCAATATAAGATTGACTGATATCAAAGTGCTTCACCTCCCAGAAACTGATTTATGGGATGTAACAAACAGGAACCGAAACCCAGGATTCTCCATAATCCTCTGATAACTCGTAGGTCCATCTATGACATAGTGGCCAACAGTCTTGAGTTTGCCTGGACAGCCCCATAATATTGTCTATGCACAGGATACATTGCAGCATTGAGTTTAAATTCTGTCTAGCAGACACACAAAGACTAAAGGTTATCTGTTATCAATGTGCGGGGGTCACATGGGGGGGGGGCAACATTGTGTAACCCCGCCCCCTTTTCAAAGGTGATGTAATATATGAAGAATATGTTTAAAGGGGCAGATCCTGCACAGTGAAAAGCGCTGTCTCATGTACAACAGTGATCTGTCTGATCATTTTTTTTCAGGAATGAGAAATCTTAATGATGGTGCATTCACTGATCTAATGAGGTCACACAAGGGGACAACAATTGTCCTTAAATATGACTCTGCCCTCTTTGTCCCCAAATAGCTTGGCAGGGCCAAATCTGTCCCCAAACAGCTTATCACACACACTCAGCCAGCACCCACTCACTCACAGACTCATTCAGTCAGCACACACTAACACTAAGCTAGCACAGACAACAGACACACTCAGCTAGCACAGACACACTTAACCAGCACAAACTCCCTACTCACTTCTCAGAGGGTCTAAAAGTTAAAAGTGCTCTTACAGACGCTGTCGTCATGGCAGAGAGAGTAACGGCTGCGTTAAGCTCCCCTGTCAGATCAAAGACAATTAGATGAGTTAGGCAGCTGCGAGGCCCCCATTAGCGAGAGGCCTTAGACGATTGCCTAACTTGCCTCTGATGCCAGCAATAGGATGGCATTACACAACTGGTTCAGGGTCAATAGCTGTTAAGTTAAATGTATTCTCTCTTAGTCCCCCTACCTGGGCATCCAGGATTGCACTTGGCAGTGCACACACATTGCTTGCCTGCCCTCCTCTCTGTCTTTCCTATTTCAAGTCAGATTATGTAGGGGGCACATGGCCTTCTCTGCCACTTCCCTAGTGAAGCACTGGTGGGAATTGTGATTTTAGTTGGACGGGGCACAAGAGGGTGGAACACAACATGGGGGGAGGGGGGGGGGGGGTACTATTTTCTGACCCTTAAATGTTATTGGATTTCCTTTTCCATGTGATCTAGATGATACTTTCCTTTGGTTTGTCTTGACAGCTAGAGTCTGTACATATTGCGACTTGTATGTGACAGCCACCCAACAGAGTACTTTTTTTTTTTTTTTACTGGGTTGAGATTTTGCTAAGAAAACTATTTTACCATCGCCAGGCTTCCAATAAAAGTGGTTCTCAAATCAGAAGCTAAAGCTTGAATTTTGTAAAATAAAAATCTTTATTTATCTACTAATAGTTTAAGGGTTCTACCCTGGGTCTTCTCCTACAAATAAACCCTCTGATGTCGCGCCACAATCCCCCCCCAGCAGACACACAATCCCCCCCAGCAGCCGCCAGCATTCTGCTGATCATAGTGTTCTTCTACGACTTCTGCGTCTGGAGAGTGCAGCGAATCATTTTCTTTGTTTTCATCTTCTCCACTCATCTTTAAAAAAATTAGCTGATTAGAAAGTCACCAGTAATATCTGTTTCAGATGCCTCAACATACACGAGTGTGGGAAATACTAAAATGTTAGTTGGTGTTTTATATAGAGCTTATGTATTATGAGGTCAAGTGGGCGTGGCCCATGTTACATTATGAGGTCAAATGGGTGTGGCCCATATTACATTATTTTTTTTTTTTTTTTTAATTTTTATTACAAACATATCAAAAGACACTACATGTAACATATTACATAATAAAAAGGAGCATTTTTACAAATCTAAGTGACAAGTTGAATATTATAAATATCGCATTATGTTGTAATTTAGTGAAGTAGTTTTTAGTAATTCTTACATGCTCACATTCAACTTTCCTTATTGGTGGTGTGGAGATTAATGGGGGACGCCCAAGGATCTCTCCCCGTCATCAAGGGACAAGCGGAGAGGCGGAGAATAACTTGGGTCCGGAGAGGGGTAGGAGAAAGAGCGTCTATCAAGATTTTTGTCCAGAGATATAGTTTATGTAATAAATCTAAATGGATAGTGATGGGCTGGAGACATAATAGGACAGCCATTTACCCCAGATGTTGTTATAATCTTGTAGTCTGTCTGTATCAAAAAATAATGCTTTCTCCATGGTGGCTTGGTAGTGTATCTGTATCTCAATTTCTTTTATAGTTGGGATTGTACTCTTCTTCCAGTGTCTAGAGATGCAAAGCTTCGTGGCCATAAGGATATGTATCAGTAATATACTCTTTGATTTTGAAAGTTTAGGAAGATCAAGATGGAATAAAAATTTGGATGGGGATAGAGTTTTACAATCTAATCCCATTTTAGAAAGAATATATATTACGTTGTTTTTAAGATTATCCAAAAGTCTACAATCCCATATTACATTATTAGGTTAAGTGGGTGTGGCCCATATTACATTATTAGGTCAAATGGGTGTGGCCAGTATTACCTTATGAGGTCCAGTGGGTGTGGCCCACATTACCTTATCAGGTAAAATGGATGTGTCCTATCTGAAAGTGTGTGGCATACTTTGGGTGGTGGTGAATACACTGTTGGGTGGTTTATAGGTTGTTGTGTGGGATATAGACCTTTGGGTGGTGGTGTATACACTGTTGGGTGGTACCTTGCATTGATAAACCTTGACAATGGACTCTGTCACCTAAACACTGCTTATATTGTAGCGAGTAAAAAATGGTTGAAAACAATTCTATACATTTTCAGAATTGCAGCAAATGCATAAATCAGAGGGGAAAAAAAGTATCTTAATACGCAAATGACCTGGGAAAGGTTTAATTTGCATATTAAACCAGGATTGATGTCATAAACCAGAGACACCGCAGACACATTTAAGTCACATTTTTTTCTCCTAATTTACGCATTTACCTGTAATTTTGCTACAATTCTCTATTTTATTCTCTATATGCACCGTAAAGATCACTGATTAGTTGGCAGAGTCCCTTTAATATGGAGCATACTATATGTTTAACCATCTATGATACAGTGGTCAGGATTAGGTTTGGAGGGAGTGGAAAGTTGTCTGCATTAATCCCTCCCTTCTCACCGGTACTGCTGGGGAAAAGGTCGGTTTCTCATATGTATCGTTATCCTCATCCTCTGCAGAGTTAAACTCCATGAGTTAAACTGAAAAACAAAATATTTAATCTTTGTGACAGACACTTAAATAGAATTTGCATAATAATTTGGAACAGGGTGTATTTATTTTTAGGCACTAATTGAGCAGCATTCATGGGACAAATGGTTCTTATCTGCTGGCAGGGCCGGCCCAAGACATTGTGATACCTGGGGCGAAAAAATAAATGCTAAAAAAAAAAGCCCACAGTCATGATAATTTTAGCTAAAATGATACTGATCAGTAAGTGATAATTTAATGCAAAAGCCCCTTTCTATACGCAAAATGATATGGTGCGAGTATTGGCAAGCAATGATTACAATGTGTACCCTAAATGTTTGAGCATTTAAACCTAATTTACAATATTTGACTCATGTTATAGGTCAGTGGTCACATATGATTTGGGGAATTGTACAGCCTATTTTTCATAATAATGTTTGTTTTACCATTTCTTTCTTTTCTTTTTTTTTTTAAATAAGATTTTATTTGAGTCATATTTTGCGCAAGACAGTAAATCCAGTTCAAATAAGACCGTACGGATAAAACAAAAAATGAGTCATCTTGAAAAAAAAAACTGTTGACATAAAAGATTCGTATTTTTAGGTGAAATACGTGGCTATAAAATAGGAGATTATGAACGCATAGACTATACACAAGATAAAATACAGGGTAATTGCTAGAAACTTTCATGAACGATGGGCATGACATGGGTATAAGCTGCCTACAGAAACCTTGGAGGGTTTTATCCACAGAGAGAAACACCTTCCACTTTATACTACTATTGTGTTCGTTACATTCAAACATCTGTCAGAAATATGCTAAGAGTATGATCTGAGGAAACCTCGGCTGCTGGATATATTCCTGCATATATCTCGATCTCGATGGGCAGGCTAGTTCCTCCTGTCGAAAGAAAAACAGCTAGGACGGCTATATCCTAAAGCCTATAGGGGAAGCAAGTATGGTAATCAAGAAAGAAAATGAAAATGAAAGGAAGAGTTGGGGAACAGTGAGATCGGAATTAGACAAAGTTTGAAAAGAACGAGAGGGGAGAAGGGTACCCCTAGAGTGGGCATAACAGCCGGGCAAGATCGCTCCGGCCAGAATTGGGCTCGTGGCATCACATTCGGTGACCACAGGATAGCAAAGAAAGCACCCGGGGGGGAATAAAGTATGACTGACTTAATTGAAACAAGACCGCAGAACCTAGCGGAACATAAACATCAAGGACAATACAAAATAAAATTTTAAAAAATGGCATCAGTCCAACAGTTAATATTGGGAAAAAGGGTTTGATGCGGCCTGTGTGTCCTGAAGAACATCTAAGAGTTGGCGGTTAGGGGGATCTGGCTTCCCGCGGCCGATCAGGCAGGTGAGGCAAGTCCAGTGGTGTTAAAAAGGTCGAAGTATCTTTCTTTTCACCTCGTACATAATAAAATTATTTTTTCAAAGAGCTCACCCATAAGGTGAAAAGAGAGTCATGGTAAAACATTATTATGATAATACCCTGTGCAATTCCTTAAAACCTAATGCGACCAGTGACCTATAACAAAATCCAGACAGATTCAGTCAGTGTCAGAGGAGTTAACCCCTGGATTGCTTGACATATATAGGCAGTGTCAGATGAGTTAACCCCTGGATGGCTAGACAGATCTAGGCAGTGTCAGAGGAGTTAACCCCTAGGTGGCTAGATATATCTAGGGAGCAGAGGCGTCACTAGGGTTGGTGTCACCCGGTGCAGTAACTCATGGTGTCACCTCCCTGGATTTCCTCCAATACTATGCCAAACAGATTCCTTAGTAATGCCAGTCAGATGGTCCATTAAAAATGCCACATACAGGAGCCCCACAAATTATGTCACACACAGGAGCCCATTAACTATGCCACACACAGGAGCCCCATAACTATGCCACACACAAGAGCCCCATAAATTATGCCACACACTAGAGCCCCATAAATTATGCCACACCAGAGCCCATTATTTATGCCACACCAGAGCCCCATAAATTATGCCACACCAGAGCCCATTATTTATGCCTCACCTTGGAGCCCAGTTAATTATGCCACACACACAGGTGCCCCTTAAGTATGCCACACAAAAGTGTCCCATTATTATGCCACACACAAGGGCCCCTCAATTATTCCATACAAAAGAGCCCCTTAACTATGCCACACATGGGGCCCAGTAAATATGCCACACATGGTACCGCCATTATTATGCGACACACAGAAGCCCCACAAGGTGACAGTTGTACAATTCGAAAACAATACATATCTATACACACAGATATTTCTCTATAACTAGTTGCTTTTATACTTATTTGAATTTTTTAATAATATATTCAACTATTTTCAAATGTAATAAAAAAGTTATTGAAAAATTGCATTCCTATTTTTTTATTCCTTTCCTCTGCACCCACATTGCACCTAAAGGACTTAACACAGCACCATACAGTACCCACAGAACTTGCCATGCACCTATATTGCACCCACAGCACTTGGCTTGCACTCATATTGCACCTACACGATTTGGCATGCCACAGTGTCACTTTGCCCCACAGAACTAGCCAGTGTCACTTTCCACATAGTACATGTTATTTTGACCCACAGACCATGCCACAGCCTCACTTTGCCAATTATAAAAAAACAATTTTCCCATTAATATGCCAGTGTTTGCCCATAAATATGGCACAGGCAATTTGCCCAATAAATGCCAGTATTATTTTGCCATTAATAAGCCAGACAATTTGCCTAATATGCCAGTATTATTTTGCCATTTAATATGCCACAGTCAATTTGCCCAATTATATGCCAGTACTATTTTGCCATTTAATGTGCACCAGCCAATTTCCTCAATAATATTCAAGTATTATTCTGCCATTTAATATTTGCCAGTATTTTGCCATTTAATATATTCCAGTATTATTTTGCCACTCAATATGCCCGTATTTAACCCCTTAATATGCCACAATTTTGCCATTCAATATTCCAGCATTTAACCCCTCATTATGCCATAATTTTCCCATTCAATATTCCAGCATTTAACCCCTCAATATGCCAGTATTATTTTGCTATTCAATATGCCAGTATTTAACCCCTCAATATGCCAATATTTAGCCAATCAATATGCCAGGATTTTGCTAGTTTTATGGCACCCTCCTTCCCCCATTCCCCAGTACTTACACTAATATACACACACTCTCACACACACTCTTAATCACACTGACATACACACACTCTCAATCACACTGACATACACACACTCTCAATCACACTGACACACACACACACACTCACTCACACTGGCATACACACTCACTCACACTGGCATACACACTCACTCACACTGACATACACACACATTCACTCACACTGACATACACACACATTCACTCACACTGACATACACATACTCTCACACACTGACATACACATACTCTCACACACTGACATACACACACTCACACTGACATACACACACATTCACACTGACATACACACTCTCACTAGGGTTGCCACCTGGCCGGTATTTTACCGGCAGGCCGGTAAAAAAATTGGCATCAGGCCAATGTTAATTCTATGGAGACAGTACCAAGGCCGGTATTTTTCTGAAGAAAAGGTGGCAACCCTAACTCTCACACTGACATACACACACTTACTCACACTGACATACACACACACTCACTCACACTGACATACACACACATTCACACTGACATACACAATCTCACACTGACATACACACACTCATTCACACTGACATACACACACACTCACTCACACTGACATATACACACACACACACTCACTCACACTGACATACACACACACTCACTCACACTGACATACACACACACTCACTCACACTGACATACACACACACTCACACTGACATACACACACTCACTCACACTGACATACACACACACTCACTCACACTGACATACACACACATTCACACTGACATACACAATCTCACACTGACATACACACACTCATTCACACTGACATACACACACACTCACTCACACTGACATATACACACACACACACTCACTCACACTGACATACACACACACTCACTCACACTGACATACACACACACTCACTCACACTGACATACACACACACTCACACTGACATACACACACTCACTCACACTGACATACACACACTCACTCACACTGACATACACATACACGGTCTGTTTATCTTACCGGCTCAGTGCTGCAGGCATCTCTGTGCTTTGAGCTCCTCGTGTGAAGGAGGGACTTAGCCAATCACGGGAGACTTCTGAACTCTCATCCAAACAGAAGAGTTGAGAGGTCTCACCTGATTGGCTGAGACCTCCTTCAATCAAGCTCCACCAGAAAAAAAAAACAAAAAGACCTCTTCACTGAGCAGCAAAGTGCTGCCTGTGCCAGGATGCCGCCTGGGGCAGCTGCCCCACTCTGCCCCATTATAGGGCCGGCCCTGTTAGGAATCCATGTTACTGTGGGCTGTGGTGAATAAACAAGGAAATGGCAAAGATCAGGCTTTAATAGTGGGTTTGGGAAAAACTGAACTACTTGCGTTTAATGTCAAACTTTGGCAATACCTTTTTTTTGTCTGCTTGTTAATTAGAACTATTTTTAGTGAGCTTAGAACTCTAATATGGTTACATCTATAATGGTAGACAATACTAATAAATCAAAGAACTGCACATAATTATTCTAAATAGTACTGGGCCAAAAGTGTATGTTGTGAAGAATTAACAATGACTTGCTTGTGAATTTGAGACACGAGACATGAAATTTGGGAAATTTCGCCTTGTATTATGCATAACAGCTGGAACTACAAATAGCATCGAGGGTAACATGGCTACATGCCCTCTCTTTACTTAACACAGACTGGTCTGGCAGCTGTTTATATTTTGATCATTATAGTTAAGGAGAGATTTCCTCTCTTGAAAGTATACATGATATGTATTTCTGCACTTTTTTTTTTTCATAATGCATTGGTGCATCTGTCCCATGGATACATTCTTTGAAATTTATATCAGTTTTGTTCTGGCAGATAATGCTGATTATATTAATAGGACCTGACAGTCTTTAACGTAAGCCGCTGTACTTGCATGGATGATTGGTATTCTATAGAGTGCAATTCTCTTGTGGTTCATTAAGGATCGTGCACCTACTATACATTTGAATGCTTATGCTCAATAGAACTAGGGCTGCTATGATTGATCTAAATATATCTATTTAAAAATATGATGTAATTCATTATACTGAATACTTTGAGATTTTATGTGCAGGTGCGAAGTGACTGCAGCTCCCGGAGTGCCTATCCGTATAAATCCAATGCGTTCATTTAGTTTCCTTCTCTCCTCCACCTGCTGCTGAACTTCAAATCCCACAATCTCCCTACAGTCTTTAGGAATAAGAGAGGATCATGGTAGCTGTAGGTCAGAAAAAGTTGCCGGGCTGTAGTGGAAATGACTTCATAATGATATCCTAAAGGGGAAAAAATGTAAGATATATGTGATAAACGGTGATGTCATTATGTGCAGAATAGATGGGGAGCTGTTTTTTTATCTGCCATTATAATGAATGGATCTAAGTTTTTTTTTTTGGGGGGGGGGGGGGGGGTTTGTTTGTTTTTTGGCAGAATTTCACCATGATTGGTACCATTTTTTCTGTGCTCCTTGTATGTATTCCCTCCTGGTGATCCGAGTATATTCAGGATGGCACAGTCCACCTTGAGATGAGCATGTTGAGATTGTCTAAAAATTGCAATTATTTATTTATTTTTTTCAACACTGCCACTTAACTAAGCCATCTCTATGACTTTGCCACTGGCTAAAGATTACTGGTCTTTCTCTGCTGCCATGGAAACTAATCACTTAATTGACAGAAAATAAACAACAACAAAAGGACTAAAATAATTCACATCAATATTTTGATTTGCCAGCGGGCGATATTACCAAAGGCTTTTTCATAATTTTAAAGTTGTAGTTATATAGTAGGTTAGGCTTGCGTCCATCAGGTTCAACCCTTTCCTATTCCTTGTTTACCGCTGTTTATCCAAAAGAAGGCACCAATGATCATCCTTATACGACCCTTGTCTAGAACTGGAACTTATCCTATATCACTGGCAGCTCTTGTACAGCTTTGCTGAATAATATGATGTATGTTAAACTGGGTATGAGCGTATACAGTGTAATTGCAAACATTCTGGATTAGACAGAACTGCCTCTCTTTTAAATTTTTTAATTATTTTTGGTTCAGTACTATCTGTTGTTGAACTGCTCCGGCATTATGACTGCAGCATAGGTAGCATTGTGTTGAAACTACATGGTTTAAATGCAAAAGATGTGTGCTCCATACACCTGGTATCTGTATCGGGGATGCAAAGAATCAGTAAAAGGTAACTACTTGGTTGGACCGTTGCTTAGTACAAATGAAGACTCCAGGCCACAATGTAAACTGAAGTGATGGTTTAATGCATATTTCACAGTTATACTGGCAGATGTGCTGACCCTCATCCAGTAAACGCCTGTACTGAGGAGGCTGGAGCTCAGTTTCACTGGCTCACACAACATAGCATACCTCCCAACACTTTGTGCAGTAGAGTCATGATTTTTGGGGATTGTCTTGCCAAGCTCTACCTTTGTCCCACTTTTTGGATAGAGTTAGAACACAGCAGGTTAGCAGCATTTGAGACCACAATACTGTCCCGATTTCATCCTCTGGTGTGTGCCCATGCACAGTGGCACTGTATGTTTGCATGAACGGTAGCGCTAACAGTCGAACTTGCAAGCTTTGCCCCTCGGCGTCCCGATTCATTGTGGCAGTAGTTGGGAGGTATGTATGAGGTCACACAACATCATGTGCACTTTTGGCTCTGCGTTAACATGTCCCAGTCCTAGGTGTGATAATGAACATGGAGGATCAAGAAAACTGTCCATTTTTTTTTACCTCTGATAAAGTTGGCACTAAGTGTATAATCTGTAAATCCTGGCTTGTACATAGTTGAGTTGGCACTTTATTTTTTTTTTTTACCTTCTTCAGGTGTTAATTGAATAATCCTCTGTTCCCAGCATAATAAAATAGATTATATCAGCATTACAGGCTGTGTTTTGTACCTACAAGATAGGTGATACTACAAAGTTGCCCTATTGGGAATATACATCAACACAATGGGTGAGATGAATTATCCTTTGGCCAAACCCTATAACTAAAGTGAGTCATTTCTATAATGTTTTATACAATTGTTGCCAACTTTATAAGGATGTATTCAGACTATGATATTGAGGGATTATGTCTCCAACATAATATACAGTTTGATTGAAAAGTAATGAATCACACGATAAACACATTATTTTTTATTTATTTGTACAGTAGTACTCACAGATGTAGCAGGAATGTAGAATGCAAGGGATTAAGATAATTTGTGACAACTGCTGAGCACAACAAATGGAGATCAAAGTACTGAACAGTTCCCCCTTCAGAATACATTAGCACAAGGCTTGTCACACAGTGCTTTGAACGCAGAAGATCACCTTTTGCACATGCAGCATTTCACATGACAATATTAATTTCAATGGCAACTAGCAGCAAAAATGTATAATAATAAAGGCTAGTATATAAACATCCTATTTGCAACAGCATAAATAGGAGTATATGAAGCCATATCATTATGGAAAAAGGGAGCAAAATTAAGTTTGCATTAACATATAATACCAGGTGAAGGCTGGCAAGTTTTGGTAAAAACTGTTTAGTGGCTCATTTTGCATTATCGCCAGTCCTACCATTATCATCATAGACAGACACCAATAGACAAGGAGAATAGATAAGCTACAGAGAGTGATAGACAGGCAAGCCAGAGCTATTGACCGATAAGGTACAGAGATTAATAGACAGATAAAACAACTGGATAGAATGATAGAAAGTGCTTCACACCATGGCCTAGGAATTCAGCTGAGGCCTACAGACTGTTTCTGGACTACAACTACCATAATTCACTTTCATTCTAGAAAGCTGATGGGGAATTAAGGGGTTTGTGGGCCTGCAGTAGCTGAACAATGATGGTTGCAGCCTAGGCACTAGTGCATGTAGAAGTAAAAAGTGGTGCAGCCCAGGTGAGTATCCTGCCCGTGAGTAGTAGGTGTGCGCTGAACTGATAGCACACCAACACGAAATAGAGCTGAGAGGCCTGCGGCAGCATGAATTCAGCATCAGAGTCATTTACTCTGATGTTTTCGTCCAGCATGAAAAGTGTATGAAAACAAATGTTTAACTACTTTTCGTGCTGACTCTGATACCGAATTCATGTTGCTGTTGGCCTCTTGGATGTATATCATGTATTTTCGAGGTTTGCATGCTGTCTGTTCGGCGGACACAAACCCAGGAAATACAGCGCTGGATCGTGGTAGGTGTGTGGCGCACCCACTGAGAATACACCACCGGTGCAACCCCAGTCCATTGAGCTAGGGTAGAGGCCAGCCTGAGGGGCAATTGTCTTTCTGCCCTGCGATATGCCTATGTATTGCAGCTGCCTTTAACACATTCATGGAGGTTGTTGGTCAGTTGGGGGAGATCAGGAGCTGAAATGATGCTGATTAATGTTGGGGTATCTCCGCCAAATACTAGCAAAGCTTCTTCTACCACAATGAAAAGTGTTTGGGGATTTATAAAATTGGGCTTTTCTTCAAAAGTGAGAGAGTTTGTTTTCATTCCCCTTTTTATGTGCCGATCACAAAAATGACATACAAAATGAATGCATGCAATCAGAAATGGCAGGTATTAAGGTAACATCTATCTGCGTAACATAAAAAAACAGTAGTAATTCAGAGATTTAGAGAGATAGCTACTTAACATACATATAACAAAATAGTGGGGGAATTTTGTTGCTTGCACTGGGTTTTTATTGTGAAACGCAGAAAGTTTAATGATCTCAAGAAAGTAATTCTATTAAAACTGTTTTTTTTTTCTTTGCCTTCCAAACTGAACTAAAATAAACTTTTGTCTAACATGTTCACCCCTCTGCAAATGAGCAAGTCCTTCTCGTGCATTAAGTTTCATTGGCCATTCCATGACTTCATTCCTTAAGTATGAGAGTCCGCTGTAATATCTTAACTGTTAGGCAAACAAGTGCATTAGTAAAATCCTTGCCAGAGAAATAATCAAAGGAAACTTGACACTTAGGTTTAGTCTGTTTTCCTGTTAGAATCATTTGGTCTAAAGTAAGAGATTTCTGTACAAGCGAGACTCATTTTAAAAGTTCCAAAAATGGGGCCCTCGGAAAAATAGTCTGGAAGCAGAATTACTGATGATCCCAAATGCGCTGGTTTGTATTTGAATGGATGGCTCAGAAATGAAAACTTATCCCAGATGATGAAATGTAATGTTTTAGCTTCTTGGTGGCCTGTAAAGGAAAAACTATAATAAAGGGTTTAAGTACCACTCACCAGAAAAGAGTTACGATCTGGTAATATTTTGGATAGATGTTTCCAGACACAAAGTTTTGACATGTTTATTATGCTGGATAGATATATCATATTACCTGGCTGAAATGAGACTGTGTAGCATTTTAGATGCTGGGAGGCCCAAAATGTATTCAGGTAGATTCAATGTAGGCTTTTATTAAACACAGGTTGGTTATGTCTAATTCAGAATATGCATGATAATAATGATAATGGGGGTTATGTATAAAAGGTGTTTCCAACAGCAATGTAGGGCAGTTGCACCATAATTAAATGTCTACCCCTATGTATAAAATGATTCTGCCGGAAAAAGCCAATGTGTGCCTGTAAAAAAAAAGTGATCTAATTATTGTGTAGGAATTCTGTTGCAGACTATTAAAAAGAAAGTTGCAAAATTGCGCCTACATAGATCACTTCATTGGACTACAATTATCCGACACTACCAATCTGGCGTTATCTGCACTGATCAAAAAGTCACAAAGTGAGACTAAAAAGTCACATACCGAGAATACAAAGTTGCAGTATTGCCCCATTCTTTCTTATTCGTGAAACCCTTTCTGGCAGGTTTATAAATACCATACTGGTAAAACCTGACTAAAGGAATCAGGATTAGATGGAAAACAGTGCCATTCTTCTATTTAACCCCCAATGAGTTCATAACTCACAAGGCACAAAAGTGTACAAGACCTGAACTAAAAGTGCACCCAGTTTATTGCACCAGGTCCTGCCCATATTCTGAAGCATCACAAAATAGTGGAGACTTGGACCCAGCAGGTCTCCATGATATTGCCCATGGGAGAAGGACCAGCTGGTTGTTGCTGGACCACTATGACTGTTTTCTAAAGGCGGAGTCTCATTTATGCTGGCAGAGCATCATAAGAAATTAAGTACTTTAAAACAGAATAACCACTCTGGCTCTTTTGTATTACATTTCCTATGCTCTGCCATCTTGTGTCTGGATGAACATCAGAGGCAGTGTACTCCACAGCAGTACAGCCTACAACTGACTGAGTATCATAGGAAGTGTAGTACACAACACATGGGAACATAAGGGTCTAAAATATTTCTACACCAGGGCATGTTCTGGACCCAAAACCAAGCTGTGTGCACCAGAGCTACAAATGTCTACCACTGAGTGTGTACCTAGTTTCAAATGGCAAGTTCCACCCCAGAGTTTATTACTTTCCTCTCTGGTATTTTAAAGTGTTTTGTAGAAAGAAACAAAATCTGAAATTAGACAACAGTAATTTTGCATAAACATAATATTTGGCTTGTAATTCACTGCTCTTATGCATCTGGTCTACATCATGCTCACTCAAAAGAACAACTTTACTACAATTGAACTTCTGTAAGAATATGTTTTTTTCCACGTGGCAGAGGTAACTTTCACCCATAATCCTCTGTTACTCCGAAACTTACCGTACTTTACTGGATAAGAATAGTGGGATCTGGAGAGTTGGCTACGTGTTGGCTACCTCTGAAGCAGAGGTATGTTTATTTTGGAGTTTGGTAAAGTATTTTAATGTAACATTCAAGTTTTGCAAGAGGAACTCGCCAACCTAAAATTTCCTAGAATTCAAAAGGTAGACAATTTTTTGAATTGGTTTTCAGATTTTTGAATGTTTGTAAATGTGTGAAAGAGGTGGAAAGAAAACAAACCTTTTTCCCTTATACTTTTACTGTGTCCCAGTCTTCAGTGTGCATGGCACAGTGTGCAGCTGTACAATCTTTAGAGTGCAAACATCTTACATTTTGAAATAAAAATTCAGTTATAATAATCATTTAATTTTTTCAGTTCTTATACTTTTGTATCCGAGCCCTTTTGGACAACTGTAAGTTTACATGTTGCATTCATTTATGATAAGCTTGTGTAACAGAGACTGAACAACCTACATTGGGTTGTTAAATCCTGCTTTCACAAATGTATTATATATATTTTGTTGTTCATGCAGTGTGAATTTAGATCCTTTTCTTACAAGGCAGATGGATGTTCAGTATGACCATTGAATGTGGAGCAGCCACCAGGGTCCTCATATCTGATAGAAATTTGCTGTATGATGTGGATTATTCAAGAGTGCTCTTTTGGATATCATTCAATCTGTAGTCCTGATACTTATGTTATACATACTGTTGTTACGAGGAAAAATTACCAGTTTTTATGCACTTTGTATCATAGAAACATAGAAACATAGAATGTGTCGGCAGATAAGAACCATTCGGTCCATCTAGTCTGCCCAATTATTTTTGAGTACTTTTATTAGTCCCCCGTTCCCGGTCTTATAGCTAGGATAGCCTTGTGTCTATCCCACGCATGCTTAAAATCCTTGACTGTGTTTACCTCTACCACTTCTGCTGGAAGGCTATTTCATACATTCACAACCCTCTCAGTAAAGTAATACTTCCTGATATTACTTTTAAATCGTTGCCCCTCTAATTTAAGACTATGTCCTCTAGTTGTGGTAGTTTTTCTTCTTTTAAATATACTCTCTTCCTTTACTGTGTTGATTCCCTTTATGTATTTAAATGTTTCTATCATATCCCCCCTGTTACGTCTTTCCTCCAAGTTATACTTACGTCTTTCCTCCAAGCTATACTTACGTCTTTCCTCCAAGCTATATCAATGCCATAAGATACTTTAGTACTTATTTTAATTATGTTACAAGGTATTTGAAGCTATATAATTCACATTATAAGTATTATCAGATACATAGGAATTGCAATACCCCGTAATTTAAGGAATATATGATTCACATGATAATTTATTTACATCATCAAATACTAATAATACAATTACCTGAGTAATATAATATTTTTTCATTATTTATTTATTTATTTTTTATTTATTTAGAAAGTGTTTTACCAGGAAGAATACATTGAGATTTCTCTTGTTATCAAGTATGTCGTGGGAGTAGAGGATGGTGAGAATGAATCATGACAGGACTTGTCAAATATAAGCTTGTTTAGTTGGGAATTCATTGTAATCAGTAGTTATAAATAAATATATAATATTTAATACGGATAATAATATAATAATATATAATAATTACACAACTCGTGAAAATACACAACTTTTTGTACTTTTTTAAGTTTTTCACAATTCATGAAACGTACACAACGATTTCTGCTTATTTTGTGATTTTGAAGCACATTTAGACATTTGTTGACTTGTACAATTAAGCATTTCTAACACACATATGTATGTGTGTGTGTGTGTGTGTGTGTGTGTGTGTGTGTGTATCTATATAATTATTTCTATACCATTATAAAGTATAATATACCTCCATCCTATCATATTCCGGTGTTGTGCAAAATTAAAAGGTTAGTACAAATCAAGCTTATATCAAAATTGACCACAACCATATTTAATTGTTTTTATCAAATAATGACTTTATTATTTCACAGAGAGCACATTTAAATTACATTATGTCACATATAGGTTTCTATTAACAATCATTTCTAATAGCATTCATAATTAATTGGTTATGTTTTAGTCTTTTAGGTGGGAATATATTTTCTCTCCTAACTAGTTATTCAAATTCTGGATTATTCCTTACTGGGGGTCTCACCTAGTTATATCTAGTTACATAATGGTTTAGGTTAAAAAAAAAAAGTCCTGCGTCAATCAAATTCAACCATTATCCTAATCCTTGTTTAAGATTGTTGATCTAAAATGCTTCCTTTCCAATAGGTGGCAGTAAAGTAACCCATCACTAACTGAAAACATGACAAGCTGGACAAACAAAATAAAAAGTCACAAAAATGCACACGTGACTCTCCCTGATAGCCATAACAGGGCAGAGTACACAGGCAGCTACTGAACAACAAAATCTAGCGAACAGCTGCAAGAAATATTTACACTTGACATAATAACATACTTAGAAGCTGCTTATAATTCTTTGGTGTGTCAGCTGTAGTATATATCCAAGCTCAGAAATACACTCCATGCGGGAACAGCTACACCGCAGACGCCCGGCGAGACAAGTACAAGTGCTACAAATTCACTTACTGACATTAGCTCACAGTTGGTAGAGGATTTTTACCCCTGTGGCTAAATAGCAAACAAAAAAAATGTATTTTTTTCCCCTCTCTACATAAAAGGAACTCTCGTAATTATAGAAACATAAAATGTGTCGGCAGATAAGAACCATTCTGCCCATCTAGTCTGCCCAATTTTCTAAATAATTTTATTGTTCCCCAGTTCCCTATCTTATAGCTAGGATAGCCTTGTGTCTATCCTACGCATGCTTAAAATCCTCCACTGTGTTTACCTATACCACTTCCGCTGGAAGGCTATTCCACACATCCACTACCCTCTCAGTAAAGTAATACTTCCTGATATTACTTTTAAATCGTTGCCCCTCTAATTTAAGACTATGTCCTCTAGTTGTGGTAGATTTTCTTCTTTTAAATATACTCTCTTCCTTTACTGAATTTATATCTAATCCTTATCTATATTTGTAAAAGGCATGGGTCTGGGCAGAGCACAGGGCCAACCAGTGAGATATTTGTTCACTTGGGTGTAAGTGAATGCAGTTTAAAAAGTAATTGTGGGGCAAAGTTGTAAAAGTGGAGTTATCACTGTGGAAACCAAAGGAATATTCCTGTTTGATGGATTGCTCCACTTTTTAAATGGTTTGGATTTTGGAGGTTCTGCATCCATTCTAGGGTGAGATGTAGTTTGGGATACTTAGTACCCCAATTATTTATCTCCTCCAAACCTAAAAATAAAGTCAATTATCCATTATGTAGCAAATTAACTCTTAAGTAATTGTAGTTGCACTTGCCTCTGGCCATCATTTCCAACAATCTACTTCTCCCCATTTCAGAATGCCAGTAGATTTGCCTCCTCTACATCGTTCTCCAGACTCTTCTTCATCCAGCCCATCTGCTGACCTCTATGTCATATCACTGACACCATCTCATTCCATATCACTGATGCTTATAACCTATTAATTACACCACCAAAATTGGTGTTGTAGAGACAGGATAGCCCTGGATCATGTTTGACAAACCCTAACTCCAGTAGTGATTTACCAGTCTGTGAGTTGTAGGACATCATGGTGGGTGCAACAACAGCTGGAGAGTTACCTGTTGGAGTGGAGAACTCTAATGGAGAGAAAAGCCCAAAAAAAAAACCACAGAATTTTATAGGATCCTTAATTGCAAAGTAGTGTAGAGAAGCGGTGTGTACCTTATTTAGGACATGATGAACATGTGCCAATATGTGATTATTTGAAATACAATTTAAAGTTGATTTACCATTGCTTCTAAGGGGAAGGTTTGTCAGTGGTCGAGAGGGGCACAAAGCTGTATGTTGACAGATCTACAGAAAAGCCTACTTTAAGTATTTGAACTGGAGAAGTGAATGTAGCTTCTTGCTGAAATTTAAATGCAACATATCAAATATTTTTTATACACTTTTATTAATATTATTTTAATCACAATTTTGGGTTTACATCTACACCACTAAAATTTGACTTTCTATGTTTCTATCTGTTTGATTTCAACAAAATGATGTTCATGAGCTTCTATATCTCAATTTCCCAACCACTTAGAGCCAAATTTCAACAGGTCAATAGCATAGGTAAGGGATGAAATTCGAAAACTTCGACTCTTTCAACCGAATTCTCCAACCTTATACTATTGAAGTGAGGCCATTTTCGTCCATTGCTGCATTCATTTCACCATTAAGTTCATATGAATGAATATTTCACCTATGTTCATTCAATACATAGTATAAGGTGGGAGAATTCAAATGAAAGAGACAAATTTCAACAGCTCAATAGCATAAGGTAGGGGATAAAATTTGAATGAAATGCGAATGAAATTCGTATTAATTAGACTCTTTGAAACGAATTCTCCAATAGGTGAATTATTTTTAATTCGTACAAATGACTATAACAAATTTCGTCTGAAGCAAATGCAGCAATGGACGAAATTTGTTTTGGACAAAATAAATAACATTCTCGTCCGTATGGAAGAAAACTAAACAAAAATGTTCGTTTTGCCCATCTCTAGTAATTAAGGAAAAAAGAGAAAAAGGGGGAGAGAGAGAGAGAGAGAGAGGGGTATCTCCCAGAGAGAATATAGCTGGATCGCAGAATGTTGACATTAATGGATCCCATGTGTTGGTAAAAGGGAAGATATGATTAAATCACTAATTACTTAAAGTGTAATTCCATAATACAAAGTAGGTGTGGTTTAGTTTAAGATAGAGCCACACCCACTGACCACTGCCAAAACAACACCCAATTTTTCCTCCTGCTCTGCCATCAGTCATCTGATTGATACTCTCCATTTATAAACATAAACATTGATTTAGGACTCCATTACCATTTAGATTCAGCGTCAACCGCTTCCACCAACATAAACCGTACAAATAATAATCCAAACAATGGAATCCACTCATTCAAGTACATTCAATACTTTGGCCCATTTAAAATAAAATACCAGCACAAGTCCAAGAAAAGTAGCTTTAAATCTCATGCTTAAAATGTGCTACTAATTCAGGCAAACCCTGTACTTTTTTCCATCACTTTTTGTAAATTCTGGTTTCTCTCAATTATTAAATTATTAACATATGTTCCAACCTCTACCAAATAGACACTTGTAGTAAGGATATCTTTCACTTTCCTGCTCTTAGGACTAAGTGACTAAACCCTTGTTTATGAATTACTGTCAGCAGATTTGTCAGTTGATATGTTAGAAGTCAGGGACCATCACTTGGCTGTTCTCACACGTGCTGGAACACTGGTGCTTCAAAGCTTAACATCTTGCTGTAACAAATGATAGACATGTACATGAATCACCAGACAGATTTCCCAGGTGCACATTAATGAGATAGTTATTGGTTTAGAAATGTGTCTAGAATGGTTTACAGTCATGGCTGTGTAACCTAACCTATACGTAGACCCCAAAAATGATATTACTGTAAACAATATGTATATTAACCAAACCAAAGACTATACATTGACACCGTAGTGAGACGGCCACTCTTTGAATCTGGGAAAATCTAAACTTTACATTGTTAACTTCAGTCCAAACTATGCTGAGCTCCGGGCAAAAGGGACAGCTGCTCAAGACCTTCATTGCCCAGAAGCTGATATTTATTTGTTTTATTTATTTACCTTGTGGTTCGTATGGCTGTCAGGTCTGACTGAACATCATACTAAATTTAACTTTCCCATGTTAGTTACAGGCTGAACATAATGGGAATTGTAACCTTCATCTTACTGTGGACACTCTACCTTCTTTTTCACAGGATGCTCAGTCGGTCTTTCGAAGGAAGATCTGACCCAAGATTCTAAACATGTCAGCCACTTGTTAGAGTTATACAGGACAAAGAGGACTCAATAAGGTACTTTTGTTTGTAGTCTTTTATTAAATCAATTATATTTCAAATGCCTACATTTGATACAATCTTTCAATCAGAAATCATTTCTAGCGATGGTGGTCCTTTAAGCAAAATGAGCTGAGTCAGTGGGCCTATGTACCCTGCTTATTTAAAAAGAAAACAAAATTAATTTTAATATTGGGGTTGTGTGGTTGGATCTGTAGAAACCTAATACACCGCTATCTGCAGGTATTTGTGTTGGACAGCAGCGAGAGCTGTTTAGCATTGCCATCTCCTGGACAATTCTTGTAGAATTTGATATCATTTGCTTTATTATCCCCCTCTTTACTACCTGCAAAAGTCATTTGTGGACAAGCCACAGAGTCAAGATATCGAGAACTGACTGAACAGGGAATCTGTGTTGAAGGCAGCTGTCAGGCAGAATTACACTAATGCTAGATCTGTTCTGCCAGACAAAACTGTGGAATACTGTGATAACCTACCAAATACCTGTTGGTTTTTTGTTTCTATTGTATTACACTATATATTTTTTTTTATTCTTCCCCTTGGACATGCTCCTCAATTCTAGTGTGTTGTGATTTGGAGTGCATAAGGAGAACTTATTAGAGAGCTGAATTACTATAGGAGGAGTATTTTTTAAATTATTATTTCACTGTGTTCACTTGTGGTTTTGTTGCTTCTTTTCGTATCACTTATGCTATTCATTGTTATGGTTTTCCTTTGTCCTTTGCCTCTATTGACCTGAGTTCACCTTTCATTGCCTTGGTCATCAGAAATTACTGTTGGGGTTCATTTGGTGAATTTATATTCACATAAACCTAGTGACACGCACCCCTCTCAGTAGTTATCGGTGTTTGACAGCACTAAGAACTCTTCAGTAGCGCCATGTCCAGAACATTCCTTGTGGGATTCACTGTCATTTGCATTATTTTCATTTTCATGTTTATGGTTTTTGGTTGTCATTTGTCTCCATTCACTTTGGTTCTCTTCAAATTCAATATTTTCAATAGCGAGAATCTGAAGTGAATAGATGTCAGGTGAATGCTATTTGCTCTCAACTTGCAATTTGCAACTAAAATATTTTTCATTTCAAAAGTCTGGAAATTAGGTTAAACTTACTGAGCTATATTTGACTAAACTTCATATGGATGTCCCTGTAAATTATCAACAATCAATTCTTATCCACTAAAAACATTTTTGGTCATAGTAAAATCAAGGAAGTGGTTTTTCTACCTAAAACAGTATAAATTTAGACTTATACTGAATCAGTAGTTTATAACCACTTAAAGACAGAGGGTGCTTTTACACTTCTGCTGTTTTTGTGTTTAGCTGTAATTTTCATTGTTATCGTATAATGTACCCACACACATATGCAGCAGGAATGACATAGTGGAGCACAACACTAACGGACAATACAAAGCAAGGATGCTAATGCAAAATAAGCTACTATTGGTGCTTATAAAAATAAAACACTTTCTGTAAAATCTGCAGTAATACAATGACTGCAGAATGACTTACTGTAAGGTAAAAAAAATATAAAGACAGGTACCCTCATGTAATATTTTGATGTCTGACCTTTTTATTATGTTTCACTTTAACCAAAAATGTTACCCAGCGTATGAACCGTATTGTTAATAACTGACCATATTGCTGACACTACCTTACAGAAAGCTGTTATTATGTACACACTCTGACTTAATAAAATGTTTAAATGAACATTATACAATGTTTAACCCTTGCTTCCTTAAAGGAAAACAAAAGGGTTAGACAAAACATGTCCTGGTCTTTGTAAGTAAACCCAACGTGTATCTTAATAGATACACTCGGGTTTACTAACTGCTGTGTCTCACATGCGAGACACAGCAGTTCCTGGTTGTCTTGACAAACGTTGGCACGCGCACAGCCAATCATAGAGGGGGCTCGCCCCGCTCTGACAGCCGAATGCGAGGGTCTCTCGCTGCTAGCACAGAGAGAAACTCATTTTTACTTGGAATCAGCAGGGGGGGGGGGGGGGGCTAGTTAAGGTCCTCCCTGCTGATCCCATGCAAATAACCAAAAAATGAGTAACCGGTGGACTCAACACAGAATCCTGACATTTTTCTGGAGTTTGCTTAATACATAGGTGCACACGCCGATAGTGCTGTTATTTGGCACTACCTGCACGTGAGCCGTATTTATGCATCACCCCCAAGGGAGAGTGAAAATATTCGGTTTGCATTCGTCCATTGACCCATTCATTTCTGGAGTAAATTCATCCATTATTTTTGTTTTGGGAATTCCATTTGGATGAATGGAATTGTACCAAAGTTAATTTGAATAAGTCAAACCAGGGTTGGTTGGGGTTAGGAAATTAAGCCAAAAGAGCCAAATTTCATCCAAAAACAAATACCAAAGGTGTGTTAGAGTGTGTTTGTGAATTGGTGAGTGTGTTTGTGTGTGCTAGTGAGTGTGTTTGTTTGTATTAGTGAGTGTTATGTGAGAGTGTGTTTGTGTGCAGGGCCGCCACCAGGAATTTCAGGGCCCCTTACTTAACACATTTTCTGGGCCCTATACCCCCCCCCCCCCCATCGACAATATCTCCCACTCGCCCCATCTACCCTCACAAGCATGTTATCCAGGTCTAGTGTAATATGGAGGGTGGTTGGGAGCAGTTGGTCAATATGCCAGTATTTAGCCACTCAGTATGCCAGGATTTAGCCACTCAGTATGCCAGGATTTAGCCACTCAATATGCCAGGATTTAGCCACTCAGTATGCCAGGATTTAGCCACTCAATATGCCAGGATTTAGCCACTCAATATGCCAGGATTTAGCCATTCAGTATGCCAGGATTTTGCCACTCAATGTGCCAGGATTTAGCCACTCAATATGCCAGGATTTTGCCACTCAATATGTCAGTATTTAGCCATTCAATATGCCAGGATTTTGCCGTTCAGTATGCCAGGATTTAGCCATTCAGTATGCCAGGATTTTGCCATTCAATATGCCAGGATGTTGCTCATTTTATGCCACCCTCCTCCCCCTTCCCAAGTACTTACCTCCTTGTTGCTCTCCGGTTGTCCTGCATGGAGGAGGGAAACTCTGGTCGTATTTTTTTTACTTTATTGAAGCTGCGTGTTATGTGAGAGTGTGTTTGTGTGTGTTAGTGAGTGTTATGTGAGAGTGTATTTTTGTGTCTTTGTGTGTGCTAGTGAGTGTTATGTGAGAGTGTGTTTGTGTATTAGTGAGTGTTATGTGAGAGTGTGTTTGTGTGTATTAGTGAGTGTTATGTGAGAGTGTATTTCTGGATATTAGTGTGAGTATGTTTGTGTGTATTTCTGTATATTAGTGTGAGTGTGTTTGTGTGTGTATTAGTGTGAGTGTTTTTATGTGTGATGCAAACGTGTTATACATACAGCTTCCAAATGAGCATATGACATGATTGTTCATTGCGCATTTGTTCATTCATTCAGCTTACCATTCAAAATTTAAATGAATGGGCAAAAGAGATGATTTTTGTCCAAAGCCGACTGCCCAAGTCTATTAATTACTGGCCTACATCCCCAAGGATTTTTTGCATTTTGCAATATTTCATTAAACATATTTAAATGGCACTTTTGTTTCAAGGAACTTGTTACTTGCTCCAGTCATTATTGATAGAAGGATAAAATAAATACCATTTATAGTGGAGCATTACTAATGATTTATGTATGTTTATACTAGAATTTCAAATGAAAGATGTTTTTTTTTAAGTTGTCTGTTCTATCTTCTGCTTTTGACATCACCTTGTGACAACATATCCAAATGAATTACTACAGTAGAGTGATTATTTGAACTGTAATTATTATTAATTTAATGCCAGATATATATAAAATTATAAACATATTTACATATATATATATATATTGTTTGCATATTTTTAACCTTGTGCACACTTTGCATATCTCCGAATTGTTGTTAGTTCTGTCATATGTTGTTTTGCTTACACTTACAGTTTTCCTTACTTTCTGTATGTGTTTTAAAGAGATAAAAACACAAACAAAAACATGTTCTTTCATAATAAGAAGTGCATGATAATGAAAGAGAAAAAGAAGAATGATTGTATTGGCGTTCATCTTTATAACATCTTTGTGTATTCTTTTTTTGGAAGGTCACAGTAAATGAACACACTCGCTCACACCACACTGAGATGATGCCAGAAATCATTAAGCATTACCGCTGTCTGTCAGCTAGTGGACACTGTAGAGGCAACATGTGATAATACAGCAGATACTTCACCCAGATATGCGCCTTCTCCAATGAACTGACCTTGCTCGAACACTGGCACAGTCCCAAAACTAGCAGCTGCTACACCCATAGGTATATAGTTCATTACACATACAGGCTCTGTAATGTTAGCATTCACTGGCATGCTAGAAATCACCTCATACTCGAGACATATAGTTGTTCTAGTCTAGTAGAGGCCAAAAAGGGCAATTGCATTACAAACTACTTGTTTGCATGTTTGTCCTTGCATAGTATTCTTATTATTAACCATTTATAATACGTAACCAGTGCATAATCATTTACTATTTGCCTACTGACTGGCTGCAGAAGGAATGTGTTCTCTAATAAAGAGTCCTTTGGATTTTTCCTTAAACATTGTAATATTAATAATAAGAATTGAGGATAGGGCCTACTAACCAATTACATCCTAAGTTGCTTCCTCTGTGAGGTTAGTTCTGCTCCAATGTGGTCATAATATGTAGGAAGATATTATTTTCTAAAGTAGAATCCAGAAAAAGCAGCAAAATATATATAACGAACACAATAAGAGCAAATACTGGGCTCCATTCAATGACCTGAGGTAATTTTATATTTGATCATTGCATCATAGACTGCAATATAACATTTAGAGTTAAAAGCCACTGAAGGTGATCAGGTCATTGAAACAAGCTCACTGACTATTGTGGATGAAACAAATGAACATTATTTTCAACTAAATCTAGCCCATCATTCTAGATTCTTCATAGATTTTTACATTATACCTGATAATTCACTAAATCAAAACCCTGATTGAATGAAAGCCCTAAGGTGTCAGAGGATTGTTTAAATGTGTAACAAGAGCCCATTACTATTAATCCCCCCTCCCCCAATAAAACCTGAATGTTGATTTCATTAATAATCATAATTCAGAATTAATCAGATTGAAGATCTCAGAGTGCTCCTATCTACACACGTGTATGTATATATAATATGTCCATCATGTATGCACAATGCAAAACAAATTGTGTGTGTGTGTGTGTGTGTGTATGTATGTGTGGATGTGTTTGTGTGTGTGTGTGTGTGTATGTATGTATGTGTGTATGTATGTGTGTGTGTGTGTATGTATGTATGTGTGTATGTATGTGTGTATGTATGTATGTGTGTAGACCGCATTTGTGATACGGACAGACATTATTAGTAATAGTATTTGAGGACCATCACTGAGATACTCTTCTTTAGCCATCATAAGAGTTTTTGTTTGTCATTTGCTGCCCATATTTTATCTTATTTAGAACTCCAATTCTACCTCACTTCTTATAAACTGCAACAGGAAGTGAAATGCCAGTCTTTTTCTTTCATTTTATTATTGTCTTTCATGATGTTCACTATTGCCACAATTCTATGTACATAAAATAGAAGTTCCTTTGTACCACTGCAGTAATAGCTGTACTGTTGTTCTATTTGTGACGGAGGCTGTTTTCAATTATATCATTGTCATTTTTAGTCGTGGAGACAACATTCCTGCTCCATAATCCTCAGAAAAATCCAGGTCAACAAATATAGCCTATTACCATCATCAGCATGAGAGAACCATTCCTTCTACTGGTAGGACCATGAAAAGAAACAGAAAGTTCCCTTCCAACTAGTGAATAGCAATATGTATGCTCATCAGAGAGGACCATCGTCCATTTCATCCCTGTTTCCAGCATCTTTTAGTCATTTCAAAGTCAGCAGATAAATCTGGTGTAAGACCAAAAGACAGCTGTCATACCAGTTCAGATAGAATGACTAACATTGCTGGGCTGTTCAGTCATTCCCAGTAGAGAAGCATGCTCACATTTCATACCAATTGGGATATGCAATGTGGTTAGCCTATGGGATATTTTTTAGCTTTGGGCCACTGCTACCCTCCCTTTCGAGCTACTCACATGACACATGACACAAGATCTGGCTAGTTAACATGTCTGGAATGATAGTGCACCTATCACCGTGCCTCAGTTAGGTCCATAGATGTTACTGTCCCTGCTTGGAACATTACCTCATCCAACCTTCCCAGGGATACAGTATAAAAGCTCAACCAGGTTCGAGAGCCTTAACTAGAGCAAACTTGTCCACTTAAGGTTAACATCAGGAAGGATATAACAAGACACCATTAGCAAAAATGATTCTGAATGTGGAAGAACTGGTAAATTCTCATTTTTGTTATCTTTCTAATAATGGCATTTTAAAAATATTTTAGCATTTTTTTTAAATAGTTAGCATTTTTTATAAAGTAATATTTTTTATAATTTATATTATTTATTTTGATTTGATGATAACTTCAAGGTTTATTTTTATGTATTTGCTTTTTGAATGCAATTTTGTAGGTGATAGTAAAACAATTCCCAGTTTGCAAAATGTAGATATTTGTGGCGTGATTTGATTAACTGAAGCTTTCAGCAATAGTTCTTGGTGGAACTATCATCAGTCTGGAAATCTAATGAATGGAATGCATGATGTAACCAAGAAATGATGTAACTTTTTTATACTACGGTTGTCATAAGTTTCCATTTACTTTTTTTTTTAATGTTCATTGTTGTCTACTACTTTTTTTTATATTTTCAGTTTGTGTACAATTCAAACTAAGTATTAATGTCATGGTATTTTTAAAAGAAAGAAATAATAATATTTAAAGGGAAAGCAAATATAATTTAATTTTACACCAGGCCAAATGACAAATAAAGTTTTACACCTTCTAATGTCATTTCTGGTGAACAATTGCACACCAGTGTTTGGCTTAGCAAATAAAGGCACAGACAGATTTTGGAAACTGCCTTAAGGTTGATAATTTCTAACCTGATCAAAATTTATTTGCTGTTGTCAAGTATTTAGTCATAAAAGGATGGCTAATTCATATGTTCACAGGTGCTGTGATTAATAATAGCTGGAGTGCTACCTGCTGTTCATTTAGCATGAAAGTAATAAAAAACATTTTAAAATTTTTATTGTTTCACCCTAGCCTGATTTGAAGCCCATCTGTTTCATGTTTTGACAGGGATTTTTCGGTCCTTCATTTTCTCTATTTTTTACATAAGCTCAGAGAGGCAATTTTTAGAAATACTTTTCTGACTGGTTATCTCGAGAAAACAACTTGTCAGAAAAATATTACAAATATATGGCCTCCGGGGCTTCTGCAATCTTTTGAATTATTTGGGGGGGTTTTCCATTTAATCGTTGTATTTGCTTATATTGAGTCTGGTTCTCAGAATGCTCTTCATATGTTTTTACCAGGTGACTGGAAAGAAAAATAATAACAGAGAAACTGGAAATTTTGTATCAGACGAATTTAAAAATGGGGTTTATGAAACCGCCGTAACTTTAGAAAAACAAGATGACCTAAAGACAACTTCAAAATCCCTGCTCGCCCAGGAAGAAGAGAAACAAGCAAAGGAAAAACTTCTGAAGACTGAGGTACGGCCATGCTAAAATTCACTGATAACATACAACTACTGGAGTCTTAATAGGAGAGAGTATCATTGCTTTGGTGCATTCAGATCTTTGTAATGCCTCTATTGGGAGAAAGGTGACATTGCTTAAAGATTGTGTGATGCATACAGTATAACACTAGTAAAACCTTGTATTCTGTTTTGCTTACTTTTTCACACTTTTTAAGTTTTCTTTTTATCATACATGAAAGACTTATCTGTCATATTGACAATTTGATAGACCAGTAAAGGGCGTGTCAGTTGGCAACGGACCACGCCCCTTTGAAGAAGCTTGGAACAACAACTTTTATGCTACGTAACCAATGATATCTTCTAAATGAGGGGTGGGGAACCTGCGTCACTCCAGCTGCTGATGAGCTACATCTCCCATAATGCTCTTTCAGCTAAGAGGCTGGCAGAGGAGCATGGGAAATGTAGTCCTGCAACATCTGGATATATATATATTGTACAGAATTTCATATATAATTCTTTTTAATTAAGTTGTTGTCTGTATTGAAAGAAACGTTTGTATTCCTCCTAGTGAGACCTAGAAAATAATTAAAGGCTCTTTTATATAAATACTTCTCTTGAATTCCTCAGTTAAGCATTTTTCCCTATTCTCCGTTTACTAAAATGTTTCTTTAAGCAATGTACAAGCCTTGGTCACTTTCAAACTACTTAATAATTCTGTCTAGCTTTCCTTAAACCCAATTATTTTCCTGTTTATGAGAAATTTGACAAGTATAATGACAGAATAATTACATTTGCTGAACACAGATTTCACAGTTCTGGTCTCTAAACCTATCTTACCCTAATGATACAGTACATGCAGATTATTGAGTTGTACCCCTTTGTGACAAGTACAATAACCGTTAATTATTTTTCCCCTCACTTGTTTTTGCATCTAGCTTCTTAAGAAAAAAATAGACCAAAGACCAAAGCTTGAGAATTTGGAAGATCTCCAAACAATTATCTCACTGAAAAAACGAAAAAGATGCAGGAAAGTTAAAGTGCCTGTGGTCAAAGAACCGGAACCTGAAGAAATTGTAAGTAATTCATGGTTTCTAGCGCAATATTGGGTAATAGGCGGTAAACCACAAGGTGATAGACCTTAGCGCCCAACACTGGGACCACTGCACAGAAAATACTTTCTGAATAAATGTTCATAGAAACAATTGGTGCTCAATAGAACTCTACAAAATAATGCCTATATTACCAGGAGGCTTTTTTAAAACTATTTTAGTGTTGGATTTTCTAACCTTAGAGGAAACACTGCTTCCTCAACTTGTTATTTATTAGTATTATAGGAAGTAGTGATGTTAAAATTGTTGAATTTTTCCTAGATTGAACATGTGGATGAAACTACATTCTTCAAAGCTGCATTGGAGAATAAAATGCCTGTCATTGAAAAATACTTGGCTGAAGGTGGAGACCCAAATGCTTGCGATGAGGTATGTCTCAAGCCTTTATCCCATGACTTTTGGACAAGCTTTTTGGTGCAAAAGAAGATCACTATTGAATTGATTCAGTATTCCAAAAGAAGATAGGGCTGGCATTTCTAAATGATTAAAAAGGACCTGTGACCTGTTTAAGGGGACACTAAACGTTACTTTTCACTTCTGCTTCTAATATAGAAGCACAAGTGAAAGGTTAGTTGTCCCTAGTGTGAGGATGAACAGACATGTACTTTTGACAATACACGCCAGTGTATCCTCTGACCGGCCGCTACCATAGGAAGCAGGCAGCCGTCTGGTTGATGACTGGTCTCTTTCTGCTAGCGTAGAGACCCTTGTTTCTGCATGAGTACACCATGCAAAAACAAGGGGCTCACTCTGCGCTAGTATTGAGAGACCTTCCGCATTCTGCTGATGGAACGGGGAGAGCCCCCGCTCTGATTGGCTGTGCAGGCGCTGACACTGCCAGCATGCGACTACCAGGAACTGCTGTGTCTCAAATGTGAGACACAGCAGAGAGTAAACCTGCGTGGATCTATTAAGATACATGTCGGGTTTACCCCATACTATCAGGACATGTTTCTTAACCCTTGCTTCCTTCAAGGAAGGAAGGTTTAAAAGATAGTTTAGTTGTCCTTTAAATGAGGGTGAAGATCAAAGGTAGAAGAGACTTATGTTGCAGGGATCCTCAGCCCGCACACGTAAATTGGAGTTTAACAGTAGCTAGGTGGCTAAAAGTAGTGACCTACTGATATATTACACATGTCCACTGGTGTTATTACTGGAGCGTCACTCTCATCATTTTACACTGGAGGTAGCGGGGAGTAATTGGCGTTCCAGGCATATAATACTTCGACAATAATTTGTTAGCCTGGCCATCTCTAGTGTCTGGCCAAGCAAAGTAAAGTACATTTTGTACACTTGCTTTACATGGTTATAAATTCACCGGGCATTGTTGAGGCAGTGGCACCCAGCTAATAAGAATATCTTAGAGAATTGTATAAGGTCCTGTTATCCATCTTGTTAATATAGAAGCCTTGTACCATTATAATTAATCAGTTGGTAAATGCTGTTCAAACATCAGGGTTGCAGGTTTGATTTCCAGCATGGTCAACTCGGTCCTTTGCCTTTCCGAGGTCCATAAACTGAACCCCATTAAGTTGGGTAATAACAACTATTATCCGCTTCTGATTTGGTTAAGTTTGAAAGCCTGCACTAAAGAGGTTTGTGTCCCCTGATGGAGAGAAGCTCTATCTAATTTGTGAAACCTAATCTGTGGGCTGTTTGTAGGCCCTAACTAAACCCAGCAGCCTCTAGCTGAACAAGTGGTGGTAGGGGATCAGTAGTTATATTAAGTATCTCATTCACACATGCTAAAGCCAGAAGCTCTTTTCACTATTGTAAACACTCTACAAGAGTGTTTAACATACAGGCTGTAAATCCATTGCTGTCCTGTCTTATTTACAACATGGTGACAGTGGATTCATCATTGGTGGTCCCTGAGAAGCAGTCATCACTACTTCAGATAATGTAGTTGTGGGCAGTTGCACCCCCTAGTGTATGGTTAATTCATTTAGACAAAAAATATGTTGGCAGATAAGAACCATTCAGCCCATCCATAATCTGCCCAATTTCTCCCTAATGGTTTTAAAAAAAGAAAATAAATCTGAATACTTTCATTAGTCCCTGGCCTTATCTTATATCTTGGATAACCTTATGCCTATCCCACGCATGCTTAAATTCCTTCACTGTATTAACCTCTACCACTCCCGCTGGAAGGCTATTCCATGCATCCACTGCTCTCTCAGTGAAGTAATACTTCCTGATATTACTGTTAAAACTTTGAGCTGTTCAGTTCTGTTGATGAGCAGGTTGCAAAAACTGATAACCTCCAATATTATGAAAAATATATATTTTTTCAGGGTTCACCAAACTGAGGTTACGAAGTATAGGCATTTGCCTATCTATCCAATTTATTATTAATGTCTACATTTTTGTTATGCCTTGCCCATTCACCACGGTTCGCTGTTAAGTGAATAGGTCTCACTGCTTATGCAACAGCCATCATAAATGGGATAGACAGAAGGCTATTCTAGATATAAGTGAAGACCAGGGACTAATACAAGTATTTAGAAAATTGGGCAGACTAGATGGGCCGAATGGTTGGACACATTCTGTTTCCCTGTCTGTATATAGGGTGTACAGTGGAATCTGTTCACTAAAAAGTGAAATGCACCCTGCTTTTAATACCTGATTATTGCAGTTCACTTGGCCGTTCACCACAGTTCACTTTTAAGTAAACTGAAAAGTGCAAATTATCCCCAGGTTCTTGTACACGAGCACATGCCTGCTCAGGAAATTAACTGCAAGTGATAAACCGGATAGCAGGGTTTCTAATTGAACCGCTAATCATTTTCTTAAAGGACCACTGTCGCCAAAAAAAGTTCTGCTTACTAAGATTTCATTTTAAACAGGAATGCTTTAATGAAGGAATAAAAACAATTGACCTTTTTGAGCACTCTAACTTTATTTGTATAGCTCCATCGGGGCAGACATGTTGCTTAGAATCTTGGATCAGATGCGCCACGATGAATTAAGATCTGACCCAAGATGTCTGCCCCCTAATAGTGCAATAGAAAGGGCTCAAAAAGGTAATTCTTTGTATTCTTTCATTCAAGCATTTCTTTTTAAAATGCCTGCACTTGATGCAATGTTTCAATTAAACAGAAACATTTTTGACGACAGAACAAGTAGTGTATACACATAAATAAGGAATATTTTCAATACCTGCATTGCTTAGATTGTGTTCCCTTTTGTGTTTCTTGCAGTACAAACGCACAGCACTGCATAGAGCCTGCTCGGAAGGGCATCTAGCAATTGTAGAGAAGTTAATTGAGGCCGGAGTAAATATTGAGTTCCAAGACATGGTATGTGGATACAACTTATACATTCCTTTTCAAATAAAACAAAAATATGTGACAATGTCTTCGGAGCAGCAGGATATATCTGGAAAATATTGCTAACTCGCAAGCTGTAATTTTTCTATAATTATTAGCATGGTATAATTATTACATTTCTATCTCTTTATTGCTATATTGTTGCCAAAAAGCTTTAAAATAATTGTTTTTAATAACATTTATATAAATGAATAGGCCAGAAAAGGCCATGTTGTTTGATTTGAAACGAATGCCAACCTTTTTGGCTCTCATGAAAATGAAAACTTAGTGTTAAACTTTCTCTTGGAAACTGTAAAATTAATTTATTTATTACTATATTTTTAATTTAACCATCCAAGGACATTACAGTGGGTTTATTTACTAAATGGTGGATTGGTTATGTATTCCTCCCACTGTAGAGTAGTAAATAAAATACCAGATATGACAACATATCCAGCCCCAACAGACCAGGCATTTGTAAAAGGTGCCTGTGGCAAACCTAGCCACTTATTGCAGAACATTTAAAGGTTGTCTGAAATAGCTGTGTTAACCTGGTCTAAAAATGTATTCATGTTAATGTCAAAGTTATATATTGTTATGTTAAAACCAGGTTCTGCTGTATTGAGGGATAATCCACTTAACAGGATTATCTAGTGTGAGTGCCCCTCCCGTACAGCAGTTCATGGTGGGAGAAATGTCCTGTATTTGCACTTCCCAGGTAATCTACTATTGTATAGCCCCTGTAAGGGGATTAAGTAAACCCCTTGCATGGGGAATTGCATAAATGCTGGAGCTGTGAATAAAGTAATCAGTTGACTCCCAGAACTGTGTTTCGTCCGGTTACTGGGGGATTTGGGATATTGCCTTACTTTCCAGCGCTTTATTTGGATTACCTTCTTTTACCAGCGGAGATATGGGGATTTAATATTGCAGCTCCGCTACATTTGGTGGCAGCGGCGGGATCCAACCTTACAGCCGAAAAGCGGTGTTCGGGTAATTGAAACTACCGAACAGGAAAGTGAATGGCAATTTGAATGCAACAAAGAACCGAACACAGAGGTGCATGGAGACAGACTACACTGCATTGAAACGGCAGACGTTAAAGGAACTACTGGAAGCCAGGGGTAAGATAGCCAGCAATAAGCCAAAAGCTGTGCTGATTGCTGAATTGATGGAGGGAGACAGAGCTTGCAGCGTTACACCCCCACCAGCCATGGAGGAAACCCCCTTCCAAAAGGAAATGAGGACCAGGATGGAATTTTTACCCCAGCCAGTACCCCTGGAAATACTGACAGTACTGATGGCGGATGTGCAGGAGTATGTGATGGCACACGGACCGCAGGACGCTCCTCCCAGAGCAGAGTCTATTACTGCTTCAGTCGTCAGCCAGGTAAAGCCTAAGATCCCATACCATGCGTTTAAAATGTTCTGTGAAGAGAAAGACGAGATTGATGGGTATCTACAAGACTTTGAGAGGCTATGTGACTTGCATGATTTGGAGCAGGCAGTGTGGGTACCTTTACTGGCGGGCAAACTGTCAGGTCGGGCAGCAGAAGCCTATCGGGCTGTACCCAGGGAGGACAGCAAAGATTATGCCCGGGTGAAACAGGCTTTACTGGAAAGATACGCCATTACCCCAGAGGCATACCGGCGCAAGTTTCGAGGGTTGCACAAACCAGAGAAAGATTCCCACGCAGAGTGGGCCCACAAACTGGACCAAGCTTCCCAGGGGTGGATACAAGCCAGTCAAGCAACCACCATGGAGGAGTTACGGCAATTGCTGCTGTTAGAACAGTTGTTCAATGGCCTGTCCCCAGAGGCACAGGAATGGGTGAGAGATAGAAAACCCCTCACCCTAACAGAAGCTGCATGACTAGCCGACCAGCACTATGACGCCAGGAGGCATCACGGTAACCTCAACCGATGGTACCCTCGACCCACCGCTCAACCTCACACAGCTACCCCTACTGCACCTACAGCGACCTCCTTCCGGCCAACCCCGGGGGGGCACATTCCACCATCCAGATATAATGGCAGAGCGAATATCCAGTGCCATACGTGCAAACAATGGGGCCACATGGCGAGAGAGTGTACACAGAAGCGGAGCCGCCAAGTATGGAGCCAGGTACGGCAGAACCCAGCACCAAGAACAGCCGCCCACCACTACCAAGCGGAGCCAGCAACACAGGAGATACTTTTTAATCAGACCGAAGAGCCCCTGGGGATACTACACGATGTGATGTCGGTACAAGCCACAGACAACAGGCAACACCATCGCCAGGCCACTCTGACTCTGGTAGCCCCTCATTTGGTTCCAGGCTCCGCACACACCGGCGGATCTGTAGCAGTGCGAGTAGCAGGGGGAGCGGTATACAGATTACCCACCGCCAAAGTACATTTGAATTGGGGTGTTGGGGAGGGCATGGTAGAGGTGGGCCTGATGCAGAAACTGCCAGCGGATGTCGTATTGGGGAACGACCTGGGTCGAATGACCTCCACCTTTATTCCTCAAGCTTCACTTCAAGAGGCCCACCCAGTAACCACAAGGCTACAGGCTCGCACCACGGCTCCAGCAACGCACTCTGAGGCTCAGGTAAGAGACAGTGACCCTCCTACGACCCGTGTTACCTGGGATACCCCAACTGAATTTGAGGCTGAGGTTAAGATAGACCCCACGTTAAAAGTATACAGGGATAGGGTGATCTCCGACCAGGCCGGATTAGAGGGAGAACGGTATACCTGGGAAAAGGGGTTACTGTACCGCATTTCTGAAAGGGTAGTGGGGGGATCTGTGAATGTGACTACTAGACAGCTAGTGGTCCCCCAGAAATATAGACAGGAACTTCTTCGGATCGCTCACGACATCCCCTTGTCTGGGCATCTGGGGATGACTCGCACCAGATACCGCTTGACCCACACTTTTTTCTGGCCGGGTATATCCAAGGATGTGCGGCAGTACTGCCAGACATGTGACATCTGTCAGCGAGTAGGCAAGAGGGGTGACCGCCACAAGGCCAAATTATGCCCACTGCCAATCATAGAAGAACCATTTAGTAGAGTGGCCGTAGATATAGTAGGGCCCTTACCAAAACCCAGTCCCTCCGGCAAGAGATATATCTTGACCATAGTCGATTACGCCACCCGGTACCCCGAAGCAGTAGCCCTCTCTAATATCCACGCCGAGACAGTGGCCGAGGCCTTAATGAAAGTATTCTCCCGAGTGGGGTTCCCCCAGGAGATCATATCGGATAGGGGTACACAGTTCACGGCCGAGGTGACCCACCAACTATGGAGAATATGTGGCATTAAGCCTATTGTGAACTCTGCGTACCACCCGCAGTCTAATGGGTTATGTGAAAGGTTTAATGGGACGTTAAAGCAGATGCTCCGTACCTTTGGAGAGGCCCATAAGGACTGGGAGCGATTCCTACCACATCTGCTATTCGCCTACAGAGAGGTACCGGAAGAATCCACGGGCTTTTCTCCCTTTGAACTACTGTTTGGGAGAAGGGTGCGAGGACCTTTAGATTTAATTAGGGAGCACTGGGAGGGGGAAAGTAGTACAGATGGGACACCCATTGTACCATATGTGCTGGAGTTCAGGGACCGCTTGGAGGCACTAACCCAGACCGTACGGACCAACCTCCAGGCGGCCCAACAACGCCAGCGCCGATGGTATGATAGGGGAGCCAGAGACCGCAGCTTTCACGTGGGACAGAAAGTTTTGATTTTAAAACCTGTTCGCAATGACAAGCTGCAGGCCATCTGGCAAGGCCCATGCCAGGTGGTGGAACAAAGATGTGACACCACCTATGTGATTGGCCCCTGCTCAGGGACAGGGAAGAGACGCATGCTCCACGTGAATATGCTCAAACCCTACCACGAGAGGATAGAGGACGTGGCGGCGATATGCGCTTCAGCCTCTGAGGATCAGGAGAATCTTCCGCTCCCTGACTTATTAGAGCAGGAAGATCAGGCAGAGGCCTCCACAGGTGTTCAGCTGGGGGAGCGGCTAAGTCCTCAGGAGCGTGCCCAGGTACAGGAGTTAATCGCGGCTAAGGGAGCCACTTTCTCCAATTTACCAGGGTACACCCCGCTAGCTACTCACCGAGTTGAGACCCCCGGACAGCTACCTATGCGGCAGACCCCATACCGTATCCCGGAAGCGGTCAGGGAACATATGAGGAAGGAAATTGAGGAAATGTTGCAGCTAGGGGTTATTGAACATTCCGATAGCCCTTGGGCATCGCCGGTAGTGCTGGTACCCAAGAAGGACGGCACAACACGCTTTTGTGTAGACTACCGGAGGCTAAATGACAAAACAGTGTCTGATGCCTACCCGATGCCCCGGATAGACGAGCTGCTAGACAAAATGGCACGAGGCCAGTACCTTACTACAATAGATTTATGCAAAGGGTACTGGCAAATTCCACTAGCCCAGGATGCCATCCCTAAGTCGGCGTTTGTCACCCCGTTTGGCTTGTATCAGTTTCGAGTCATGCCATTCGGGATGAAAAACGCTCCGGCTACCTTTCAACGGATGGTGGATCGGCTACTGGATGGGTTCCAGGAATATGCATGTGCATACCTGGATGATATCGCCATCTATAGCCAGACTTGGTCAGACCACCTGCGACATATTGGAGCAGTCATTGACCGTATCGGAGAGGCAGGGTTGACGCTAAAGCCCAGCAAGTGTCACATAGGGATGGCAGAGGTGCAGTACCTGGGGCACCGGGTAGGGAGTGGACAGCAAAAGCCCGAACCAGCAAAAATTGAGGCAGTAGCTAAGTGGCCTACCCCCCGGACAAAAACCCAAGTGTTAGCCTTCCTGGGTACTGCAGGGTACTACCGAAAATTCGTACCCAATTATAGTGCCCTAGCCAAACCACTGACTGACTTGACCCGCAAAAACCTTCCGCGACAGGTCATCTGGGCCCCAGAGTGTGATCAGGCGTTCCAACAACTCAAGACTGCGTTAACCAATGCACCGGTACTTGCTGCTCCTAATCCAACTAAACGATTTCTTGTCCACACAGACGCTTCAAGGTTTGGATTGGGAGCAGTGCTGAGCCAAGTTGGAGCAGATGGCGGAGAACATCCCGTAGCTTACTTAAGCCGAAAGTTATTACCCCGTGAAGTGAGCTACGCCGCCATTGAGAAAGAATGCCTGGCCGTGGTGTGGGCCCTCAAAAAGTTGCAGCCTTATTTATATGGACAACCTTTTTCCCTACTCACAGATCACAACCCGTTGGTGTGGCTGAACCGTGTGGCAGGGGACAATGCCAGGCTGCTGCGCTGGAGTTTGGCGCTGCAGCCTTTTGACTTTACTATTCATTACCGCCCAGGAAAGCAAAACGGTAACGCCGACGGGTTATCTAGACAGACTGACCTTGAGAAGTGATCTGTGAGTACTCCTCCGGACATCCCCAAGCCGATCCGTTTGGATCAGACTGTGTATGCCGGCTTGGTTCTGGGGGAGCATTGTGGCAAACCTAGCCACTTATTGCAGAACATTTAAAGGTTGTCTGAAATAGCTGTGTTAACCTGGTCTAAAAATGTATTCATGTTAATGTCAAAGTTATATATTGTTATGTTAAAACCAGGTTCTGCTGTATTGAGGGATAATCCACTTAACAGGATTATCTAGTGTGAGTGCCCCTCCCGTACAGCAGTTCATGGTGGGAAAAATGTCCTGTATTTGCACTTCCCAGGTAATCTACTATTGTATAGCCCCTGTAAGGGGATTAAGTAAACCCCTTGCATGGGGAATTGCATAAATGCTGGAGCTGTGAATAAAGTAATCAGTTGACTCCCAGAACTGTGTTTCGTCCGGTTACTGGGGGATTTGGGATATTGCCTTACTTTCCAGCGCTTTATTTGGATTACCTTCTTTTACCAGCGGAGATATGGGGATTTAATATTGCAGCTCCGCTACAGTGCCTGTACCTTCTTTGTTCTGTATTTGCATTTTTGGTGACAAGGGGTCCAATCTTTGGCGTCCAGGGGTGCCACCTGGCTGGTATTTTACCGGCAGGCCGGTAAAAATTGGCTTGACGCCAATGTTAAATCTATGGAGGCATTGGCATGGCCGGTATTTTTTTGTAGAAAACTCGTCAACCCTATGCAGAGTGTCAAGCAATGTAAGGGAGGCGCAGATCTGATCTATTGCATGTATAGCATTTCTGTTCCATATGTATATCCCACTGCTACTCTGACTATTACGTGTTATTTTCACAGCTTGAATCCACTGCCATCCACTGGACCTGTCGCGGAGGAAGTGTTGAAACTCTCAAATTTCTGCTTAATAAAGGGGCAAATATTAATGCTCGAGACAAGGTATTTTCCATTCTGAACGAAATGATAGCTGTCTAGTACTTATAGCTTGTTCCACTGTCTACACACGTTCTTATAAAATGTTGTATCAGACTAATTTAAAGTCCATTTAAAAGTCTACACAGATAACACTCATGATTTGTGTACATGGCTTCAGTCCCGAAGATCTATCTAACAATGTAGGGTCTTTCAGTGGTTAAGAGATGAGGAACATATTGTTATACCATGTCTCAAGGCAGAGGAACAGAGCATGTGACATAGCTGACATCCTGCACATGTACAGTGGCCATCTCTATTGGATACCTATGACTGGCTCCCATAATCTGCTCAAGACACTTATTCTATACACAGTATAAGATCCCTGAGAGAAAAACAGCAAAGGGTACATCTACACATTAGGAATTTAACAAATAAATAAAACTGATAAACATTTATTATATATGTATATCTAAATGTGTCCACCTCAATATGCCTTTATTTTGTCACATTTTTGTTTTACCCCTTGACTGAATTGATCCTTAAAATGTTAGTTACAAGCAGTTTAGAAATTATTTTGTGTCTCTGTAAATAAAAAGCAGAAATTGTACTGAGCGGTCACCTGCCAGCGGTACCATCCCATTAATTTGTCCATTTGTTACGCTCTCCTTAGTTGCTCAGTACACCACTTCATGTTGCCGTAAGGACAGGACAATATGACTGTGCAGAACATCTGATTGCCTGTGAAGCAGACCTAAATGCCAAAGACAGGGTATGTACCAGATATGTTGTAAAAATACACTTGAGCAGCCAGGGATGGAAAATGTATTGCACGCCAGATGCTGTGGCCTGCAATCATGCATGGTGACCAACAAGTGCCACAGTCTATCTACATGTGCCCCTGCTCAGCATCTATAGCTGCGTTTTAGGCAACATATATGGTTGTCGATAAGCTGCAACTCTAGCTGTGAATGTGTGTGCCATTTAGTATTTTGGATTACTTCCTCTGACTGTAAAACCCTTCAGCTCTGAATATCTGATATGGGTAAGGCAACAACCTGGAACTCACACTGCTCTTCAGGAGTGTAACTCTAACAGTAAATAAAACACACACCCGCTGGATTAGAAAGGGATTTGTAACTAAAATGTTAGTCGATAATGAATAAACAGGGCAAGAGATACCAAGGGTTAGCCCATTGCCTGGATGTTCCATATTTAAATGTAACCAGTATTCCAGTTTTATTTCCCTGGAGTGTCTAGGTACACTTTATGGTGGAGGATCATGCACAAGTGTTGGGACAGTAGAAATAATAAAAAAAAGGTGCAACGGTAATAATATGTATAACAAGCAGTTGCATAAACATGCAGGCTCAATTTCAGCATGCGCCACCTTATCAATCACTCTCCTAATGTATCAGATAGTCATTTTAGTTGGTGGCTGTGCTACAGAATGATGCTCAGGGCTGAGATGGCAAACATTTATATCTATAACTTTTTGATCCTCTTAGGCAGTTTTTTTTTTTGTGATAATCTTACACAACAAACATGACACTATGCTTCTGGTGGTGGGGCCACGAGTAAATAGGGGGTCAGGAAGGTATCCCCCCACTCCCCGTATCAAACAGTTTAAAGCATGAGTGCCTGTTGTTCTGCAGGATACATATTTAAAGATCTCAAAGTGCCATTTTCCCTAAGCTTCCCCTTTGGCTTGCATTATCTAACCCAGTTTAACTAATCTCTCTCTGTAGGAAGGCGACACACCCATGCATGATGGAGTGAGGTTAAATCGGTACAAAATGATGAGACTCTTGATTATGTATGGAGCCAATTTAACCATCAAAAACTGGGTAAGTTTCTCAATTATTCTTGCATTATCTCTTTATGGACTATTGTTTTACATTAATTTCTAATATCCATTCAGCAAGTTACTGGTCAGAGAGAGTCCTTTTCCACCATACATGTTACACGGCCATAAGTAATACATTTGGAACAATTTGCTAGCGGTCCTGGTACACTGTACATGCAATGTCACGTGTGCACTAACAGTGTGCTCCTTCACAGCCCTCCTGCTTCACAATTGCCCACTTTGCTCTGCATAGCACTTAGAGGCAGTCCCAATTGTGCCATACGAAGCAAAATGGGCTCAATAAGGTATCTTATTAGTAATGCTTTAAAGAAATAATACAATCTACAATATTTACTCTTGTTGCAACCTTTCTGTTAAGCAGAAGTTATTTTTTGTGTATCTTATCTAACCCTATTTGAACTTCTCTCAGACCCCCCTTTTTTTTTTAAACATAAAAAGTACTACCTGCCCTTTACAGAGGACCGACCAACATATTAGGTGCTCCTGAGTCAGCTGCCATTTCCCAATTCAGATATTCATGAATAACATCTTGTAACACTCTGGATTCTTGCCTGATTGAGTTTCTCTGCTAACATTTTAACAGGCAGGAAAGACGCCAATGGATCTGGTCCTGCAGTGGCAGAATGGAGTGAAAGAGATATTCAGTGGTCTTCAAGACAAGTCTTACAAGAATAATCCCATAGAGAAATTCTGAGAGGATGAAAGCGGAGACGCTCGTAACCAAAAATACCTTAAAGACGCATTGCTGCACCTTTTTATCCCCCCTCCCCTGCGCTTCTCTGTGCAATACAGCTTTGACATAAGACTATTCCATATTATTTATTTGTAAGGACTTAATTTATTGCACTTATTTATTGATTTTTTAAAATGTGTTTGTATTTAACATTTGTAAATAAGTTATTGCATTTGCGCTTTGTTCTAATTCCATAAAGGGTTTTTAAAATAATGTCTTTCATGAAAAGAACCAGTATTTTTTAAGTTAAAGTGATATAACCATGGAAGTATAGTTTCCTACTGATTTATTTATATTTTTGAACTTTATGAGATATACATTGGAGCAACATAGATGGACTTTTGATATTGTGGATCAAAGTTTTTAAAGGGACTGTATCACCTTGATATTGTCTTTGCTGTGCATGTAGAGCATACAAAAAATATTGAAACTGCTCTATGCCTTGCATAAGCAAAGCTGCAAGCAAATGCCTAAATTATGAGAAAAATGTTTAAATGTGTCTGTAGAGTCTCCTGCTTATGACATCATCTGTGGCACGGTAGGCAAGTTAGCTGCATTTTCAATGAGAAATGTGTCATTTGCATACCGTGCCACATGGCGATGTCATAAACAGGAGAATCCACACATTTAAAACACCTTTCTACCCAATTAATTTGCTTGGAGTTTTGCTAATACAATGTATAGATCATTTTCAATCATAAATATTATGCTCTACGTGCACAGTAAAAACTACTTTCAGGTGATACAGTCCTTTTAACTGATGATGAAGATGGAGTCCGGCAAAGTGTTCGGTGATATATGCATAAGCGTTTTGACAGCTCAATGTAAACACATTTGCATAACAGAAACTACAGTTATATGGTATTCAATCACCTAAATATAATTTATACTGTGAATGCAGAGACTAAAAAAAAATAATCTATACATTAGGTTAGCGGAATTGAATGCTAATACACAAACAGAGAAACATGTGTGTGTGTGTGTGTAGCGTCTGCTGTTCATTTGCATATCAAGCCAGAGATGACGTCAAATAGGAGACACTGCAGACACATTTAAATAGACATTTTCTGTGCGTTTAAATGTGTCTGGAGCCCCTCCTGATTGACATCACCCGTGGCTTTGACACAGACATGTTTCTCTTCATTTATGCATTTGCCTCAATGTATAGATAGTTTTTTTTTTTAATTCTCTACAATGTTTAGGTTGACAGAATCCTTAAAACACCTAGTGACTTGATTCAGCTAAGCACTAGGTGAACCATCATTTCATTGGCACTTGTTGTTTCGAGCCAGTAAGCCGTACACTTAGATGGAACTCCTTGGATCATCAGTCACTTTGGTCAGTGTTGCAACTACATTTTTGGAAAGACGAAAGCCAGAGGTGAATTTCCTGGCTGAATGTGACTAGCAAATCTTCTGCAGAGGAAGGGCCAAGAACCCAATATAAAAGTTCTGGATCCCGATCTGGTGAAGTTGTCATGAAAAGGAAGGGATTGACGAGACATGTGAGATTTGATGATAATATTTACAAAGCTTGCACCAAAGGTTACAGTGAAACTAGAATCGTAAACAAGTTCAAACGATGAACAAGAAATATTTAGTCAGAGGCTATCATGTTCCGCAGAACTAATCCTCTTGTTCTAGTTATACTGTATTAGGATATAATGCAGGTCTTTGTAGCTTTGTGAGAGTATAAGAGGGGTGCAACTGCTGACCTCTCTGAAAACTAAAGGTTTAAGCATGGCTAGGAGAAAAATCCTAACTTGGACTTTTTGAATACAGATTAGCCTTACGGCAGTCCCATGCCTTGGATCTGAGGTTATATGTAACTGGTAAGAGGATGAATATGACAGCAGAGGAGAGTATCTCTTCTAGAGAAAAAAAATGCATTGGCAAAAGGAATAGTTAAACGAATGTCTTTTTATACATTGTATTGTATTTTCTGTACATTTTGTATTTAGTACATGGATTTACATGAAAAGAACGTATTTATAACTTTCTATAGCATATTGTATATAAGGAATTAAACATGGATGATACATGAATTCTAATCAATTACAATACTGAACAATGTGATTTGTAAACAGGATAACCCACCGTGGTTTATGGGTTTTCATTCGGAATGTGCTGCATCATGTAGGACCTACTCATTTCACAGAGCGTACCACAAATGGTAAAATCAGTGCACACACAGCCTATCATTCTGCACACCTATAAATTTGAGGAATGGTCCCATGAAAGAATAGGCCTAACTTTATATGAAACCATAAACTGCTTTTGTCTAGAAGGATTTTACTTGCAGGATGAGTTGTAAAAAAAAATAGTAATAACCAGCTGTTTTGTTTTCCAGTGGTTATGGACTGCCACCTAGTGGTGGGTAACTTGTCACTGTTTTTGTGCTTTCCAGCAGTTATAAACAAAGTAATTTGCAACTCTGTTACGTAACAGAAATGAAGACTTTGTGGGTCATTGTAATTTAATGACCTACCACTACCTATAAATATTAACGGAGGTATATTAAACTCTACCTCTGATACCTGGAATATGTCAAATTGCAAAAGCGAAGACATATATAGTGCAGGGGGCAGACGTTTGGAAATATCCACACAAACTCGAGTGAGCTACATGAATGGTAATTTAAAGAAATAGTTTAATGATGATGGAACACAGGGAAAGAAATAACACATAATTATTGGTTCCCTGTATTGTCAGAAAACAAAAACATTCTGTAGACCGGATAATGTAACCGTTTAACAATAAAAGTAAATGTTAAACAAATACAAATTCTCGTATGTCTGTTGCTTTATTTACTTTACAACAAGAACAATTATTTGTGAGCAAATATTTAATTTTTAGATTTCTGTTTGCTGGTAGTACAAGTTAAAGGACACCAATACTTTTTTTTTGGGACACTGAGTCAGTAATGAACCTATTTATTTGGGGTTGAGGGGTGCTTACTGTATATCAATCATAAGGGACCTTATGAATCTGACAAAGCAATTCAGAAGATACCCAAACGGTGAACTGTGTGCGCACACAGCAAACGCGGAAGTGAGCACACACAGTTCACCATTCGGGTATTTTCCCAGTTGCATTCCCAACACAGGGTGTGTCAGAATTGCAATTCAGCCACTTGGTTCATTTGTGTCAGTGACACAGCTGAGTCAATGGGTCAGAAATAAATGTAGGAGAGTCCAAAAAAAAAAAAAAAAAATTATTGACTTAGTCCAAAAAAAGTTAAGTTGCCCGTTAAACAAGTCAGATACAATGGCTTATTTTTCAGAAGATTTGTACAAATCCTACTCATTTCTGGCTTTTTTGGAAACGGGTTCTGTGGATTCCTCTTCAGACTGTGGTTTCCTCACTGTGTATACAATGCCAAAAGCCGTTTTCCTGGTTTCTGCAGTTGAAAGCACATAATTAAGTGGAAGTAGTGGAATTACTTCTTTTATATAATTGGTTTACAACAATTACATGAGATTAGTACCAATAAAAAAAGCTGTGCAAATATAGGCTAAAGGACATTTCTAGGCATAAAATGAAAAGATTGCATTAGGTGTAGATATTTTTAATAGCAATGTTTTAATGTATAGCTAAGGGAGGGAATTATTTATTAAAGCCAATTCTGGGGCAATGGTGTAAAAGTGGAGTAATCACCATGGAAACCAATGGAATATTCCTGCTGTTTACACCACTCTTAGAATTAAGTTTTAAAATAACCCCCATTGATTGGATTCTTGGTTCGGTTTCCTTCATCCAACCCAAGATTTTGGAGATGTACACTCTCTTCTAAAGCTATCCAAAACAAGGGGAGTGAGTCAGTAAGGTACTTTATTTGTATTCTTTCATTAACGCATCTACACCTAATGCAATTTTCCAAGTACACTAATTATTGCTCTCCGCAAATTGTTGGTTATGTAATGCTGTGTATATGCAGACAAGTGAGTAATCAGCAGAGCAATTATATTACAGGAACATCGTGGAAGACAGGAACAGTGAATTTAAACCCTCTCTTTAGTGATATTAGCTAAAGTCATTGTATATTATAAACAGTTTGTTAAAAAAATATATATGACCAGTTTTGTATCCATTATGATCATCATCCATTTACATATAGAACGCTAAAACCGGTTATGGTGCGATCCGAGAGAATCTGTGTATAATGAATGCAGCGGTAGGTGTATGTATTAGAATGAAGTGGGTGATTGTTAATGAGTTTTATGATCTTGTGTAAAGAGACAAGCTTACCCCCATGCAAGAGAGCAGCTCGACAGTTGGTAGACACAGCAGCTTTGCAAGTTCCTTCTGTTAATCCAAACAGCAAACCTCTGACCGTTTATTAAGGATTTTATCTTTGCCTAATAATCTAATTCCATTCAGCGTCTTCTCACTTCCAATATACAAGGTGTCATGATGCTTAATTAAATCCAGAAAACATAACATCTATTTCTCCTTAATGGGACTGTATCACCCAATCATTGTTTTTACTGTGCATTTAGTATTTGCATTGCATGCCAATACTAAATTAGGAGAAAATTGGTTGTAAATGTGTTTATTGATTCTGTTTATGTCGTCACCTGTGGCCTAATATGTAAATTATACAATTCCCTTTGAAAACCAGTTAATTTGCATACCAGACCACAGCTGATGTCATAAACAGGAGACTTAACAGACTTTTAAAATGCATTTTCTTCTCCTAATTTAGACATTTGCATGCAATTTTGCCAACATAATGTATAGATCATTTTCTCCCTCCATATAGAAACAATGGTAAGGTGATCCAGTTCCTTTAAGCCAAGACTCTGCAAGAACTGCAAGCCTACAAGTAAGATGGGGTATCCAACTGCATTAATACTACCCCCGCCCCTCCCTACAAAAATACATAGAGATTCCACTGTATGACATCACATTCAGTAAGGTTTAAAATGTGCAAACCATGGATTATTAATGCAGTTGGAGCAAATTCAAATTGTGCAGGTTTGAAATCTAGCGTAAAACACATGCCAGAAACACCAAACGAATAACAGAATATATATCTATAAGTTATAACATATATGGAATTAACCATTTCAGAGAATTAATGTAGATGGCTCAAAGAGAGAGGCTTTACTGCAAGACCTACTATAAAAACCCAATTCAATAGTATGACGTAACAGTTATTCTGACGGTCCCAATGTTACAGCTAAGACAAGAGGGACTGCTCTGATCACCAAGCACAACCTACTCAACGGAACCACAGTGAGCTCAGAATCTGCAAATCAAGCATGATCAAATATACAAAAAAAGTATACATAGTTAAGTATGAAAAACAAAATAAAAGGCCAATTCTGCTTCGTTAAAATTGTAAATAGAATAGAGGACTTATTGGCTAGGTCTGATGACCGACTCATTGGTGGAAAACCAACTCACGTGAAACACAGGAGTATTATTCAGAAGCCTTTTTAATTAGGCATAAGTTGTTTTTTTCTCTTTAAAAGATCAACAGGAAGATGTAGTCACTCTCAAGAGAAAAAATATAACAGAACTTGTGGGTCATCTTAATTTGGAACCAAACTACTGAAGAAGGATACAGTGTGGCCACATCGTAAGGGCCTCGCAACTCCAGTGGCTGTAATTAAAGGTTAAAATAAGGGGAAATTCAAAAGTTTTGAAAGTTCAAAGTTATTTGACATCTCTAGTATTCAAATAAAGACAGTGGTTAATCTGTGCACATAGGGCTAAAATTCAAATCCTTTGAGTTAATAAATTGTATTAACTCAAAATACATAAACATGTTTTCCTCCAGCAGCTATTCTTCTACTGTTTCTAGTTATTCCACAACTGCAACATGTTTTTGTGAAACACTTGGCACACAAAATAACAACAACAACAAAAAACAGGTGTTTTTAAGCTCAATATTATAGTGGGTTTATTTAATCTATATTTCCATACACACCCAATATAAGAAAAGTCATTTGGGAAGTATTTTTACTTTCTGTATACAAGAGTTGGCATACAGCCTAGACATTACGATTTAAACATTTCCCATGTAAACTAGAATAGTACACACTTAAACATCATATTGTGTTATTATAGGAAAATGTCCTTATTAGAGAGTTAGAAGGTAATATTTGATCATAAAATATCAGAGCAGTCTAATAATTATCCAAAGCAATGTATGGTGTCCAAATCAGCACAGCTAGAAGCCCTGTCCATATAAAGCAGAAATCTATAAGATTCCCCCAGTGCTTTGATGCAGTACTGCTCTAAAACAAACTCATATAAAACAACACAATCAGAGACGCACACAAAAAGAGGCAAAAATAATAGTGTAGCTACTATAAATATGGTGCATCACCCTAAGAGGAGTCCACACAACATGCCCAATAGTAGTATAAACAAGAAAAAAGTAGGGTTAGCACACAACAACGAGAGCAATGTACTTGCAAAAATACAAAAGTTTCACTGTGGTCTCCTTGATAAAACATCAGTGACCTCCTTTCTTTTTTGCGCAGTGTGTCCCCTCCTGTCCTTCCTTTTTGCTTCAGCACATTACTGCGTACTTGTGCGATCTATTGTTTGCATCAGTTTGTAAGTATTTATGGTTCTTGCTCACTTGCTTGGATACAGTGTATTGTATCTCTTATTATATTGTACTTTAATAAAACTTTTGTATTTTTGCAAGTACATTGCTCTCACTGTTGTGTGCTCCCCCTACTTTTTTCTTGTCTAAAACAAACTCATCCAGACTAAATATATTTAAGTCCATTCAGCAGATAAGGATCATTGCAGGGATTATTTTAAAGAATTTCCTTTAAAACCCCAAGACATTTGAACTTACCCTTTCTGCGCCACTTGATATAACAATATTCTAAAAGAGAAGAAAAAAAACTGCATAATGTCAAATATAACCAAACATTTCAGCTTTAGTTTGTCTGTTTCTTCATAATATTTCCATTATATCACTTAATTAGTTAATGGAGACCAAGTATAACTGAGGCACACACAGGATATCTTTCTGTGCCATGTATGATGCTCACCCCAATGAATGGGAGATTGTTCGCCAGTTCCCAACTATCAGGTGCTGAACAGGCATACACTGTTTAGATAAAGCTCCATGAATGTGTCCGGATATATAAAAAAGGTACAATATATAACAAACCGAGACTCAAATTAGTTATGCATAGCAGTCAAGCAGAGGGGAGCCACAAGGTTAAAACAACTGAAGAGTACAGCAACTAATTTAGATGTAAGAAATACCATTTTTGGTAATAATTATAATTTAATTTATGCAATTGTCTCACCTTTCCTTTGCAAAACTGCATTAAACTGAGTGCGTTGGCTATTGTGTATCGCCTTATGGTTGAGTCTTTGATTGCTGGGGTATAAATCAGCTCAAAAAAGATGCCTCTCTCTATGGCCTGAAACAGAAGAACCACAGCCATTATAACATTACATTAACCCTCAGCCCCTTGGAGGATAAAGTAGACAAGTGAAATCATTAGTGTCACTTAAATCTTACTGCGCTTATAGGAGGTTTTCGGAAGAAAAATGGTTGCTTCTCGGTTACATTGATGCATACCAAATCCACATCTATACTGGTGCAAGCCGCCTGTAGGAGAGAGAACATATATTTCTGATTGTATCTGTTTCATTTTAGGTTTTTTTTTACAATGTGTTTGACAGTTTAAGTACCACAGCATTTGTAAAGAAATACTTTCTATTTTAGATACCTTGCTACAATAATGCTACAGAAGGCAGCATAGGTCAAACTGCCCATACTGTACACTAGGAACATGTTACCCTTTTGTTAGGGTTTCCACAGGATCTAAGGGGACCAAGGACTGGAAAATGTCCCAAACTCTGACAATTTTGCCCACGTTTACTCTATGGGTACATAGCACAGTGCTCTTGTGGGATGTATACTCTCTATTCCTAGAGGATCCTGGGATCTGAATCCAGAATGGTAGGTGTAGCCACTTAGTATGATATAAGATCCTCTGCATATAAAATTTAATAGAAAAATGCCACTAAGTGTAAAAATTTGGGTTAACATGAAGTAGGCAAGCAGGATACACTCCGGTGTGCCCCCAATCACTTAAATCCAGCTGATCTTATAGCAACCTTTTTAAATATATAGAAAAGAACAGCAATTATCTATTTGCTCAGAAACTCAACCTTGAAATTGATCATAGTGTGGACTGGAGTTGATATATATATATATATATATAACCTGACATATAATCCCCCAGGTATGAGGTCCATTACTGGAGATCTATATAAAAATTCATGTTCAGAGTTAGCAGTAACAGCGTCTGATCTACACCAGGGACTTTTTCTAAAGATCTTGCTGAATGTAATACACACAACTCAAGGATGCACACATTGGGATCTGTAAAATTCACAGATTAAATCGCTTAACCTTTTTTAAAGAGGTTTTTTTAAATTAAAGGAATAACCAACCAATCTCTCTTGCATTTTAACAGAAGGCAGCACTTTGAAAACTTGTGAGAGCATGGAAAAACCACCAAAAAACATGGAATATAAAGCATTAAAAAGATGTAAAATCATCATGGAGTCTAATAAATAATAATAGTTACATTGTTATAAACACTATACAGGGAAGTCCCTGGTCAGACAAGGAATCTGTAGGAATGGCTAAGCAGTTATCCATCTGGTTTCTTCTAATCAAGACGTCCCTTACTTACATGAAACAATTTCTCTGTCTTGGGATATACAGCAACGATATCATACAATCTGGTGGATGCCGATGTTGACCTCTATAGAGAAGGGGGGAAAAAAAGCAAGTTTCCGCACAGTGGTATGAGAATCAGGGCCGCCACTCAAGGTGGCCTCATCTGACTGGTGGGATCCCGCTGCAAGTCCCTGCAGCAGGATCCGAGCACACCTCATTGCGGGGAGATGCAATGAGCTGTTTAACGCTGGACGTACTATGCCGTCCTAGGGTCTTTTAGGCACTGTAAAATCAGGATGGCATAGTACGCCCTAGCGCCGGGAAGCGGTTGATAATATTATTATCCAACTTATGTCTCTTTAGCATTTCGTTGTTTATCCAAAATAGATGGAAGGGGGTTTCCAATTTGCTTTTGTGTTTCTCTAAGATAAACCAGCCCATATTGTTATTTTGATTCATATCCCATGCTAAACACTATGCCAATTTACAAGCTTCATGCAACTTAAACAGATCTGGAAGACCTAATTCATGTTGAGTGATTATTTTTTTTTTTTTTTTTTTTTTAAGAATTTGGATTCTAGATTTTTTGTAGTCCCAAATATAATACATAACTATTCTGATAAGTTGCTTGAGGGCTGAATTTGTAGCACACAAAGGTATAATCCTAAATATATATTTAGGATCTTAAATACTATAAAAGGATTTTACTATATTAGTCCTTCCAAACCTTTCCATTTTAGGACTTGATCTTTCAGATTCAATATTAATTCATGGTAATTAAGATCCTTAGTTATAGTTACAATATTAAATGACCAAATTACCAGTGGCATATTAATGGATAAACTAACACTGTGGCATATTAAGTCTTGGATGTGCAATGTGGGTAATGGGGCAGCAGCAAATCCTGGATGTGCAATACATGGAAAGTTAATATAAGAAATTGAGAGAAACTCAATAAAACTGTGCAACATTATATAAAAATCTCAGAATATTCATTATTACATAAAGACCTGCAGCCAACACAAATGTTCTGGTAAGATTTAGGAAATATTTAAAATACGTGACTTTCTTCAGGTTTTCAAGGAACATAAATGTCCTGAAAATCAAATCCAAAACACTGACATTATGCAGGTCAGATTAATATGTCTCCTATTTACTCTCATTGTGCTGGCGCATATGCTGGCGTTTACTAAATGTAAATTACCCACAACACATTTCATTATTTTAAATTATATTCAGCTACAACAATCACACGGGCTTTAACACAACAAGATAATGGATTTATCATGTGGAAAACAGGTAAACAATGGAACTGTTTAGGCAGTGATTTCACAAGATAAAGTCATTTAAAAATGCATTGAACTTCCAGAAAGATTTAAGGGGGGGAGGGGTAGAAGGTTACATTACATACCAATACATTGCAATGAGATGGATCTGATGCTAGAATCGTTAGCCTGGTTAGAATTTTGATTGGTTTGGATTTCCCCTGTAGAGTTGAAACAGAACATAAACATTTTTAAGAATAACTTTTAGGAGTCTTACAAGGAACAAATGGGCTATACAACTTCTAAATGGTTAAGGACAAATATATTTCAGGTTTGGCAATGTGTTTACTATAAATGGTTAAGGACGAATATATTTCAGGTTTGGCAATGTGTTTACTATACAAAAAGACTTGAGTTTAGGTAGACCCAGAGTTATATGTGCTGGCTCCAGTCTAACAGCTGGGTGTCTGGCTCAGTGTTCACTTCTATAGAGATAGGAACTGGGATTTAGCTTAGAGGACTCCCCTGGTCACAGATGCCGATAGATCAAGTCGCCTACTTTCGATTAGTCAAACCCTAAAGGCGGGTATATAATAATTAAAAACAAATGCACCCAAAATAGGTTGGACCCTAAAAATGGCACAGGAACCCTAACAGCGGGTTCCAATGCTGCTTTTAGGGTCCAACCAATTTTTGGTGCACTTGTTTTTACTTATTTTATATTTAACTATGAATTGTGTATATTGAATTTTGTATTAAATTGAATGTGTTACTCTGCATAGATCAAGGCGATAGACAAGAATAAATTTACATGGAAGAACATCTAGCTACACACATTAAGCCAAGAGCAGGTCACTGTTTTATTCCGGGTTATAAATAAAGTACAGAGAATTCTAAAATGATTATTACATCTCAGTCCATCATCAGGTGGAACAGGTTTAGAAAGGAAGCCGTACCTGTACTATTGGCAGTGACGGAAATAAATCTGTTGTGCATATTGGTTTGACAATTTCCTAGAACACAAGCAAAAAAATATATGTAATACATGTATTTATTGTTGGCAGCAAGGCAGGAAAAAAAAAAGAACAGCGAGATTAGGAAACATAATGGGATATTGAATATCAGGTCTCGGTGACCACAAACACTGCAGGTTTTCACAAAATGTCCTGTATTTTAGCATGATACATCATTTTATTACTTACAAATAACATTTAGAGAGCCACTGAATGTCCACTGGACTTGGGAGGAGGATAATATTGCTTGTATTCTGTTAAGAAAACGTGGCATTTTATCTGCCATGCTACCCTGAGATGCATGGTGACTGATTTTTTTGCCTAGTGTCACTCACTGTTAATGCAGATGCCACACATTCTCATATAAGATGCTCTGAACTAGGTTCTTGCTATTGATTTAATCTAAAACCAAAAGGCCTCTCTCTGCCATTGCATACACCAGACAGACACAAAAGGTGTCAGTATCCAATATGACTCGTGGTGAAGTAAACCCACACATCTCTCTTTAGACCGACATTGGGTTTAATCTGGACAAGTGGCACTGAGTTTCTAACTTCTGTTTCTATTCGTAAAGCAAACGTTTTGAAAATTCTTTATCGCCTCCATAACAACATCATTGATTCATTGCTTCTAAGAATGCCTGATAATACAATCCAATCACATTCCCAGTTCATAGCAGCCTGTACTATACAGCCACGCACGTTTTCTAGCTTTAATGTTCAGTTTTACAATCAGTGGTTTGTTCTGTTAATTTCCACAATAACAGTAAATATTATAAAAATATTTCATATAAGTAAAAAATGAGTATGTACTAAAACTATTTTGACATGGCATAAATTTCTTCAGTGATGGAGATATAACAGATACAATTTATGGACTTTGGTAGTACTGTCCATATTAAAAGCATCTTAAAGGGGCTGTATCAACTAAACATTGTTTTTACTGTGCATGTAAAAGAATAAAAACAAATACTGAAACTTAAACTATACATTGTGTTAGCTGAATTGCAAGATAAAAAAGTTTTTTAAATGTGTCTGTGGCGTCTCCTACTTATGACATCACCTGTAGCTTAATATGCAAATTACACATTTCCCATTGAAAACTAGTTCATTTGCACATCGAGCCACAGGTGATGTCATAAGCAGGAGACTCCACAGACATTTAAAAACACATTTTTCTTCTAATTAAGGCATTTGCTTGTAATTCTGCTAACACAATGTATATGTAATCATTTTTTAATAACTACATGTGCAGTAAAAACAATATTTAGGTGGTCCAGTCCCTTTAAGATGTCAATAGTTTACTTCTAAATATAGGCTGCAACATCGACTACTAATGAGTATGCACTTCTTGCCCTGGTGGGATATCTAGTGCTGGATATACAGACACACAATAAACTGTTAGTTGCTACCAAAAATAAATTACATTTTTACTGGCATTCATTCAATACAGAAGAAAATGGCTTATTATTGTCTTTCATGCACAGTATAGAAATTATATATAATCAGCCCCTAAATGAACACCAGCCCAATATAATAACAATGTTGTGTTACTTTATTATAAAACAGTTAAAAGCAGTTAGGGATATTGGTACCATGAATAAAAAGTGCTATATCTTTAAACGTTTCCAAATAAATAAATATCCTATTATATATTTTGTATAGTTTGTATACCAGACCACCTGTCAAATTTGGTAACAATCACACTTAAGAACAATTAAATAATACAGATGTTTAAGCCGTAGGTGTAGATAATGTAGCTCATGGTGCTTTTGAGATTGTGTTTTTAACTGGTTTATAGATACATTACAGAAATGGGACATAAAACAACTAGACATTTAAACTTACTGTCTTTTTCTTTTCAAAATCAGCAACATGATTGATGGCAACCGTGGAATATCCCACTAAAAGTGAACCACAAGGCGTAAGTGATTAGATTTATATAGCGTAGTTAAAGCGTATGATATTTTAACACATATTCCGTCCCGCTCCCTTCATCAGACGCTGTGTTTCTTCTAATTATTGGGCTCAGCACCTAACACTCCACATCGATCTGGCAGCCAACAGCAGACGGCCAAGCCAAGAGGGTGCTTCAATACCCATTAAAAAATAAAAATCACATACAAACAGTATGGAATAATTATACTGCTTTGTAAGATATCCCGTGTGAATCTGCCACTGTACTAGTAGATCTGTGCATACTCTCATATCTTGTTTATTTCCTTTCAGACAAAACCAGAGCAAGAAATATGGCAGAGCCACTCTCTGAATTTACCAAACACTCAGCAAATGGTGAAAAATCTTAGCAATTCAATTAAGAACACGGTACTACAACTTCATATTCATTTACACTCCACCATCCATGTGCACATTTGTGGCAGGAGAACACTAATGGCAGATGTGCTTCAGACGAGCTGTACTGTATATGAATTTATAGGAGGCTGGGAATGAGTGAAGGGTTGCATGTTAACCAACCAAATACACTGCATTAATGGTGAAGAGATGATTGCATGTCTACTGTTAATACACAAATTGATACTCACGGTGTGCTGCCATCTCGATAATATTCTGTAGTTTCTTCACGTCTGTATTCATTATATTCAGGTCCACAAACACTGCCATTCTGGGACAGTAAACGGAACTTTAACCAACTGCAGAATAAATAGTTTACAATATATAGCTGTAAGTGGTCATTATATAATTACCACATATTTACTTAAAAAAATAAATTGTGAAATCAATAGTGAAACAACGCTAAATAGAAGAGGAATATCATCTGGAATTTTGAACTTTTTTAAAAAAAGGTCCAAATCTATACATGGATAACTGCGCATTTTATGTATTTAACTTGCACCTATTATTTGTTAACCTATGAGATGAAGACGCTTCTTTGCAGGATGAAGAACTTGGAAATCTACTTATTTTAAAAAGGTTCAGTGGTGTTTATCTGCTGCCACTGACGCTTTTCAGATTTCTAAAGCACTTTAGAAAAACCACGTAACGATCTGAGAGCTCCCTCAAACAGCGCCTCTAATCCCTTGCACCTAGGCACGACGCAATCAGTTTTTGGGGCACTGTCCCACCCAGGGCCGATCCTGGGCGGGGCAGAACACCAAAAACAGGACTGTCCTGCCCAAAACAGGACAGTTGGGAGGTATGACATACACAGGAATCGTCTGGTCTGTTTAGAGGACTCTGCCACCTAAACAGTGTCTATGCTGTGAATGTAGAGAATAAAAAAATATATAAAATGATCTATACACTGTGTTAGTAGATTTGCAAGCCAATTCATAAATTAAGAGAACAATATGTTTTAAAAGTATTGTGGTGTCCTTTTTATGACATACCCTTTAACTCCTATGCTAGCTTGTGATCGCCAACTTGGGATCACAGTTCCTCTTTGCTCATGTTTGGCAAATGCCACTTTGATTTTGTGATACTGTTGCCCTTGGCCTATTAAATATTTTTTGTCCTCTTCAGAACTCTACTTATTGCCTTGTGCTGGTTTGAACATTAACATATCAAAGTGCTAATCGTCAGACATCATATAAAAGGATATATTGGTAATCAACCTGACATGACTATTTCTTTTGGAGAGTGCGGATCCAGTAATCGATTATAGTGTATCTTGAAGAAGCAGCTGTAAATGTGATTAAGTTATTACTGAGTAACAGTCATTTTTATGTGGTGCATCTATTATATTGTCCAACTGGGCTGGGAACAGATTAAAGGGACTGTATCAACTAAATATTGTTTTTACAAAAATTATAGAAAATTATCTATACATTGTGTTAGTAAAATTGCATGTCAATGCGTATATGAGAAGAAAATGTGTTTTAAATGTGTCTGTGGAGTCCTGTCCTGTTTTTGGCATCACCTGGGGCTTGATATGCAAATTGCCGCCTTGACGAAGCGCTGAGTGGGTGGTGCAAAACACACAGTCTTTTTTATTGCCCACCGGGAGAGGGTCACTGATGCCACTAATGCTGTGTAACTTAACCAAATAAAACTTGTTTCCAGCAAATAACATTGTGGTCCAGATTCAATGCGTTACCATCTGTGCATCTGCGTCTACTTTTCTACAGCTCTTTATGCCCGGCGGGAGCATTGGGAGGACGGGCTCACGTAACTTACTGGGAGGTGTACACAGCCAGGACTTCAGTGCGTTTTCTTCTATTTTACTTGATGTGCAAATTAACTGCTTTTTCAATGTGTCATTTGCATATAAAGCCACAGGTGATGTCATAAACTGGAGATTCCACAGACACATTCAGAACACGTTTTTTCCCCTCCTAATATGGCCATTTGCTGGAAGTTTTGCCAATACAATGCATAGAACACTTTCAATATTTTTTTTTAATGTTCTACATTCACAGTAAAACAATGTTTATGCGATACAGTCCCTATAGTATATATTGGCAACACAGACCAAAAATCTCATGTTGTCAGTAGAGGAAATGATGTAATTAAAAATTGTAATTGGTTAAGGAAACAATAGGAAAGCCATATATTTTTTGCTATAAACATATTAAGGGGTGCATTACATTGATTGCAGCTTTGCAAAGTACATATTCCACAAAAGCCTTTTAATGATGAAAAGTAGATGGAAAAATCATCTTGTTTTTATTAAAAAAAAAAAGAAAATCATTTTAAAGCAGTTGCTTGGTATATTTTAAAACCTGCTGTCCAATTATTGTATTAAACAAACTCTTTGTATAAATAAATGTATATATATTTTGAAAGAATGTTGAAATGCTGAAGAGTTCGGTATCACAGCACTTAATTCATATCACCCTCGGTCAGCCAGAAACCTCATAATGTCCGAGCCTAGTTAATAAGTTTGAGCAGTGTTTTAATAAGAGGAGTATACGAGGGGGTCTGGTAGCTGTGTGGCACTGCTGGCTGTCTTCTAGCACTCTTAACTGTTGTGGACTGCCCATGACACTCGGTTAGTCTCAGAGGAAGTTTATTTCAAAACAGCAAACGTTAGCCATCGCTGACAAATCATTTATACACAGCCTTATTGCATTCAAGGCTAGCATACCTTCAACATCTAATACCTGCCTTTAATATGCGTCTCTTCCTGTATTCTGCGCTGCAAATTTCCACGTGCTTGGTAGGCGGAGCTTACCTCTGTCTACTCCCAATCAGAGCTCTGTCCTATGCCAGAGCACGGATGAGGAAATGGGTGTAGTCAAATAAGCTGGACAACCAGACCTTACCCTGGGTTAGTTCTTACCTTATAGTCCACTGGTAGTCACTACTTGACTACTGTTGCTGGCTGAAACCCCAGGGTAAACTACGTTAGGTTACTGTTATAACTGTCCATGCTGGAGAGTTTTGTGCTAATACACTGATTAACCCGTAAAGACTAACCTTTAGTATACCAATTGCTGTGAACTACACCTCCTGTGATGCTCAAGCAGCAAAATGGATGAATATGTTGGGAACACTGGTCCACATTTGGGTTTCTATATGTTAATCAGCACTGGATAACATTATTTTGGAAGTATAACTGCAAATCAGTAGAAGATTATATTTAGGTACAATTCCCATCCTGCCTTACACCTGAAGGATGGACTGTGTATTGCAAATTGATAGCTGTTTGTGTTGCCAGATCAGCTATTTTTACCAGCACACACATACAGTTTTACATCCCGCCCTACACTAAGTATAATGCATATATGTGTTCAGAGGAAAATCACTTACAAAGCAAAGTGCTAATTATATAGTTGCCAACATAGGCCATGTTTCCAGGGTCACATGTTTGTTTCACATGTTGCAGAAAGACCATGCAAAGACCAGCTAGTAGGATGCCTATATGCACAGACATAATACAATCAATTAATCATTGTAGGTCCAATGAGATCTCTACCCTGATTAATTCATTGGATTCTCTCTGTGCATATATCCATCTCACATACGCATGTTCTTTCTGCAGCATGTGGAACAAATATGTATAGTTGCCAACATCGGCCATGTTTCCAGGGACACATATTTGTTCCACATGCTGCAGAAAAGAGCATGCAGAGTGCAGCCTGGCAGTATGTAGGATGGATATACGCACAGACACAATCCAATTAATTAATCAGGGTGGAGATCTCATAGAACCTACCATGATTAATTCATTGGATTGTGTCTGTTCGGATATCCATCCTACATACTGAAGTCAAATGCGGGCCGGCAAAGCTTTTAGGTGTTTCCCAGTTTTCCGATTTTGTTCTTATCTCTACCCTGTGCTTAAGACCTGTATTCCTACACCCATTAATTTATTTACCCTTGTTTAAATCTCAGAAGCCAGGCTGGTGAATAGGATAAAGATGGACTTTTACAAGTTTTGCAGTTTGGGCTTTGGGCTTTGCCACTACTTGGGCCCAGAGTTCACTCCTCAATAGTTTACTTCACCTTCAGACCCCTTAGGGTTCACAAGCCAATCTCATGTATTAATCAGTAGACCATTTTAGCGGTTACACAGAGTTTTCACATGTCAGTTATCTCTTGATCATAAAGTTCCCCTTGCTTGCAGTCTCTGTTGATTCCTCAATTTGCTTTTTTATTATTTTTATTTATTTTACTTTAGCCCCCCCTCAGGCCTCAGGAAGTCAATAGATTAATAAAATACAAACACGTTTTTGCAGGTTCAACAGCTTTGCAATTTGGTCTTATCTTTACCACCACTTGGGGCCAGTATTCACTCCTCAATTATTTAATTCACCTTTAGCCCCCTTAGGGTTCAACAAGCCAATAACATGCATAGATCTGTAGACTGTTTTAGCCTCAGCACATCAATAGATTAATCGGAAACCGACACGTTTTGCAAGCCAATTGCATTTTAAGCTCCGCAGAAGTTTTTGCTGTTATGAAGAATTTTCCATGTAAAATGCACAAAACACGCTTTGCAGGTCAGTAACATCTATAGATCAATAGAAGTTTATCTGTTACGAACCAATTTTCACATATCGAATACATGCTGACTTTTGCAGGTCTCGCAGTTATGCATTATGGACTTATTTTTGCCACTTCTGGGGCCTGTATTCACGCCCCAATTGTTTAATTCATCTTTAGCCCCCTTAGGGTTCAACAATCCAACGGCATGTATAGCTCAGTAGACAGTTTTAGTCTCAATAAGTTGATTAATAGGAAACAAACAAGTTTTGCAGGCCAGTAGCATTTAAGGATCAGTAGAAGCTTTAGCTGTTATAGAGAGCTTTCCATGTCAAATACAAACAATCTTTTGCAGGTTCAACAAGTTAGCAAATTGGGACCCATTTTTGCCACTACTATGGCCTGGATTCACTCCCCAGTTATTTAATTCACCTTTCACCCTTAGGGTTTGGCAAGCTGATAACAAATATAAATCACTAGACAGTTTTTAGCTGTTATTAGGCATTTTATTTTTTTCTTGGTTTAGCTTTAGCCCCCCTCAGACCTCAGCAATTCAGAATATTATATATAATTCATTAGGCAGTTTTGCGATTAATGCAGGATTTCCAGTTAACACTTGGGAGGAAATAATTTAATCCTTTGCAGATTGGATAGATTCAATGGATGACATCCACACTTCCTTATTCCTATTTGTTATTGGAGTTTTTTCTGTCCATATGTGGCCTGAGAAAGTTGAAATTCTTTCAATGGAACGCTTAGGGCTGGAAATCTCCTTTGTATTGATTGCTATCCTGATTATTTCATTATTATTGGCTGTTGGATACCACCACATGAGACCCCCTGTACAGTGTGACCAATGTTCCTATAAATCTGCTGAGGGAACATGAAGGCTCGAAGACACAAGCTTCATCCTGATTGGGGATAGAAAAGAGAGTGTCATGCAGCCGTCCCACATCCATGAGACAATAAATGCAATAATATATGTACTACAGACCAAATACACAAATAAAACAAGAACAGGTAAGTATATGCAACAGAAGGTTATTTTGTTAATATTAATACTAGCAATGACATAGGGGGCCTGGCATTCATTCACCCTATAAACTATGTGTAAGGAGACATATCATAGGATGGGTTGTCACCTCCTTTAGCCTGTAATGAAAGCCAGCAAGTCCCAAATAAAAGTCACTGTTCCATCTGCTCTTTGTCCCAATAATCACACAAACACAGGTCTCAGGTGCAGCAGAAAATGGAGAACATGTATTAAAGCATAACATGGGGAATATACAAAGTCAGGCATCTAGATAACAGTGATTAGACAATATAACAGTAAACTGATTAGTTTTACATACAGTAGGGACATAAGGGATTGATTTAAAATTAAATTTAAGGCATAATCGAAATTTGGTGCCCAAACTGGTGGTGACCAATCAGTGGAGGGGGGTGGAGTTGTCCTCTTTGTCAGCCCCTTAAGCCCTTTAACTCGGGGACCAATGGGAAGAGCGCCGACACTTAGCCCTACTCCCTGGTTCGTTCCCGAGTGCGCTGCAAGCTACCCTAGCGACCGGGCTTAACCTTTATTGTCAAGCCCCATAGGGTGCTTGGCTGGCAATCCCCAGTCGAGTTACCCGCACTCCATCCGAAATGGGGAGAAATAGCTCTTTTAGTGAATCTGGTGGAAATTCGGTTTAAACATCCTTGGTTCGTGGCTCTTGAGCACTCTGAGGCCGGGCAAAGGAAGTCACGAAAAGAGGTTGTAATCCACGCTTCTTCACACTATATCAGCCTAGGAACTAAATGTTATGTGCTGACCATTAGGGCTCCAAAATATCCTTAAGTTGAGGTGCACATGAAAAATATCTTGACGAACAAATAACCGGGAATCTTCAGATGTAGCTGAATAAATTGTAATATCTCCTAGTAAAAATACATAGAACTTTTGGTCCCTTCAGCAGCACTAGTATCACCAGATTTGCTCGAATGTAAGCCAACCCTGATTATAAGACGACCCCCTCTTTGGAGATTCCTTTAGGAAAAAAAGGGAAAAGCCTGAATATAAGACTACCCTATAGGAAAAACAAATTTAACTTGAATATATTGCTATTTGTAAATTGCTTTTTCATAATTATTATATAAAAAATGCATTTCTTGTTTTTATTTCCTTTTATTTGCCCATCTGCCCCCCAGACTTTCCCAATGCTGCCTCTCCACCCCGATTTTCGATTTGTTGGCATGTAGTTGCTCGTGGAGCGGGAGCTGCAGAGACAAATGTCTATTCATATTGCAGGCTAACCACATCACCATAACTTTCCTTTTTTTACACAAACTGTTCTAACAGTATTAACAGTAAATAATGAACTGAAATGGGATAGATTGTGAAAAATTCCACATTTCAATGTTACGTTAACTACATCAGATTACAGGCCTCAAGCTGTTGTCCTCTGTGTCTGTGAATCCTGTTTGGGCAGTAATTTTACAGAAGTTAAGTTCTTTAATTGCAAGGTAAAACGAGTTTCTCAGCTGAACAAATATTGTGCAATTCCAAAAAACTATAATTATCTGATCATGCAGGCCTGGTGTAAGGTTTTAAACCGGACTGTCCAGTGTGTACCCAGCGTAAAAGAAGAACGACAAGTCTATAATAATAATCATGCTCTTCTCTTACAGTGTCACTTCTGTGCTTCCATGAGAGAGCTTTATGCATAACTGTCAAATATACACACTTCTCTTTTGCATAGTTATTCCTACTCCAACATCACTTGAAATGTTTCATCTACAGCACTGTTGTTGCAGTGTCACTCCATCAGTTTTATAATAATAACAGGTTATGGTGCTGACTTGTGATCTAACTTCGGGACACTTCTAATAGAAAGTTTCTATGGCAGTAAGTAGGAGACCTGCTGATTTTCAACAGGAAAATCTAATTTAATCTTAAGCATGATTATTTATTATACTGTTTGGCATTGTTGCCCTTTTCTCAGAGCGCCTTGCCAGAGGACTTTTCTTTACCCCCACATCATCATTCAATAAATATGTTTGAAATCTGCAATCGGAAGCAAGCACATGCCCTGTCTTCAAATGATGATTCTTGAAGCATCAACAGCACATGAGAAGAATAAATACCATTACCAGAACTGGGCCATGAGAAAGCTTTGCAGTTGGTTCAGAATGCACAGAGCACTCATACATTTCAGAGTTTGACAACAGATTTGGCCTTGTCCAACCCAGGTTAAACTATTTTGGATAAATTAAAATATACCGCCTTCTGAGAATTAAGTAATGTTACAGATCTGGAGGATCTATTGCCTGAACATAATCTTCAGGGGCGTGTCTAAAGTATTTGGCACCTGGGGCAGAACCTATGTTTGGCCATGTTTAAATGTAAAAAAGAGCCATCTCTGTACATACATATATATATAGTTGCATTTGTACTTATTTGAACTTTTGTATATATTTGTCAACTTTTTTTCATATTTAATAAAAATCTTATTGGAAAAAAAATGCAGTTCTTGTATGTATTTCCAATGAGGAGCTAGTGGCGCCTCTCCTCCCTCTGTAACGGCAGACTGTGGGGGATGCGCTGAGCACAACTTGCTCTAGGCTGGTGGCTACCTTGCCAATAGGTAGCACCGGCCCTAGTCAAACCCGCCCCTGTAGCTGAGCATGGGTCAGTAAAGGTACATACAAATCTTAAGGACAGATCAACATTTAATCCACTAAAAACAAGTGGTCAGAAAGAAAAAAGGTTTAGAAAATTGGGAGCGATGTAATTTAGGATTATCCGTAAATCTGTATACATTAGAAGTGAGATATGTAAAATGCATGTTTTCTGCCTGTTTACCGTTATTTATTTGGAAGACACTATAAGTCTTTTGCGGCTCTGTGTGTGCTTTTTTTCTAACAAAATATGGTTGCCACAAATGTGTTACACTAATTTCCTGTGTCAAGCCTGATGTTTTCACTGCACATAGCCAGTCAGGTGAAAGCATACCTTATTACTTCGGCTCCCACAATCAATTCTTCTTCCATTGCTACTGTTGTGCTATTTATTCCAGTGCTACTGTTATGCCTATTATGTGTATATTTGAATATGTGCTATTAAAATGAATTAAAAAATAAAATCATTTATATCAACAAACGATTGCAAGTTAACAAAATGGAGGCCTTGAATTCACAGCCTCTTTATTAACATCCTAAATTCCATTTTTTGCGTGGCCTTAAAATGTTAAAATAAATTCATTCATATCAACAAAGTGTAGCAAGCTAACAATATGGAGGCCTTGAATTCCCCTTAGTATTTACTTACAATACGTATCCGAAATGGCACAAACAGTCCAACATCAAATCCCCCAGGTAAAAACGTGGGTAGATGTTGAATAGGAACAATTTCATCCACACAGAATTAGTCACTTAATGTGGAATACATTCTATAAACAAATTGTTAAATTCACATTGTTACCAACAACCAATATCCCATTGGAATTGTGAAAAAACCCTCACAAAGATTGTAGCTGAACTAAAAAGAATAATATGATCACAATCACATGACCCTTGATCACAAAGTGAGAAGCAATTTATTAATTCAGTGTAGGATGTACGTTTCATCTCTTACAGTGTCACTTCTCTGCTTCCTTGAGAGGTTATTATGCACAACAACTGAATATTTTAAATATCGAAAATGCGGAAGTAAAGACCCACATACAAGAAGTAACCACTGTGGAATGCATGAAGTGACAAAGACAGTTCATTAACAGAGTCATCATGACACCTGGCTGATTCTATTAAGCTGGACGAAGATTGGACAGTAGATGGTACGGGGTGGATATTTAGTGTTGCATGTTAGGGTGTATTGTATGGTACCTTTACCCAGCTCCCAAGGAAGTTTGCGGAGTCTAACGAAAAATGTTGAGCAGGGTTCTGGCATGTCTTTCTTTGTTTTGTACATTTTAAAGTGTTTTATAATTATAGGCATAAAAAGATCTTCCAGTTTATACTACCAGAACCAACCACAGCCATTGAGAAGCAGCTGATTAATCTTTGGAAGTCGGTGGAGCAGTTTACACACATTCACGCACACAACACTTTCTCCAGCCCTTCATCAGGGCAACAGCACTTTATCGTGGTGGACGGTGATCCGGTAACTCTTGATTGCACTTTAATGCGCTATATTGCACTTGAGATGGCACTCACTATATACGTTTAGTGAGTGTGGTTCCCAATAAATATTTTCTTCTACAGTGTTACACTATATCCTCTGTGTTCTTTTCCCTACATTTTGTAGTGTCAGCTTTCTACTACTAAACATTGCTTGTACTGTGAATGTAGAGAATAGAAAATGATGAAAAATGGTCTATACATTGTGTTAGCAAAATTGTGTCTGTGGTTTCTCCTGTTTATCACCTGGAAAATGTGTCATTTGCATTTCAAGCCAGAACATGATGTCATAAACAGGAGACAGCACAGACACATTAAAAACATATTTTTCTCTTATTGTACCCGTTTGAATGCAATTTTGCCATCACAGTGTATAGATCATTTTTCATCATATTTTATTATCTGCATTCACAGTGTCAATCTTTAGGTTGTCCTTTAAGGAAATGACTGTAAGCATGCTGGGATATCATATGTGAGTACCATACCATTGTCAGCATCATATAAACACATCTGTTTAACCTAAATCTTTCCACAAAGCATTGTGATTCCATTGTTGTGCCACACATTTCCAAGTACCATAAGTTCAAGTACCATAAATGGAATACAGATGCAACTCTGTGTTCTTGATACAGAAACTTTTGTTTCACTATAGGGGGAATCTATGCATCAGTCTCCAAACAGACCTTAATCATGTTTCACAATTTAGCAAGGTCCAATGATGTCCATAAAGGTAGCATTCTCCTAGGGAGGATTAAAACCTAAGAACACATCGCTATTCCTGTTATTTTGGGGGAGTTCAATGTGCTGCTAAAGGTGATCCATGTAAGGGGATGGGACACTTCATCGCGGCTGCTTCCGCGCAGCCGCTTCACCGCCGACAGTACAGCACAAGACAGATCGTCGCTGGAGATTTCATCGCGGGACATTTCATCGCTAAAGGTAAGTATTTTACCGATTTTAGTTGGTTTAGAATTAGGGTTTAGGGGGTTAGAATTAGGTTTAGTGTTTAGTGTTAGGGGTTAATTTTACTATTAGAGGTCGGGGGTTAGTATTAGGGTTAGTATTAGGGTTTAGGGGGTTAATTTTAGTATTAGGGGTCGGGGGTTAGTATTAGGGTTAGTATTGGGGTTTAGGGGGTTAACTTTAGTATTAGGGTTAGTATTGGGGTTTAGGGGGTTAACTTTAGTATTAGGGGTCGGGGATTAGTATTGGGGTTAGTATTAGGGGTCGGGGTTAGTATTAGGGTTAGAATTAGGGTTTAGGGGGTTAACTTTAGTATTAGGGCTCGGGGGTTAGTATTAGGGTTAGTATTGGGGTTTAGGGGGTTAACTTTAGTATTGGGGTCGGGGGTTAGTATTAGGGTTAGTATTGGGGTTTAGGGGGTTAACTTTAGTATTAGGGGTCGGGGATTAGTATTAGGGTTAGTATTAGGGGTCGGGGTTAGTATTAGGGTTTAGGGGGTTAATTTTAGTATTGGGGTTAATTTTAGTGTTAGTATTGGGGTTTAGTGTTTAGTGTTACTATTGGGGGGGGAATCATTTATTAGGGGGGGTTATTTTCGTTTCACTTTTAGATTTGTAAGAGCTGACAGTTCAGCGCTGAACTGTCAGCTCTTACATAGCTGCAGCCGCGGTGAAACGGCCGCGTTATACTTCATTGCTGACAGTTCAGTGTTCTAACTGCCGCGCTGAACTGTCAGCGATGAAAATGCGGCGAAGAAGTGTCCTCGACCCCCATGTAACACCAAGGTGCGGTCCAATTGACTTAACTACCTATATTCTCAGCAGCCTTGTAAATATGTAGTTGTGTACTTTTGTATTAAAGCTAAATAACTACACATTCTTCCACGGCTGTCAAAGTTATTCTTCAAGACTGTAAAAGAAAAAAAAAAAAATACATATACATATGAATGATTGATCCCAGTGCCAGAACCTGAAATATCTGTTAAAAACTGCTTATTGCAGTTATCACAAAAATGTTGGTGGACTTGTTTGGGAAGTTAACTGGATATATAAGAGGACATATTTTGCCAAGGAATAGAACACTCTCTTTTGGAGAACAGCATCTGAGCTGGTAAGAGATAGGTATTTAATGTGGTGAACCTTTCCAGTGTTTTGTAATACAACTCATCCTCAGATATTTACCGGATGGCAACCTTACGCTATATACACGTCGTATTATTCTTAGAGTTCTGAGATAAAATGTTTCTAGATATTGAGAGGGATTGGGAATAGCTGCATTTGTAAATATGGAAAAAATACCCCTTTCTGAAACTTGTGAGTAAGTACCACAGATCTGCCACACTGCTGGCCATTGCACCCTTCATCACTTTTTGCATTTCAAAATGTCAGCCACTAAGGGAGGTGAGGGCCTCTATTAAAGGTCACACCCAGGTTTGAAACACTATCTTTATAACACCTTTTTCATTAAGCATTATTCTTAATAGCAAATATACAAGCAACAGATTTAGATTTTACTGTATTGCTTAGTAAATAAAAGATGACCAGGAATGGGAAATGTAGCTGATTTTGTAGTTAGCGTCTTAGCACCTTACAACATATAATAGATGGCTGTGATGGGCTGTATTAATAATGTATGTTAGAATGTAACTGAATGAAATTGGTTTATGTTTTTCTTCCTCTCTCACCTCAGAGAATGATGCTCATCTATAGTCTCCTAGTGCTTTCCCTGGCACTTACCAGAGGACGCGCTGGTAAATGTGGTGAGTAATTTCAACATGGCAGATACATAGTTAAAATTCACTATAACTATTGTTTTTAAAACTCGATGATGCCTCTTTCCTTAATTAACAATAAATAGCTGAAATTGTATTCTGTTTTATCAAATATCTTTATATTGCTTCCTGTAAGTTACTATACTATAGACAAAACTATTGTATAGGGGACAGTGCTGTAAAAGTTGGTATTGGATTGTTCCCCTTCCTTACATCTCATCTATGCTAATTAAAATAATTATTTCATCTTTTAGGATAACAGTAAATAGTTTTGGCCATTCCTAACATTACCGATATTCACCAGTGGAGGTCTTCAAATCTGAACATCACCCTGTCCCATTATGTCAATACCAGCAGCCACACCGCTAGCTCCTGTTGTAACCAACAAATATAGGCTTTGTGTCCCAGGAAACTTTAACTCAGCCACAAACTTTCTTTTGTCCCCAGTTATGTTCAATGACCAGTAATAATGTAATAACCTTACCATTTTATTAAAGGTGAATGACACTAGTGAATGCAGCAAATGCCACATTTTGACACCAATTATTTTATTCAACCCATTTTGACTCAAAGAAATAATGTTTGAGTAAGGAATGGGTGTATATAAAGAGAAAATCAAAGCTCGGAGATAAATTAACACATTTTTTTTTATCTGCCAATAGATCAAACACTCTCTAATAAGAAGGAAACCATTCTGGATCTTGTGGGTTGTTTGTTAGATGAAACTGCAAGTGGCAGCAACAGTGCTTCTGGTTTCCCAACTGGTGGCATGATCGAAGGCTACAGGAGTTGCAGGGAGATCAAGCAGTCAGACAAAACAGCTCAAGGTGAGTCAAACACAGCCTATTCCTGTTTGTATTAAGTACTTTTAAGGTTTAGTCTCATACCACACATAGTGCTTTAGGCCAACAAGAGGACCTAGCAAAGGGGGTCGAGGGACAATCACACCCCCAGCATCTAGCAATAAAATGAACACGAATATTTACTGTATGGGCTTCCTCTATGTCATGATGTTTTAGATGGAATCTACACGCTGAGCACTCAAGATGGTCTGCTGTACCAGACATTCTGTGACATGACCACCGACGGTGGAGGGTGGACTTTGGTGGCCAGTATCCATGAAAACAACATGTATGGCAAGTGCACAGAGGGAGATCGCTGGTCCAGTCAGCAGGGTGACAGTTTAGATTATCCAGAAGGAGATGGCAATTGGGCAAACTATGCCACATTTGGGCTACCTGATGGAGCTACCAGTGATGACTACAAGGTATGAGTATAAATATATATATATATTTCTTTTTTTTTTTTTTTTACAATATTTAACAGCTCTGAGAAATATGATGGTGGTTTATAAAGAAATAAAATGACCAATAACATCATATGTTCCGCATCCTAGAATCCTGGCTACTATGACATCTCTGCCAAGGATTTAGGCCTGTGGCATGTGCCTAACAAAACTCCACTGCAGCAATGGAAGAACTCATCTCTTCTCAGATACCGCACTGAAAGTGGCTTCCTTCCTGCGGAGGGTGGAAACCTTTTCGAACTGTACAAGGTAAGGAAAATAGTATTTGTCTATGCAAAATTAGGATTGTTTTTAATGTAATTGGTCCGATGCAGAAACCTATCTAGGAAAGCTTTTAGGGAGTTTGTGGACTGGCTGTGGACTTCCAATTGGACAATAAGGATTTATACTGTCCTATCTCTCCAAAATATTCATTGTAGCTTCTACATTACTTTGCAGAATACAAACATTTTATGATTAAGCTTTAGGAGACAATTAGTTGTTTGGTGAACCATTTTGTCAAATCTCATCGCACGTCTAATTGGAAAATGTTAATATTAAACTTATCCAGCTGTTTATTTCCTATTTCTATTTAGAAATACCCAGTGAGGTACAATGTTGGGAACTGCTTGGCTCATAACGGACCCGCTATTCCAGTTGTGTACGATAAGGGAAGTGCTCTGGAGACGGCATCTCTTTACTCACCATTAGGAAGAAGTAAGTTATTGTCTATTTACAGGATATCATAGTAATTTAACATATAACGGGAATAACAAGAAAATCCTCTAGCGCACAGTGCAATGTGGCAAAAGCAATCAGTACAAATGAATCAATAAACGGATGTATAACCAGTATAAATACAAAGTATGAAAATGGTGAACAGTGTATACAGAGTGTCAAAAAAGTAATATGAACACTTTCACATATATGCAACAACCACTCTCTGTGCACAGTGACATAAACGAATATGTGCCAAAAATATACAGTGAATACTAGTGTTCAAAAACGTGAACAAAAAGTGCTGAATAAAAATAATATCACCAAGCCGTTGTTAAATGTTCTTGAACAGTATGACCTGAAAAAAAAAATCAGAAAACGGAAAAACTGGTGCAGTATATCTAGACCATGAATTATAGCATATATGAAAGTGAAAATTAACTCACAAACCGAGCTCCTAGGATCATAGGAGCAATGAAAATCACGTCACAAATAGGATGGAACTTCTCCCAACACAGACGGATGATTTCTTGATCCTCCTCGCATAAATAATGTGGTCACCAATCATCACTCCTGGCCAACACTAGCATACTAACATTAATGGAACTTTATCACCTAAATATTGTTTTTTACTGGAAATGTAGAGAATATAAAATGATTGAAAATGATCTATGTACTGTGTTAGCAAAACTGCAAGCAAATGCCTAAATTATGAGAAAAAAAACCTTATTTTAAATGTCTGAAGAGTCTCCTGTTTATGACATCAGATGTGGCTTCATATGCAAAAAAACTGCTTTTCAGTGGGACACGTGTAATTTGCATGTTATGCCACAGGTCATAAACAGGACACAGACACAATTAAAACCGACACATTTAAAACACATTTTTTTCCTCCTAATTTAGGCACTTGCTTGCAATTTTGCTAACACATATATAGATCATTTCCAATCATTTTTGTATTCTTTACATTCACAGTAAAAACAATATTTAGGTGATACAGTCCCTTTAAGTGGCCACAACCCTGTCCAACTCTAGCACAAATAGCTCATTGAGGAAGGACAGAAAGGAGCAAACACTGCAGAAAAGTCTGCCTGGATTCCATGAACCGTCTGAATCCATACATAGACATGCAACTAAAAATAAAACCTAGTGTCACACTTTCTATAGATCAGAATGGCCCTGTGTGCAACTGCCCCCACTGCATGCTCATTCTTATAAACAAACTAATATAAAGAATCCTCCATAATAAAGGCATTTTACTATGTAAGCTATCACTTACAATGCAACTTCTGACTTGTTCAATTAACCAACACACATACATGTTCACAAATGGCACATCATATGCATATTTATAATATATTTTCCATCTCTCCAGATGAATTTACTCCTGGCTTTGTCCAGTTCAGAGCAATCAATACAGAAAAGGCTTCACTGGCTCTGTGTGCAGGAGTGAAGGTGACAGGCTGCAACGTTGAACATGTAAGTGTTAATATTCTAATCAATAAAGACTTATGGGATGTGAATGTGATGAAGGTAAATCAGAATAACTCGCCAATTTATAGTGTATAATGTGTATTCATTGACTTAACAGAACTGAAAAAGATTCAAAGGTGTTTTAGATTTGTCTGTGCTGTCTCCTATTATGTTAATTGACTATTAACGTTATGACGTTATCATGTTGTGATGATTGGCTTGCTGTACATTGTAAGCCCACCTTATTTCCATTTGTTTTAGAATGGTATTTGTTTTTCATTAAAGGGACACTACCGCTTACATAAGATGTAACTAGATAACCTGGTCATTTAAAACAAACAAATATATAAATCATATGCCACTGGGTTTTTATGTGATTGAATCAATTGCATATAAAAGGAAAAATAAAATTAGGTGTTTATCTCCTGGCTCCATGTTGTGAACATTTCCCATGATGCAACATTGTCTAAAATCTTCTAGCCAGTCTCACTTAACAACTGTGGCCATAGCCTGCATGATGATGTCAAAGGATACTCCTCTGCTCTCTTACTGGCTCCTGTGTATTATAGTGGGCAGGACTAGATGACTGTGTACAACTTTTTTTTACCTGTCTTCCAACACAAAGAGAGGCGATTGACCCGATCAAACAGAATCATAATTCTGCCCCCTTGTGACGTAATAGTTACATTACCCTCCCAATGCAAGTCTATGATCAGAATTCTGACTTATAGACTGCATTATATAGAAATTTGTGCTGTAAAGTCACTAGGGGGTGGCACCCAAAAACACTTTCACAAAATGGCGGCGCCCTGTCGCACTTGTTTAGTTACATATTTTATTAAATACAGTCACATAACAAAAACAAAAGACATATCTGAAATCAACAATACAAAATAAAAAAAAAACCTTTTTATGGTGGGAGTGTCCCTTTAAGCAGTGTATCTAGTTTTAATGCATTATTGTCTACTGCTGTACGTGAAAACAAATAGCAGCAAAAGCAAGTAGAAATGGGTAATTTAAAAAAAATCACCCTTCAAATAGATTTTGTTGATTGTTAATGTTAGATTTTGAGTTATAGGGAATCACTGTCCTATGTTATTTTCAGCATTGCATTGGAGGAGGAGGCTACATTCCTGAGGGGTACCCCAGACAGTGTGGAGACTTTGCAGCCTTGGACTGGGATGGATATGGAACACAGAGAGGATGGAGTGCCAGCAAGCAGATCACTGAGGCCGCAGTGTTGCTCTTTTACCGCTAATCTGATGTCCAATTTCCCCACCAGAACTCGTAATATTCACAATGCTGCTTTGGGTATAATCCAATAGTCATCTTAGTATGTTCTATTCTACAAGAACAAACAAACACCTTTGTAAAATAAACCAATAAATATCCAAAGCTTTGCAAAAAATAAATCTATTGTCTGATGTCTGAAGTTTATTATTATCTTTGCTAATTCATTATGATAATCCGATTGCACACCAAGCAAACACATCAATCAGTCTAAAGCATTCACAATTCTAAATCCAATGATAGAAATCATTACTTCTGAGGTTTGAATCTGCTCATGTCTGCAAACCTTCACTACTGAGGTTTTAGATCCCACTGCAGAATCTACCGTGACTCATGCCTTGATCAGAGCTAACGGCAGCCGTATAAGTATAGATTAGACAGTATATGTGTGTTTCAGCTGATCCTTAAACATACAGACATGAAGCCATCTGCACCCAAACTAACTTTAGTACTTACATTTAATAGGAGATAGCTCACTAAAAGTATCCTAAGTATCGCACAAAAAACTGGTTAGCAGCTTCTACTGACCCCATCCACACAGCTCTCAGCATTGGGCTAAAACTTCAGATGCCAAGTGAACTGCAAGAGAGCCGCACAAATCAGGCATTAATAACAGAGTTGGAGAATTTTTCCTGCCTAGTTATAAATGCCTGGTTTTTGCAGTTTGATTGCCAATTCTGCTTTAGTGAAAAGCCCCCATCTTTTTTTTGGAGCATGACCTTGTAGTCAGTAAATGAACTCAAAGTCACTACAATTTCTTTCTCCTTTTCTTGGAATAGGGAATATGACACTATACATAAGACAGTATGACATTCATAAAATTTACATACAAACCATAACTTGTGATTCTTCTGCACCAAAAAGTCTAAATCATTTGACAAAATACACTATGAATGTCCTAGATTGTAACTAAATTGCTGTAAAACAAAACGTGTTTTTATATAACATCAATTCCAGAATATTTGGGCTTCAAAATATTTGCTACAACTTATTCCTCAAAGAGCATTAAAGGGTTTTACGATTTGCTACAATATAGGCTTTTGTATAATTAAACTTGTATAAAACAAAAATACTAGAGAGCCCTTATCCTGATTTTGTTTGGGATATAGTCTCGGAAAATTAGATTCTGAACTAAAATACTAAAGTATAACACAAGTATTTGTTTGGGATATAGTCTCTGAAAATTAGATTCTGAACTAAAATACACAAATATTTGTGTTGCAAAATCTCTGTTTGAGGCCCCATTGGTCTTTTTGAGACTGTCCTGTTGTCTGACCAGATAGGTAGAAAATGTGGGAATGATTTTGGATCGTATAGTCACATTTTTTTCTGTAACTGACGAGAGATATCTTTGACATAGAAACAATCTTAATATTTAACATAGTGAGGAAGGAAGTAAGGGTTCGCTCAGAGAAACAGAGAATACATTGTCAGGTGGGATTAGAAAATATGATGCTTCAAAGGATGAATGTTAAACAAAACCAAGAAGAAATATATTTTAAGGAAGTAGATCTTTTCCTTCTGTGTTCTGCTTTGATCTGGGGGGTAAATAAAGCATTTCTCTGTAAAATGCTGCACACTACTCTGTCACTAACCCTATAATGGAAAGGGTTATATAGCAGATTAAAATAAGACTGGCTAGACCAGATATTCTGTGACAGTGGGGATAAGATCATGTATCTTTCTATATGTTTTGCACCTATATTTGCCTTTATTACATTCTGAAGTAAGGTGCGGGTGAGATGCCTTATCTCCCTTTATGTGAATACCTCCCAGAGTATGTTAAAATAGTCTTGGTAAAATGCAAATATATATATATATATATATATATATATATATATATATATATATATATATATATAAGTATCAAAACAATGGCTTTAATGTACCTGATAAAGTTGGTACAATTGAATTTATTAATCATAAACTATATATATATATATATATATATATATATATATATATATATATATATAACAAATTCAGTTAAACATGTGCATTAGTAAAACTGTACAAAAACATATGTTAGCATAGCTTTATGTACTTTTAACTCTGATGGTATTAAAATGCCAGTTTGTGGAGAAAATGGACCTGATGCGTTTTGTCGCTTGTAAGTAGAAGTTTAAAGGGACTCTCTAACACCCAAAATGCATCATTCAAATATTTTTAAATATGAATGCATATTAATGTGCTTTCAAAGTATCTTAAAATGCATGTTTTACATTTTGCATTGTTTGAAATTTAAAATACTTACAGCTAGATGAAATTGTGAAATTACAACAGTTTGCAAGAAACCTGGACTGCCCACACTAGCTGACTAAAAGTAATTTCCTTTTTACTGGGGAAAAAAGCGTGTGCACTATACACGCAGTAATCTTCATCTTTCACCAAAGTGAGCTTGGGTGAGCTAGGCTGTCCCTAATGTAGAAAGATCTTCTTTGTAAGGCTTTCAGCCCTCCTTTAGTGGAGAAAATTGGGCTTTTGTTCTTACATTGCCACTGCCTTTTAATTCCTTTTTTTTTTATTTATTTTTTGCTGTGTCTACTTTTGTAACTATTGGCTTGTTTAACTTGGTGGAGGAGGATCTCTTTGAGGATAATTACCTTTATCCCTGCTGGTATTAAATCTTCGCCATGAGTACAGGAGAGTCCTTATCCTTCTCTGCAATGCCAGAGACAACTTTTCTCACAATTCCCCATTCTGATTGTAAGATGAATAGGCAAAAATTAGCACAGGAATATGCTAAAATCTTGTGGAAAGCTTCCCAGACGAGTGGATGCAATTATAACTGCAAAGGGTTGTGATAAGTGGATTAGTGTTGTACTACTTATGTAGATTATTATTGGGAAAATAATGGGGGGGGGGCAATTCCCCCAATTTCCCCCCTTTTTTTTAATGTATTTTTAATACTAAATGGTAGATTATATTTATGTATAGGATATAAAAAAAAAATTACGGAGGGGAAAATTATGTTTAGATAACCACATGTCAAAAATTTGAAATTCGCTCTGGTCATTGGCCCAAAAAAATCTCTGGTCCTTAAGGGGTTAATATTTTTTCTAGTAACAAGTAGTGTTTGTTGATAACATATATATATATATATATAAATATACTCATCTTAGATTATTGAATAGAGCCCAATGTATCTTCAAACAAATCTTGATGTTAAGGCAATTTTTACAGCAAGAAGATTCGAATGGCTTTTCTTTGCAAAGCACAAAAGATACATAAATATATCTAAAATAAAATAAAATAATGTGTAATGAAAATTGCGTTCGTAATGTTTCCATTTTATGAAATTTGCCATCTTTCTGGCTCCAAAATCTTGTTCACAATAATGTTAGCCATGCTGAAAGATGAATAGGATAATAATTCAAAATTATGGTAATGTGCCTTAAATCAGAAACATATCTGCCTTTATTTCAGGATGTAGACGAGAAGTCGGTGTTTAAGAATGTTTTATGCTTAAATAATTAATAAGAAATGATGTATATGAAATGTATCTCAATTAGGCCAAGAAAACAATGTAGACAGAGAGAGAATAAAATAATAGTTTGGATATTCTAACCAAAATCTCAATCATATGTCAGTTGCACTACTCTCATGGGAATGTGAATTACCCCAGAAAAATAACATTTCCCTATGGTTCAACTCATATCTATATCAAAAGACCCATTGTGAAGGGAGATGTGTTGCCACGCCTGCAAAGAGCCTGTTATATGAAATTCATCTGCTGAGAGTAAGTGAACAGCGGACAGGAATGAATGACAACTTCTGGACATGGAGGGGGAAAGGATAATAATGGCTGACTGACAATAATGGTATATGTAGTTTCCAAATATCTGCAGTGCCCAGGTTAGCTATTGCTGACTTAGGGAGTAGGAGATAGTGATATGGAATCTTGGGCTCAGAACAGTATATGGGAGGAATTGCCTTGGGTTTTGAGATTTGGGGAGTGAGACTCCATTAGATTCCATGTAGCAGTTTATGAGTTTCTGTGTATATATTATATTGTTTGATTTTCATGCTAGCATATTGTTTTAAGTGTCTTCACAGTTAGAGGGTCTTATATATCCAGAAAAACCTGGTGCTATTTCAGGAAAAAGTGCTAAAATAGTAGTAGAAACCCTGGAAACCAATGAAATACTATAACAGTTTGCTCTAAATTTAGCACTTTTATTTTTTAAATAGCAACTTTTTTTGCTTTGATAAATCTGGCCCTAAGTTTCTAATATTTTACAACATAGCTGAACTGTGGATAGCATAAATGTAACTCCCCCTTTTTTTCTGCCATTTGAATTCAGAATCTTCAAATGAGCTGCCTACTCAATCCTCCCAGCCTTTAATAAAGTGCTCTCTCTAGCAAAAACGTATAAGGCAGATCTTGTGTACACTGCTTCACTGCTTTCTCATCTGTTTGTCAGACACTTACATGCTTCTAAGAATAAATCTAAAAGTTATTATTTTCCTGAAGAGTGTGTCTGTTTGCTGATTGGTGCATGGAGCTCCTCCTCCTTTTTTGACTGATGTTGGACATTCCAGGTACAGGGTGGGGAGAGATGTGCATATAGTGACAGCAATGTAGATCCGGTAGTAGATAAGAAGCAGATGACCTATCTAGCCTGCCTGTTTCCCAGTCAATAATTCTTGTCTATTACCATTTTACACCTATCCCAAAAATGTTTTCATTTTCCTATTAATTCCTCTGAGAGGGCTGTTTCATATATGGGTCTACTCAATAAAGAGGGAATTGAGTGAAAAACTTGAATGGGAGAATCTTTCCAACTCAGCTACTTTGGCGATTGCCTGCAATTCTCGCTTTATTGAGTAGACCCTCATGTGTTTAACTCTTTCTGTAAAAAATAACTGTTTTTTTTACAAGAGTCTTCCACTCTCCATTTCTGTCATACTGTAATTTACCAGCTTTTTAAAATGTGAATGATCTTCCCTAAGATATATAGTTATATTACAAAGGATCCTAGGGGATTTTTTGGGCAGTGTGAGGTCAGTCGGTCATTAGAGTTTAATTTGGACACCTCTAATGTAAACCATGCTCTTATGATTAGATGATTGTGTTTGGTATTGAAAAGAAAGGAATTCTTACACCATATAAATGCACTATTAGGTGGTACTTGACCCCAGTAAGATTGAATAAGATGTACAAGAATCAAAATGAGAATTGTTGGAGATGTCTTAATATAAAGGGAACATTGTCCCATATATGGTGGGAGTGTCAATATATAAGGGAATTCTGGAAGGATGCCTCCCGTTTAATCGAATCTACGTTGGGATCCGAAATGGCATGTGACTCCTCTTCAATGTTATTCCATGTAGGCCTTGAAAAATGGGATTGGCCAAATAGATGTTTTATCCTCCACGTTTTTTTAGCTGCTAAATTAGTAATCGCCCGAGAGTGGAAAACAGCTGGGGAAATAGACCCTAACAAACTGATTGATCAAATTGATTTCCAGGCTTTGATGGAAAAAGGCTACTATAGAAATAACAAAGAAAATATGATAAATTATTCAAAAATATGGTCACGGTGGTTAGATAGAAAGATGTAACTTAGAGGTAGTCCAGGGGTAAGGATTGAATGAAGGTTATGAATGTTAAATGAATGATATTTAAATGTAAAAATATAATAAAATAAAAAAAGACAAGGAAAATCTATGTAATGTTAATTTTGAGACTGCCAAAATAGATGGTCACACCATATGGTTACGCTTCCTGTCTTTCTTAATTTGGTTCTTTAGCTGAATATAGCGCCTGAAGGTAAACGAGCTCCCTTTGTCTTTAATTTTTAGAGCGATACGTTAGCCTCTATCCCTTTACAGGTTTTGTTCTTATTGCGAGAACTTATGTTCGGGGCTTTACTGTGGTTAGATTCTCGAAGCATATGTATAGAAACTGTTAATTTACTGATGATACTTTTTTGATTCTGCGATATATGTAACCACTTACTATGATTTTATTTGTTTATAACTAAAGAACCCAATAAATGATTGGAAAAAAAATAAAAAATAAATGCACTATTATCACAGAAGTATTCTCCATAAGAAACTGTAGGCATTAGCATACAGCACCAAAGTAGACAGAACTCGTGTTATATCTCTGAAATCCAATAAAAAGTCAATACACTGGTTATAGTCCAGGGGCAGGCAACATTGAGCACTTCAGATGTTGTGGACTACGTCTCCCATAGTGCTCTCACAGCAGTAATGCTGGCAAAGCATCAAGGGGAATGCAGTCCACAACATCTGGAGTGCCGAAGGTGTCTACGCCTGGTCTAGACTCATCTATTAAGCCCTTAAAGTAAGTTACTGAGTGATCGGCAAAGAACACAAAAGAAACTTTCATTTTTGGAATAGACATATTTTGCAAATATATTATTCTTTAATGACTAGTTGTTATGGAAATGAAAAGGCATGACCATAAATCTGTTCCAAGCTTAATGAAACATTTCTTTTTATCTTTGAGAGATAAATGAATGAAGCAATCAAGTATTGCTTTAGGAAATGATTTTATCCTCATCATTCCAACATTATCATAACATAAATGAAAGGGATTAATGAGAGGCATACAGCATTTGACCAGCGCTATTTCACTTCTTTATGTTTAAAGTTATGTTTCCAGATTTGATTTAATGGCTTTGTCATTGAAATGATTGTACTTGGCTTTACTTTCTATTTTAGTTGTATGGGCACTTAGATTGATGCTCAGCCAAGCCAACGATTAATATAATGCTTACTGAGCATCCCTGTGTTGCTTAGTTGACCTAAAGGCTAACACGATGCTGACTGAATATCATGGCCAGTGGAGTATTTTGTTCTTGTGCTGCCTAGCAGTGACTAAATTCATGCAACCCCCAAACCGGATTGCTGTCATTTCCCTTCCTCACATAACCTTTCCATAGCTCCATAGAAGCTCTGCTGCCCTAGGCTTGGGCCTACTCAGCCTATGCAGAAATACAACACTTGTGTAAATATGCTGCGCTCCTGCAGCATAGTGCAAGGTCTGAATACCTAACTTGCAGGGGAGACCTGGCAACTTTTGGGTTGGAGCCAAAAACACTTTAGTGACAAGAGTAGATAGGAAAGACAGTTAAAGTACACAGACTATTAGAGAACCGGATAGAACATTTGGTGCACTGGGGCAGTTAGAAGTAAAAAGTGGTGCAATGCCAGCCCATTCAGTCAGGTTAGAGAGCAGCCCGGGAGCAATTACCCCCTTGCAAAGTTTGAAAAAGTGTTTTTATTTTTTCATCATACTTTAGGATTTTTGTATAATAAATTATATGACATGATGAAAAGAATGGTATCTAAAAAATATCCCTTTTTATGGCGATAAAACCAGTCTATAATATGTGGGTCCATTAAATGAGAAAGAGGAAAATTACAGCTAACCACTAACACCGCAGAATTGGCAAATCCATGGCATTGTCACAAAGGGTACAGTAATTTCAAAACAGTTCTGTCACTAAGGGGTTAATATAGCAGCAAGGTTTTCCTCTGGGCGTATTCGGAGCATCAGAAAACACCATTCACGACGGTCTTGTCCAAATGCCAGACCACCTCCTCAAGCCGCTCCTCAGTCCTATAGGTGGAAAACGTAGAAAGATTGGCAGATGGGAAATTATAACCTTTGACACCCCCAGCTATAGCTCTCATGATGAGATCCAACCTCTAATATCTTTTTTTTTTTTTTAAACTAAATAGTTTTCTTGGCAAGAGCTGAACTTTATGTGTAAAATGCTCTTAAATGCAGCTTTTATTATTTGTACCACACTAACACAATATTAAAATCATTTCTATGTGAATCCTAGCAGAGGTTAAACTTGGTAGTGCTGACGTTTCCCCTAAAATGAGATAAAAATATTGCATATTACCTCTAATTGCTAATACTTTTACAGATATTTTTGCAAATGCATACATAATGTGAAGTGATGAGAGGATTAGTGGTCTAAATGGCTATGTAATTACTGTGTCCACCTTCACTGCTTTATAGTAAGATGAAATACATTTACATGTTGAGTCACTCTGGGAATATATAAATATAATTTTTTTAAAGGTATACACACACTATATCTGCAAAGTAAAGAAACAACACATTTAGACTGGATACTTATTTATAGATAGGTTAAAAAAAATTGTTCAATTATTTTTTTGTTTTTTTTTAAGATCTCTGCAGGTTTAAAATACATATATGCATATTTTATTTGCTGGAAGTCATTGGATTCTATAAATATCTATCTCTCTATTCACAAACACTAACTGTATCCATCCAACTCTCTGTCTCTCTATTCACAAACTCTATATGTGTCCATCCAACTCTCTGTCTGTCTCTCTTTCTATTCACAAGCAACATTTTTATCTATCCATCCAACTCTCTGTCTGCCTCTCTTTCTCTCTCTATAGTCACAAACACTATATGTATCTATCCATCCAACTCTCTGCCTGTCTCTCCTTCTCTCTCTATAGTCACAAACACTATATGTATCTATCCATCCAGCTCTCTGTCTGCCTCTCTTTCTCTCTCTATAGTCACAAACACTATATGTATCTATCCATCCAACTCTCTGTCTGTCTCTCTTTCTCTCTCTATAGTCACAAACACTATATGTAGCTATCCATCCAACTCTCTGCTTGTCTCTCTTTTGCTCTATATATTCACAAACACTATATGTATCTATCCATCCAACTCTCTGTCTGTCTCTCTTTCTCTCTCTATAGTCACAAACACTATATGTATCTATCCATCCAACTCTCTGTCTGTCTCTCTTTCTCTCTCTATATATTCACAAACACTATATGTATCTATCCATCCAACTCTCTGCCTGTCTCTCTTTCTCTCTCTATAGTCACAAACAATATATGTATCTATCCATCCAACTCTCTGTCTGTCTCTCTTTCTCTCTCTATGGTCACAAACACTATATGTATCTATCCATCCAACTCTCTGCTTGTCTCTATTTTGCTCTATATATTCACAAACACTATATGTATCTATCCATCCAACTCTCTGTCTGTCTCTCTTTCTCTCTCTATAGTCACAAACACTATATGTATCTATCCATCCAGCTCTCTGCCTGTCTCTCTTTCTCTCTATATATTCACAAACACTATATGTATCTATCCATCCAACTCTCTGCTTGTCTCTCTTTTGCTTTATATAGTCACAAACACTATATGTATCTATCCATCCAGCTCTCTGTCTGCCTCTCTTTCTCTCTCTATAGTCACAAACACTATATGTATCTATCCATCCAGCTCTCTGCCTGTCTCTCTTTCTCTCTCTATATTCACAAACACTATATGTATCTATCCATCCAACTCTCTGCCTGTCTCTCTTTCTCTCTATATAGTCACAAACACTATATGTATCTATCCATCCAACTCTCTGTCTGTCTCTCTTTCTCTCTCTATAGTCACAAACACTATATGTATCTATCCATCCAGCTCTCTGTCTGACTCTCTTTTTCTCTATATATTCACAAACACTATATGTATCTATCCATCCAGCTCTCTGTCTGTCTCTTTCTCTCTATATATTCACAAACACTATATGTATCTATCCATCCAGCTCTCTGTCTGTCTCTTTCTCTCTATATATTCACAAACACTATATGTATCTATCCATCCAGCTCTCTGTCTGTCTCTTTCTCTCTATATATTCACAAACACTATATGTATCTATCCATCCAGCTCTCTGTCTGACTCTCTTTCTCTCTCTATAGTCACAAACACTATATGTATCTATCCATCCAACTCTCTGTCTGTCTCTCTTTCTCTCTCTATATTCACAAACACTATATGTATCTATCCATCCAACTCTCTGTCTGTCTCTCTTTCTCTCTCTATAGTCACAAACACTATATGTAGCTATCCATCCAACTCTCTGCTTGTCTCTCTTTTGCTCTATATATTCACAAACACTATATGTATCTATCCATCCAACTCTCTGTCTGTCTCTCTTTCTCTCTCTATAGTCACAAACACTATATGTCTCTATCCATCCAACTCTCTGTCTGTCTCTCTTTCTCTCTCCATAGTCACAAACACTATATGTATCTATCCATCCAACTCTCTGTCTGTCTCTCTTTCTCACTCTATATATTCACAAACACTATATGTATCTATCCATCCAACTCTCTGCCTGTCTCTCTTTCTCTCTCTATAGTCACAAACAATATATGTATCTATCCATCCAACTCTCTGTCTGTCTCTCTTTCTCTCTCTATGGTCACAAACACTATATGTATCTATCCATCCAACTCTCTGCTTGTCTCTCTTTCTCTCTCTATAGTCACAAACAATATATGTATCTATCCATCCAACTCTCTGTCTGTCTCTCTTTCTCTCTCTATAGTCACAAACACTATATGTATCTATCCATCCAACTCTCTGTCTGTCTCTCTTTCTCTCTCTATATATTCACAAACACTATATGTATCTATCCATCCAACTCTCTGCCTGTCTCTCTTTCTCTCTCTATAGTCACAAACAATATATGTATCTATCCATCCAACTCTCTGTCTGTCTCTCTTTCTCTCTCTATGGTCACAAACACTATATGTATCTATCCATCCAACTCTCTGCTTGTCTCTATTTTGCTCTATATATTCACAAACACTATATGTATCTATCCATCCAACTCTCTGTCTGTCTCTCTTTCTCTCTCTATAGTCACAAACACTATATGTATCTATCCATCCAGCTCTCAGCCTGTCTCTCTTTCTCTCTATATATTCACAAACACTATATGTATCTATCCATCCAACTCTCTGCTTGTCTCTCTTTTGCTTTATATAGTCACAAACACTATATGTATCTATCCATTCAGCTCTCTGTCTGCCTCTCTTTCTCTCTCTATAGTCACAAACACTATATGTATCTATCCATCCAGCTCTCTGCCTGTCTCTCTTTCTCTCTCTATAGTCACAAACACTATATGTATCTATCCATCCAACTCTCTGCTTGTCTCTCTTTTGCTCTATATATTCACAAACACTATATGTATCTATCCATCCAACTCTCTGTCTGTCTCTCTTTCTCTCTCTATAGTCACAAACACTATATGTATCTATCCATCCAGCTCTCTGCCTGTCTCTCTTTCTCTCTATATATTCACAAACACTATATGTATCTATCCATCCAACTCTCTGCTTGTCTCTCTTTTGCTCTATATAGTCACAAACACGATATGTATCTATCCATCCAGCTCTCTGTCTGCCTCTCTTTCTCTCTCTATAGTCACAAACACTATATGTATCTATCCATCCAGCTCTCTGCCTGTCTCTCTTTCTCTCTATATATTCACAAACACTATATGTATCTATCCATCCAACTCTCTGCTTGTCTCTCTTTTGCTCTATATAGTCACAAACAGTATATGTATCTATCCATCCAGCTCTCTGTCTGCCTCTCTTTCTCTCTCTATAGTCACAAACACTATATGTATCTATCCATCCAGCTCTCTGCCTGTCTCTCTTTCTCTCTCTATATTCACAAACACTATATGTATCTATCCATCCAACTCTCTGCCTGTCTCTCTTTCTCTCTATATAGTCACAAACACTATATGTATCTATCCATCCAACTCTCTGTCTGTCTCTCTTTCTCTCTCTATAGTCACAAACACTATATGTATCTATCCATCCAGCTCTCTGTCTGACTCTCTTTTTCTCTATATATTCACAAACACTATATGTATCTATCCATCCAGCTCTCTGTCTGTCTCTTTCTCTCTATATATTCACAAACACTATATGTATCTATCCATCCAGCTCTCTGTCTGTCTCTTTCTCTCTATATATTCACAAACACTATATGTATCTATCCATCCAGCTCTCTGTCTGTCTCTTTCTCTCTATATATTCACAAACACTATATGTATCTATCCATCCAGCTCTCTGTCTGACTCTCTTTCTCTCTCTATAGTCACAAACACTATATGTATCTATCCATCCAACTCTCTGTCTGTCTCTCTTTCTCTCTCTATATTCACAAACACTATATGTATCTATCCATCCAACTCTCTGTCTGTCTCTCTTTCTCTCTCTATAGTCACAAACACTATATGTAGCTATCCATCTAACTCTCTGCTTGTCTCTCTTTTGCTCTATATATTCACAAACACTATATGTATCTATCCATCCAACTCTCTGTCTGTCTCTCTTTCTCTCTCTATAGTCACAAACACTATATGTATCTATCCATCCAACTCTCTGTCTGTCTCTCTTTCTCTCTCTATATATTCACAAACACTATATGTATCTATCCATCCAACTCTCTGCCTGTCTCTCTTTCTCTCTCTATAGTCACAAACAATATATGTATCTATCCATCCAACTCTCTGCCTGTCTCTCTTTTGCTCTATATAGTCACAAACACTATATGTATCTATCCATCCAACTCTCTGCCTGTCTCTCTTTTGCTCTATATAGTCACAAACAATATATGTATCTATCCATCCAACTCTCTGTCTGTCTCTCTTTCTCTCTCTATAGTCACAAACACTATATGTATCTATCCATCCAACTCTCTGTCTGTCTCTCTTTCTCTCTCTATATATTCACAAACACTATATGTATCTATCCATCCAACTCTCTGCCTGTCTCTCTTTCTCTCTCTATAGTCACAAACAATATATGTATCTATCCATCCAACTCTCTGTCTGTCTCTCTTTCTCTCTCTATAGTCACAAACACTATATGTATCTATCCATCCAACTCTCTGTCTGTCTCTCTTTCTCTCTCTATAGTCACAAGCACTATATGTATCTATCCATCCAACTCTCTGCTTGTCTCTCTTTTGCTCTATATATTCACAAACACTATATGTATCTATCCATCCAACTCTCTGTCTGTCTCTCTTTCTCTCTCTATAGTCACAAACACTATATGTATCTATCCATCCAGCTCTCTGCCTGTCTCTCTTTCTCTCTATATATTCACAAACACTATATGTATCTATCCATCCAACTCTCTGTCTGTCTCTCTTTCTCTCTATATAGTCACAAACACTATATGTATCTATCCATCCAGCTCTCTGTCTGCCTCTCTTTCTCTCTCTATAGTCACAAACACTATATGTATCTATCCATCCAGCTCTCTGCCTGTCTCTCTTTCTCTCTCTATATTCACAAACACTATATGTATCTATCCATCCAACTCTCTGTCTGTCCCTCTTTCTCTCTCTATAGTCACAAACACTATATGTATCTATCCATCCAGCTCTCTGTCTGACTCTCTTTTTCTCTATATATTCACAAACACTATATGTATCTATCCATCCAGCTCTCTGTCTGTCTCTTTCTCTCTATATATTCACAAACACTATATGTATCTATCCATCCAACTCTCTGTCTGTCTCTCTTTCTCTCTCTATAGTCACAAACACTATATGTTGCTATCCATCCAGCTCTCTGTCTGTCTCTTTATCTCTATATATTCACAAACACTATATGTATCTATCCATCCAGCTCTCTGTCTGACTCTCTTTCTCTCTCTATAGTCACAAACACTATATGTATCTATCCATCCAGCTCTCTGTCTGACTCTCTATATAGTCACAAACACTATATGTATCTATCCATCCAACTCTCTGTCTGACTCTCTTTTTCTCTATATATTCACAAACACTATATGTATCTATCCATCCAGCTCTCTGTCTGACTCTCTTTTTCTCTATATATTCACAAACACTATATGTATCTATCCATCCAGCTCTCTGCCTGTCTCTCTTTCTCTCTATATATTCACAAACACTATATGTATCTATCCATCCAACTCTCTGCTTGTCTCTCTTTTGCTCTATATAGTCACAAACACTATATGTATCTATCCATCCAGCTCTCTGTCTGCCTCTCTTTCTCTCTCTATAGTCACAAACAATATATGTATCTATCCATCCAGCTCTCTGCCTGTCTCTCTTTCTCTCTCTATAGTCACAAACACTATATGTAGCTATCCATCCAACTCTCTGCTTGTCTCTCTTTTGCTCTATATATTCACAAACACTATATGTATCTATCCATCCAACTCTCTGTCTGTCTCTCTTTCTCTCTCTATAGTCACAAACACTATATGTATCTATCCATCCAGCTCTCTGCCTGTCTCTCTTTCTATATATTCACAAACACTATATGTATCTATCCATCCAACTCTCTGCTTGTCTCTCTTTTGCTCTATATAGTCACAAACACTATATGTATCTATCCATCCAACTCTCTGTCTGTCTCTCTTTCTCTCTCTATAGTCACAAACACTATATGTAGCTATCCATCCAGCTCTCTGTCTGTCTCTTTCTCTCTATATATTCACAAACACTATATGTATCTATCCATCCAGCTCTCTGTCTGACTCTCTTTCTCTCTCTATAGTCACAAACAATATATGTATCTATCCATCCAACTCTCTGTCTGTCTCTTTCTCTCTATATATTCACAAACACTATATGTATCTATCCATCCAACTCTCTGTCTGTCTCTCTTTCTCTCTCTATAGTCACAAACACTATATGTAGCTATCCATCCAGCTCTCTGTCTGTCTCTTTCTCTCTATATATTCACAAACACTATATGTATCTATCCATCCAGCTCTCTGTCTGACTCTCTTTCTCTCTCTATAGTCACAAACACTATATGTATCTATCCATCCAGCTCTCTGTCTGACTCTCTTTCTCTCTCTATAGTCACAAACACTATATGTATCTATCCATCCAGCTCTCTGTCTGACTCTCTTTCTCTCTCTATAGTCACAAACACTATATGTATCTATCCATCCAGCTCTCTGTCTGACTCTCTATATAGTCACAAACACTATATGTATCTATCCATCCAACTCTCTGTCTGTCTCTCTTTCTCTCTATATAGTCACAAACACTATATGTATTTATTCATCCAGCTCTCTGTCTGCCTCTCTTTCTCTCTATATATTCACAAACACTATATGTATCTATCCATCCAGCTCTCTGTCTGCCTCTCTTTCTCTCTCTATATAGTCACAAACACTATATGTATCTATCGATCCAGCTCTCTGTCTGTCTCTTTCTCTCTATATATTCACAAACACTATATGTATCTATCCATCCAGCTCTCTGTCTGTCTCTCTTTCTCTCTATTCATTCACAAACACGATATGTATCTATCCATCCAACTCCTTGTTTGTCTCTTTCTCGTCACTTTTTCACAAACGAATATGCATATATGGGTGCACATGATTTAATTGGATTCGGGTCTGGGACATTTATAAGGACATAAAACAGATATACAGAAAGACACACAGACAAAGGGACAGATATTCCCTGCCCTTCCCACAGACACATCAGTATTCATGCCCAGAGTGATTTAAACTACTCAGAGTCCCAGATGCAACAATAATATTTATCTAATATTTACGGTTCTCCAGTAGTTTCCCAAATGTAGTAATTTATGTCCCTGTACAGTATTAACATCCTGTTTCTGGTAGAAGTAATGCGCATCCTTCGCTCACACATTTATTTCCCAGTCGCTGACTCCTATTTAACATTGTTTTAAAGGAATCAGATGTATGACATTTTCACAGACAATATAAACCCTTCCCCTGCTGCAGGGGACAGCCGCAGACTGGTTTGGTGGGGTCAGTAACATAGAGGTCATATTCTCATAGAATATTATACATGCTTATTTTCCATGCTTGCAGGATTCTCATATTACTCTCTGCCACACTATATTACTGTAGCGACAGGAATACGCAGCCCTGCTGTTCATGTGTTATATGTCACAAATCCTATCATTCTGTGCCATATTTTGTTAATTCCTTATTCTATGCAGCATTAGGGGATGAGTATTCCCAGTCACCACAGCTATGGTGCACTAAGACTCCCATCACACTTAGTCATCCTTTGCTTTGTTGCAGCAAAAGCAATAGGTGACATCCAGTATTCAGGTCCGACGTAACTATAACTCCATTAGCATCATGCACTTTATTTGTGTTCATCTAAGCAGCATGTTATGCACCACAGCACTCATCATCTTTCACTAATGAAACAAATAACAAGAGGATAGATTGGGAGACACAATCAACATACAGGCAGTGTGAAATGAAAACTACCGTAATAATGTAAAAAAAGCTGTAAGCAATGTGGTGACTTAATAAAAAAAATAATAAGGATGGGACACATATTGTGAATTTTTTTTGTTACTCAGTATTCAGTAACTCCCATAGTGTTAATAAAGCTAATATAATATAAAGTCAGCATATTTACTGCAATTTTCTCAACCACACCTTGTTATGCTAAAAGAATACTCCAGGCATAAAAGCGAGTTTAATGCATCTGTTAGTGTTTAGCTGGTACTTTATACAGGATTTTTGTAAGTATACAAATGCATGCAAAAGCCATTTGTAATGTATTTTAAAAGTTTCCTGCTCTAGCCCTTCCCCTTGCTTTTGTTTACTTGCTAGATGATCAGTGCAGATGAATTTGCTTCTCGTGCACTGAGCATGGGCAGTACAAACTTGGTTCAGATGTTAACTGCCTCCCTCTTTGTTTGTTTTTGACAGCAGTGAATGGAGGGGCAGGACCAGGGGAGTGCTAGCAAAGGGGACATTGGGCATTGCTCCCCAGGCTGCTCTTTAAACTGACTCAACATGTGTGGGCTACACAATTTTTCACTGCTAAGTGACCCAGTATGCAGTACTTTTTGAACTTCTATCCAACTGCATTGTCTGTCTATCAACCTCTGTACCTCATCTGTCAGAATATCTGTCCTTTTGTGTCCATCTCTGATGATAATGAATGGACTGATGTAGTACCATAGGCCACTAAATGTTTTGTCTCTCAGACAAAACTTTTTTTTAGCCCTCCCTTTAAACAGTTGTATAATGTTACTGGTGGGTAGTAGCAATGACACTATACAGATGTAAAGGGTACCACGGACTGCTAGGAACTTTTTTTACTTGAGGTGCCATCCATTCCCAAATTGGGGGCGGTGGTGTTGGAGGGTTAGATGCAGTAGGTTGATCCTGGAAACCATTATTTTTTGTATTTATTCATGTAATCAAATGAAATATTTTCAGTGTTCTGAACTGAATTCTCTAAACCAGTGCTCTATCCGAGACACTTTAAAGGGACAGTCTTGTCCCCAATCTCAATTTGGTGCAGGATGAAGATTACTGCTTGCATAGTGCACATTGGCTTTTTTCCAGTGTGATTTGATACAGGCATTCTGCATAAATCACATTTTTTATATTTGACTCAAGCCCTCCCCCAGTGATTACTCTACATGTTTACTGCAGGTGCGGCAGCACTGATTATATAGACACTGAGCATATAAAGTTTTTATTCATTTAGTCACTTCCTGTGCTGCTGGAATAGAATACATTGTGTAGACTGTAATAGACTTGCTCTTGTACACAGTAAGATCTCTTAACTGTGCAACACATTGTCTGATGACATCACTAGAAAGACAGGAAATTCCATTAATTTGAATGAAATTATTCTCATTAGTTCCTGCAGCCAAAAAAAAAAAAGGAAATGCTTTATGAAACTAGATATGTTTGGAGAATCCTGTAAATCCTCAAAAAATACATGACATATGCTCATAGTTAATATTTTCCATACTCACCACTGAATTAATAGTGCTAATGGTATAGTGCACAGTGGTACAATTGAAGATATACTAGTTCCCTAAGGGCCTATTCACAGAACCAGACCAACAAGTGATTTGTGAAAATAATGATAATAACAAAGTATTTAAGCAGGAAGGGAGCTCCCAGATATTCTCAGGGAGTAGGCTGGCATCTTACTTTGGCCCAAAATCCAAGGAATGTTATTATTAACCAATCCAATGGTAATCACATTATATACCTCATAAAGATGGATGCTTGAAAATATATCTGCAAGCATGAAGGTTTGACAGATAGTGCCTTAGACTATGGCATTAGCTCACCATGCTTTCTTTCAATGTAGTATTAGTGAATAGCCCCCCAAAATCTGTACCATAAAAGCAACCGGAAACAGTCACTTGAAGGGACTGTAACACCTAAACATGTTTTATACTCTACAATCACAGTAAAAACAATAATTGAACATGATCTATACATTGTGTTAGCGAAATTGCAAACAAATGCCTAAATTAGGAGATGAATGTTCTGTGCAGTCTTCTGCTTATGACATCACCTGTGGCCTGATATGCAAATTACACATTTCCCATTAAAAAAAACCCTGTTAATTTGCATATAATGGCACAGGTAATGTCATACGCAGGAGACTGCACAGATTTCATACACATTTTTCTCATAATTTAGGCATTTGTTTGCAGTTTTGCTAACATTGATCATTTTCAGTCTTTTTTATTCCCTACATGCACCGTAAAAACAATGTTTAGGTGATACAGCCCCTTAAGGGATAGCAATGACAGCTTAGTTTGTACACAACAAACTGTACTGTGCCTGGTTATTAGAACTCCCTCAGGATTTGCTTATTCAATGATGTTGCTTCCAAATTTAACCATGAACCCAGTTCAGACACCGAAGAGCACTGCTGCCCACACTTTACAAACAGACCCAGCTTGTACCTCTATATTTATATCCACAAATGGCCACAAGGTGACGCTAACAACGCGATGACAAAGGCTATTTTCTGAGATCCAGTGCAGCATGATGGAAAGGGTGGATTTTCTGGGTTTTCTCTTCAGTGCAGAAAGTACACACACTCCTGAGTTGCTCACAAAAGGACCCTGGGAAAGACAAAAATAACAGGGCAAGCAGAGGTGAAAGCAATCACTCTTCTGCCAACCTTCAGACTACTCACCATGAAGGGCACATTTGATAAGAAGAAAAAACAAGACAAATAACAGCCATCTGCAGAGATTCTAGTGAAAAAGACTGAAAATCCATCCTTCAAATGCTTACTTTATTTACTGGCTTCTGTGGTAAATCTGAGATATACATTTTTGTCGAAATGACATCATCAAGTTTGCTCCTCTAGGTTCCTTCTACACCATGACTCTGGATATAGGAAGGATGTGAGCAGGAGACCATCATTAAGGACAGTGGTGAAAGTTCATCTCATCCAGAAATGGGCATATATACCTGCAAGGAAGCCTCCTTTAGCCATGAATGTGTGCCCTTGCCAGGTGCCCATGCTGCCCACTCAAGTAACATTACAAATTGATGACAACAAGAAAAGAACCTCTAGTTTGCCCATTGGCATTGCGAGGTGACTCTGCAGGACCCCAATGTTTTGGGGGTCTTCACATGGGCTTGGGAACTCACAATGGTCATCGATATCAACAGCAGCCACCAATACAATAACTTTCGGTCCTTCATGATAGAAGATCTGAGGGATTTCAGCACCACTATAATGATTTCTGGATCGTTCAACCCACTTCTTCTGAAGATCATTCAAGATGCCAGTGCCACCACCAGTCCCATGCCAACGTCTACCTTTCCCAATGAAAACGATACCCAGTGTGGAGAACAGATCCTTAATTATGGGCATCTTGAAAAACTGGTGATAGGGGCAATCCTATCCCTTATCACTTTACTTACCATCGCAGGAAATTGTCTGGTGGTGATATCTGTTTGCTTCGTGAAGAAACTTAGACAACCTTCCAATTATCTGATTGTGTCTCTGGCACTGGCCGACTTGTCAGTAGCTATAGCTGTCATGCCTTTTGTCAGCGTAACTGACCTCATCGGGGGACAGTGGATCTTTGGGCAAGTTTTCTGCAATGTGTTCATTGCCATGGATGTGATGTGTTGCACAGCATCAATCATGACTTTATGTGTCATTAGCATTGACAGGTAAGAATCTCTGTATTACTTTTACCTGGATGGAGTGTCTCAATGTATAATGTACCAAGTCTGGAGGGCAATGTCATCAATATGTGACTTATAGGACTTGGATTATTTCACTTACAGATTCTTTTATTTAAACTTTTGTTATTACAGTTGTATCTTTGCAGAGGGAAAAAATACAATCACCAGAACACAATATACCACCAGGGGTCACTTTTGTATTTATGATTTTTTTTTTTGTGTGTGTTCAAATCAGTGCAAGAAATCTAACTCAAATATTAATTAATAATTCATATTTTGGATGATACAGACAATGTAGTAGAAACTCTTCAAGTGTCCATTACTTGCTATGGTAAACCTTTGCTAGACATTTTTTTTTTTTTTTTTTTACTTATCGCAGGTGGAATTTTAACCAGAATAGTAATAAAAGTCATCATCAAAAATCTAAATTTGAGAAATGTGAGAAATGCAGTTCTATGTCTATGTTCATTATGTTTTTTATAATGTTATATTTTTTAAAATGTTGGTCACAAAAATTGGAAATCATTTTGTTGTTATTGTTTTTTATTCTACTGGATAAGAAAATAAGGAATCATGTTTACTTTAAATGAACTCTATCATTAAAAAAATATGTTTCAATTTGTTTTGCCAGCAATATAGACATCAGATCACATAAATGTATATTAATAAAGTAACCACTGCAAGTTGCTTGCTCGAAATCTCTTCCACCCTTCCATGCTATCATCAAGAGCCAGATCTCATTATATGGTTTCACCTTACACAGGTTTTAAAACACACTTCAGTGTTTCAGGGGGTATGTAGGTCTACACATTCACAGTGTGACTTCGAAGAGAACTTCACAATGTGATCAATTTAACATGATTTAAATAGATCTAAGCACAAGCAATATGTAATATGTAATTGAATTTCCAATTTTGTGACATTTGACATATATATTGCTCTAAAAACTCACAATTATCTAGTATGTAAGTTGGATATGATTGTTCACTTCCCTTTAAATTAGAGTTTACAAAATGCTAATTGGTGATTTAAATGAATAATTTATCAGATGACATTCAGTAACACATATTTTAGAATTGTATAAATGTTGCTTTTTTCATTAAGAGTAAACAAAATATTTATTTGCTGTATTCTGCATTGTATCTCTGCCTTTGATCACCTTGATCTGCTAAAATTGGATAATTACATGAATTAAATAATCTCCTAAATATTACAAAACTTGAAGCAATAAAACAAATAACTTTAATAATCTTTTCAGAACATTGTGAAATAAGATAAAAAGTAAATTCACCAGCTCATGTGCATTTTATTAAGCAAAAAAAACATTAAGTCCTTTACGTCTGCTAATGAATTATATTCCTTGAAACAGAATAACATTAATGTTTTTACTAATATTTGTGTTTTGATGGAATTTTATGTCTTGTTTTATAACAATCAAAATAAAACATATATCATCCATAAAAAGAAAAAGGGGGAAACAAGCATATATTAGACTTGTGTTTGTTTACATTTTTGATGCACTTTTTAACCAATTTTCTCAGTGGAAAACAAAGATGAATTAAGAGTCCATTTGTTTTCCATTTTTTCCTTTACATGTTACGGTGGAAAATACTTTATGGGCTTTGAAGCTGGAGGAAGAAGCACTACCAGATTAGAAAGTGCCATGGATGGAATTCTTGGACTTGGAGAAGTGTAAAAATATGATCTCTTAACCCGTTGAGAATGCGAGGATACATTTTATTGCATTGAGAATGCGGTGATGGCATGAAACTTCCTCCGTTAAAAAGAGCAATGGAAGTGATCACTTCCTCCGTTCAGCCAGTGTTACTGCAATGCCTCGATGTTGAGGCATTAAGTAACACCAGAATTTGGCTGCCCAGGTTACTGCGATTGCGCTACAGAATGATCGCGGGCCCCATAATATAAGGCAGCATGGCCTACCAATATGACGCTGCCGTGTAGTCTGCTTTGGTTTGCTAGACTGCCTCTAGAGGCTGTCAGCAATATTATTATTATTAGGGTTAGAGTTGGATTAAGGTTAGTGCTGGGGTTGGGGTCAAAAGATTAGTGTAAGAAAAAAGTTCGGAAAATGCCACTTTGAGTTACTGCCCTATAACTTGCAAAAACCAACAGAACAACATGTAAGCTCAGGATAATTAGAATCTAAGATCTAGACCCTCCAATATGGCTCTGCCCTAGAGTGACTTTGCTGTTGATAGACTGCCTCTAGAGGCAGTCAGCAATATTACACCGAGAGGGGAAAAATGGCTAAAATCCAGGGTTATGGTTGGCGGTTAGCATTAGGGTTAGCATTAGATTAAAGGGACACAACGTTTTTTTCACTTGTGCTTCTAATATAGAAATTCTGCTACTCTGCTAAACACAAGCATCACAGAAGTGTACAATTCCAAAAACATCTGTGTCCCCAAGGGGTTAAACAAATGTAAAGGGGACTACTGACCCTTCGTTTATATTTTATCTTCATTTTATTTTTATTTTTATTGATACTTATTTATATTTATTTTGAAGGTAGTATAGAACAACATATATTTTTTACTATATATTTATTAACAAAAAAAATGACTGAACATTGTATTTTTTATACTTAAAATTGTAGTACATTACATTAATAAAGTAGTATGTAACAATGTTTTGTAAAACTATTTTCGTGATATTCAATAAAGAAATATATATATATATATATATATATATATATATATATATATATATAAAAAGTACGATTAGAAAATATCAAAACATTTAAGAAGCCACTTTACACTTTGAGCACCAAGTGATTACATAATTGGGGAATGCTTCTGTGATGACATCACTGGGCATTTGCACCAATCCAAAGATGCCATTGCAGAGTCAGAGTTAGACACGTGTAGGCCTTCTGCTAGATCAGCCTCTTTCATAGCATCTTGCATCTCATTCTGGGAAAAAGATGTAGCCATTTACTATGTCCATTATCTGAACATGATTGTGATCAACTATACACATATATACAGTAGTTAGGAGAGCTACATGTACATTGAATGCTTACTGGCTGCAATAATGAGCCCAGAAGCCCCACAGCATTAATCAGAATATAATTCCCATTTTTTATTAGTAATAGTGTGGTTATCTTGTATTGTATTTGGTGCTGTGATAATTCATGTTTGTTGTGCATCAAACCTAAAACAACTTTGTTTGTCAGTTGTTACTAAGTTCTTTTTGGGATTCTCTTTTTTATTAGTGATCCACACACCCACACACACACCAGACGAGTATACTGGGAATTAATGTTTGCCCAGTGACAGACTTGGGTCGGATGGAGAGATATACAAACACACACCATTTGCTATTTTAATGTTTGTGCATCTCGATGCATTCAAGTTCTCTAGATGTGGCCAAATGGAAGGTTCCTCTTTAGTGACTTGGCAAGTAGGTTCCTGGTGGAGAGGGTCAAATTGTCAATGATGTCAATTCTGCCTCTGTGGACCTTGTATGAATTGGAAATATGCGCTTTATCTTTCTTGGAGATGATCATATTTTCAAATCATAAAACTATTGTTCTATGTTTATTGAGCTTCTCATACTGTGGGGCTATACACTAAAGTTCAACTGACGAGTGAACTGGAAACATAAGGCATTCATATCCGCGTTTAAAATATAGGCATGGAGGAGTCTTTCTCCAACTCCACTCATGAGTGCTCATGTTTGGGATGAAGGCACAATGTAATTAGCAAACTGGGGAAGGACAGACAGTGGGAGGTTATTAGAATCTTTCATTGCTATCAAATATTTTTAGTTGGTGAATACTTAATTTAAACCAAAAAAAAAGTTCTTATAGGCCTCAACTGTACAAGACTGAACCACTCTGTGAATTTTGACTAACATTTTGTGAATGTGAATGCAATTTCTTTCTAGAAAATTGTCACTGGGGTAATGTGGCAAATGGGCAAATCTATCAATCAATTTATAGGACCAGTAAAGCCTCACAAGAAACAAACCATATATAAAAAGAGTTTTGTTCCATGCAAGAAAATGACATGCAACAACTAGGTGTTATGTATCACAGGATCCTGGAGTCAAACAAAAGGGATCTACTTGTGTTTGATCACAACCTCTTTACCTTAAAGACTAAGCACTATTCTGGATTTATTGATTCCTATTGGACTCTTGTGTTGCTGTTGCAATACACACCTGTTTCCCCTCTGCAATATAATCACTGGTCTTTTTATACTACTTGCTGTTATGCCCACTCATTAGATAGAAATGTCCATAATCTTGAGAGCCTGATGAATGGTCACCAGTTTTCCATAATATTGAGAGCCTGATGAATGGTTATCAGTTTTCCATAAACTGGAGAGCATGATCAATGTATATCAGTTTTCCATAATCTTGAGAACATGATGAATGGATACCAGTTTTATGCCTGCTGCCAGCCTCAACTTCATATATTCTGTTACTTAAAACTGAAATTTGAAACAAGAAGTATACCCAAACTGCCCTTAAAGAGACATTTAGTTAAATCCACAGGGGAAAGCAGAACCCCTCAAAATACATTTTCTGGGCACACTGTCTCCCAGCGCTGTACTTAGCACGAGGCAAACAAGGCAAGTGCCTAGGGCGGCACTAGCCTTGTAGGCCTTTAAGGGGCGGCACAAAACGCCAAAAAACCCCAAGAGAAAAACCTCCGTGCTGCCTGATCGGCTCCCCATGCAGTGTGACGGGGAAGTGCTGACAGGTAACATGACCAGTGCTCTGACCCCAGACTTGCACCGGTTCACGTGACTTCTCTGCACACACTGCGGGGGAGCCGAACAGGCAGCATGGAGGACACAATACTGCTTGCCACTAGCCACCACATATACAAATTGGCTGTGTTTTATTAATGGTAGCATAATACCGACATATTATTGGGCAAATTAGCAGGGGCATATTAATGGCAAAATAACACTGGCATATTAGTGGGAAAATTGGCTGGTGCTTATTATTGGCAAAATAACACTGGCATATTATTGGGCAAATTGGCTGGGGCATATTAAATGACAAAATAACACTGGCATATAATTGGGCAAATTGGCTTGGTCATATTAAATGGCAAAATAACACTGGTATATTATTGGGCAAATTGGCTGGGGCTTATTAATGGCAAAATGATACTGGCATATTATTGGGAAAATTGGCTGGGGCTTATTAATGGCAAAATAATACTGGCATATTATTGGGCAAATTAGCTGGGGTATATTAATGGTCAAATAATACTGGCATATTATTGGGCATATTAGCTGGGGCATATTAATGTCAAAATAATACTGGTACATGGCAAAATAATACTGACATACTAATGGGCAAATTGGCTATGTTATATTAATGGCACAATAATACTGGCATATTAATGGCAAAATGGCTGTGGCATATTATTTCAAAATAACACTGGCATATTAATGGGCAAGCTGTGGCATATTTAATGGACAAACGGTGGCTTATTTTAATAGGCAAAAACCTTTTTTTTTACATATTCAAATAACTGAATGTGATATGAAAATAGTTGTATATAATATTAAAAAGTTTACATTTACATACAGTTTTTTACAATGCGACTTGGGTCGAAGGGGGTCCAAAGTCCAAAGTCTAAGACTTTGCCCAGGGCCCACTTAAAGCAGCCCTGTGATGGGGGCATGTGATGGGGTGATGGAGGCATGTGATGGGGTAATGGAGAATGTGATGGGGACATGTTATGGGGGCTGGTAATGTGTATGTAATGGGGTGATGGGGGCATGTAATGGGGCATATAATGTGTGTGCATGTGGGTGATGGGGCATATCCTGGGTATGCAACATGGGCTATGGGTCATGTCGTGGGTGTGCAACGTGGGTCGGGGGGGTGCCCAAATTTTGTCAGCCTAGGGCATCACAAAACCAAGATACACCACTGCTCTCTCCCCATGGTTGCAACCACAATCTGGACCTTCTGATATTCAAATAATTTGGTACTATTAACTTTCTGGTCTACATACTGTATAAATTGTCACAAGTTACTAGAATTCAGTTGTATATGTTGTTTAGCAATACTGGTATACACACACACATATAGGTAATTAAACATTCCATGCTTGTACTCTTTTCCATGCCACACTAGGTGATATCTCTGTCCACAAACAGTTTCTCAGTGCCATCTCTGTCCCCAAACAGCTTGCCAGTACCATCTTGGTTCCAAAATACCATGCCAATGCCCCACCTGTCCACAATCAGCTTTTCAGTGCCACCTCTGTCCCCAAATAATTCACCAGTGTCCCCAAACATCTTGCAAAGGTCATATCTGTGCCAAACTAGCTTGTCAGCCATATCTGTCTGCAAACATTGACATTAGATATCATGCAGGTCCCTGTACTTATTTACCTTTTACCATGGAAAGATAGATAAAGAACTCTTACTTGAAAATGACCTACCTTATTCATTCATATTAAAGGGACTGTATCACCTAAACATTGCTCAAACTGTGAATGTGGAGAATGAAAAATTATCTTATATATTGTGTTAGGACAATGGAGTGGAAATGCATTAAAAAACTCCCCAAAAAATAGGTTTAAAATCTGTCTGTGGTGTACTTTGATTATGACATCACCTGTGGCCCTACATGCAAATGAACTAATTTCCCAGAGAAGTTTGATAAAAAAGAGCACTCGCTGTTATGTATAACGGTGATTGCACCTTTTTATTACCCCCGTCACTTTGCAGTGCGGGAGAGGGGTGAAAACAGTGTTTTGCAGAGGTGCCACAAGACAAATCAGGCACTTAAATCTACATGCAAACTAACACCACATAGGCCAATTTAGATTGCCCAGTTGAATGCTCAGAAATACATATGCCCCAACTGTCCCGCTTTGCATGGGACAGTCCTGATTTGGGGGAGGGTGGCTCTCCCACTGTCCTACTTTTCTTAGATACCAAAGAATTCCTACTGCGCGTGTGTTAGCTTCAGTGACTCGACCTCCCAAGCTCCCCAAGGGCGTCCAGATTCGCCCGGGGGAAAAGTTGAAAGGTATAGAATTGTGCATGCGATAATAATGAAAACAACTGAAATAATGAAGGAGCATTTTGTATGTCTCCCAAGAGACAGATCCCTTGGATGAATCCTGCAAAAATCCTCCAAACATTAATTTAATTATTGCATATTACGTTTTAAAGTGGCAGCTTTAATTTGCATTATTTAACTCATTCAATTACCTTGATTGGCCCAGTGAAATGCTGGAAGCATGCACTCTCGCTTAACAATTCTATTCAACTCAACAAAAATACTTTCCAATAAAACATGTCAATCCAGATCCCTATTGTTCTTTCACAGCTGCTTTTACAATATATTCAGCATGAATGCCATTGGGTTGTGCAAATCAGTGCATTCCCATTATACTATTGACAAAATTCATTTAATGCACGAAAATGTTCGAACTGAAACCACAGTATTTTGAAAGATAGCAATTAATATAGTTAATGAAGCTGTTTGTTGAAAATCAGGTCAGCTCAAATACAAAAAAACAAGATAAATGACATTCCTCGGTAGGATAAATGAATGTACAGTTTTGGATTAAATTGGGTTGTATTGTTTGCAGCAATTAAATATTACTTGGTCCCACAAAAGCCCTTGTTTCCTTTAAAAAAAACAAAAGTGTAGAGCATAAAAATGTTGGATTAAAATTTTTATTCCCATCCTCAATCACATTTATAAAAATCTATATGACATTTAAAAGAATATATAAAACATATTGGTCATCATATAACATGGGGAGATATGTTCATTTGACAGTTGTAGAATGTTTAATAACAAATATTAATCTAAACACTTGGAGAACTAGTGTTGACATGATGAATGATGAGAAAGATGTTGCATTCTTTGAGAAATAGAAAAAAAAAATTGGATCTTCCACAGGTGGAGTTGTTTCATTTTTTTGGAGTAAATCATTTTTGGAACCAGAATGTTTTATTTGCTTGGCTGGTCATGACAGCATATTCAAAGATGAATGGCTTAGAAGAACTTCACCTTATCAAGGACGGGGGTAACTAGAAAACCTATATATTTATTATATTTGACTTATCCCAGCACGTAGATGGGACCCAGTCACTGGTGCATGCCGGAGGAAATAGCTGCCTTGTATGTCTTTGTGTCATATCTGGCGTGGTGGACAGCGGCCCCAGAATGCTCTCTGCATCCTTAAGAGGCCACTAGTGTGGTCGAACTTTTTAAAGTGGACGAATTTCTTAAAACATCAGTTGCCGCGGCCAAATTTATTAATGCAGCTGCATCCCACAGCAGCCCCAGGGCAGGCTTCGTTCCGGGGGATTATTGGCCTCTGTGTCCTCCTTAGCTTACATTCCTGCTCCTGTACCAGATTTCAAGATCCCAAAATATATTTAGCCCTCATAGGCCTAGTGCCCATAGCAGGCATCCTAGAAGTGCTGGGGGTCACATAATAGATTGGCACCAAATTGCAGGCCCCAAAGGTCAGGCTGTGCGGCTCCTCGGTCCCGGTTCACCAAGAAAAGATCCAGACATGTTGGGTCTCATCATAGGTGCCAGTCGGCAGCTGCTGCCAGTGATTCTACTGCTGGTGTCTCTGTGTTTGCTCCACACAGGGTCTCTGGATCTTCCTTGTTGGCTCCTGCTCATGCTTCAGTCCTTTTGATGTGATTCAGTAGTCTGTGGTGCCAGATACCTGAGTGGCCTATAATGCTATTTGTTAGGAACGGGTTTTCTAGACGGTGCCGGTGGAGTAGTCAGTCATTGTGCCACCAAAAGTTGAAATTCTGTAATGGTTCCTGGGGAAGTCTTTTGTGGACGGTATGTCAATTTCTTCTAGGAGGATGTTGCCTTGATGTCCCTTTTTAAGTTTTTACGTTTTACTGATATCACCAAATCGTTTTGTGTGCACCAGGTTTTAAGGGATTTCTTTAGAGGATTTTGCCTGGTAGATTCCCGCCGCCCCATTACCATTGACTTACTTTTGTGCCTAATTACCCAACTCACTTCATTTTGTTTTTCGTCTTACAAAGCTACACTTTTTCGTTTGATCTTGAGCCAGGTAGTCCTTATCGCTTGGGGGGTGGGGGGTTGGTGGTAATTTCCTTAAAAAAAAAAAAAATCTGGGCAAATGATGCAGGGGCAAATGGGGCAGCTGCCCAAGACCCATTCATTCCTGGGGACCCAAGGCAACTGCCCCGTGTGCCCCTGCTGCCTGTCTTGTGGCATCTAATTATCAGTGGCATATTAACGATGAGGGGCATATTAATCACCTAATTATCAGGGGCATATTAAGCATCTAATTAGCAGTGGCATATTAATCATCTAGTTATCAGGGGCATGTTAAGCATCTAATTATCAACGGCATATTAATCATCTAATTATCAGGGACATATTAAGGAGCATTATCCGTGGCATATTAAGGTACTAATTATCAGGGGCAAATTAATCATCTAATTATCAGGGGCATATTAAGCATCTAATTATCAGGGGCATATTAAGCATCTAATTATAAGGGGCATATTACACATCTAATTATCAGGGGCATATTAAGCATCTAATTATCAGGGGCATATTAAGCATCTAATTATCAGGGGCATATTAAGCATCTAATTATCAGGGGCATATTAAGCATCTAATTATCAGGGGCATATGATGCATCTAATTACTAATTATCAGGGGCATAGTAAGCATATAATTATCAGTGGAATATTAAGGAGAAAATTATCAGTGGCATAATAAGCAGTTAATTATCAGTGGCATTTTACTGGATGAACTATCCAGAGAGGGGCAGAATTTTTTTCATTAAGGTGCCCCCGAAATTTTTGATGGCCCAGCATAGACCAGTGGCGGTCTAAGGGGGGGGGGGGGGGGGGTGCTTCTAAGTGGGAGTTAAATTTTAAATAACCCACATGATAGAAATTGTAGAAAAGTTTTGCTGTTTAGCAAAAAGCAAGTAATTTTTATTTTATTTTGTTTGACATTAGAGAAAAACATATTACACCATGCTTGAAAGTTAGAACTGGTTACTACATTTTTTGAATCTCACCACTGGGTGTAAGTCATTTTTTCTGCTCGTAGATACCCATTCTTTTGTTGTGTTCCAGATGAGAATAAGGAGAGAATTGCTGGAAACTGAGATTGGAATTTAAAATTTCAGGCCAAAGTAGCGGAGTATGAAAAATTCTCCCATTCAACTGCTTTGGAAAAAAAATCAATACATGGGCCTAAAGTTTGAAATTCCCATCTTAATTCCCTAAAATTATCCATTTATTGAGTAGACCCTTAAGTTTGATGATCAGCTGGATATATATATATATTTTTTACATTTCAGGTTCCTATCTGACAGGTCGTTCATAATATTAAATGTGATCTCTTTGTTACACTGATTTAGTGGTGGTATGGTCAGATCATGGCGTTTGGCCCCGTCTTCAGTGACCTTAAACTGGGCTTGGGTTAAAGTGAATAAGGCAGCATCCGGTTTGTGGCTATTAATGGGGTGATAATTGTCCGACATACTGTTTTGGAAGCGAATCTTTCTCACTTCTTGCGGGAAAATGGTGTGTGTTGTGCATTTCAGTGAGATAGGTGAAAAGGCCCATTAGGGTTTGGGGGAGTCGGAACTGTTAACATTTCCCCATTCTCTCCTGTGGCGGGTACTGAGCCCAGTGAGTTGTTCATAGTCATCAAACAAGGCAGGGAAAGGTAGTTGACAAATTGGAAAAAGGAAAACTTAGTTGTTCGAGCATTTACATTGTCCACACCACCGTGCTGGTGAATTGTGGATTGTGGTAGGTGTCATATATTAGTCTTGTCTATATAGATCCCCGTTTGGTTTGGTCCAAGCCTGTTTTTCCAGTCTAGGTTATTGAAATGTTATGTTAATAAAGATGTTTTATATGGTTTGTTATTTAATAAAATTATTGTGGTGCTTTTATTTCAGGTATGGTATAAAGGGTTAAGTGGGAGGAAATTAGTTTAATATATAGAGGTTATGGGAATCAAGCCAGGGGGGGAACTTTACTGTATAGTAATCATGCATTCAGTGTGTGAATAACGTGTCTGAATTTTTCATTCTTCACTTATGATGCCTTGCTATAACTCAACTTCCTTTCTACAAAGTAAAAGAATAAACAAATAGCAAATAAACAATAGCAAATAAATAAAGTGAGACAAGAATAGAAAACCATTATATTACAATGACAGATAACTTAAAAATAAGCATAACATAGGAACTACAAACACTGGAAATCCTGTTAACTCTCCTTTAAAAGAGAAAACAAACAAAATCATTGTCCTGAAAGGTATAAAACTGCATTTATGTAATACAGGCTATTCATGGTCATACAGTACATAATGTGAAACTTACAGCGAAGACATATATTTGAGTGTTTTCGTCATACACAGTGCTTACAGGACACTAACTATGGAACATCAGACACTTGAAACATAACTAGTTGTAAAGTACCAACACTTTGGTTCTGCAAAGCTATACAAAGGACAAGGCCGATCCAAGGCCGATCCAAGGTCACAGACGCCTGGGTGCAGGTTTTTGTTTTTGTTTTACTCCCCTGGGTGGGCATCCGCTCAAGACATGTCCATTTCATTTTTGGGGGGGGGGGGGGGGGGCAGCACAAACTTTATTTTGACATAAAGGACCAGATAAAACTTTTTTAATAGTGCTGGGGGGGGGCTTTATTATGTGGTTGGAGGCAGATATTCATTTATCTATATTATATGATTTTGAATAAATATATATGTTTGGCCATAATACTGTGTAGTGGTACTAATAATAATACTGTGTTTTAAGTGTTTAGACAATAAAGCTTGCACTCGAATTTAATTCACTTAGTCAATACAGTTTGCATTGTAATGTAATTCAGATAACCAATACGTCTTGCACTCCAGCAGAATTACATTAGAGTGCATGCTTTATTATCTAACTGAATTACATTAGACAATAAAAGCCATATAGTCTGTTTATATATGTTTATAGATGAGAGCCTTTTGCATATAGAGAACAGCCATTTAGTATATGTTTAAATACTAGGTAGAGTGGAGGTTGGAATCTTCCCTATATATATATATATTTATTTTAGTGGTAATTCTCTTTCAATGTCAACAAAATGTTATGATATTTAAAGATAACATGGGTAATATTTTAATAACCTCACTGTTTTTCTCTAGGCATTATGCCTGAGGCATGGTTGATTCAGGCTAGCTAGAGATTCATTTAGGTTTGTTCACAAGCATCACATCTCAGACATATTGGTGAAACCATGCAGCACCTAAATACATAGGGAAGCCAGGTTTTGTGGTAATAATGATAGCGATGTGATGGCTAACCTAAAAGGTAGACATGTGCAAAACTAAAATTTTCGTTTCATTTTCGTCCATTCGGATGAAAATGTTATTTATTATGTCTAAAACGAATTTCGTTCATTACTGCATTCGTTTCAGACGAAATTCGTTAATTATTATTGGCTTTCTATAAACCGAACGAGAGCCCCATTCATAAGAATTTCTTATGAATTGGGCTCTCGTTCGGTTTATAGAAAGGCAATAGTATTACACGTATTCTAATACCGAAAGTCCTTAAAACGAAGGTCGTTCGGTTTATAGAATACATGTAATTCTATGTATTCTATAAGCCGAAAGTCTATAAACCGAACGACCTTCTTATGAATGGGAACTCTAGTTCGGTTTATAGAAAGCCAATAGTATTACATGCACTCCATAAACCGAAAGTCGTTCATTATGTCGGTTTATGGAATGTATATGTAATGCTGTTGGTATTCTATAAACCGACTCTATTTCGGTTTATAGAATGCCAATAGCACGAATGGACGAATGATTTTCGTTTATTAACCATTCGTTCATAGTCTTTCGTTAGTTTAGCATTTTCTTTATTCGTTTTTTCGGACGAATGGACGAAAATGCTATTTTCGGACGAAAATGCATTCGTCCGAAAACGAATGCACATGTCTACTAAAAGGTTATTGATATAACTTAAATCACAGATTGAGTTAAACTGTCATTATTATTTCAGTTATAAGATTAAAAGCAACAACTTTGAAACTTGTCATGAAGACATAATCGAGCATTTTATTATGGGTTATGTGATTATCACCTTTCAAACATTTTAATCTCTTTGCAATGCATGTGGTGCCATGTTCAGCTGACAATCCCATGTCATGCCTGAATTGTGATGTCTATAGAACATAACTGTCACAGGGGTATCCTGCATTCCTCTGCATATGTCACAGGGAAGAAAAAGGTCATCACAAGAATGAGAAAGTGGAGTTTTGCTTTGATGAGCCATCCATCACCAGATAAAGTGTTGCAGATTCACTGAGGGATTGCTCTTGTAAAGGATTTATTTGATACATCTCTGTAGGGATCTGGATGTCCAACCATCCCTTTTTTACATTTTTATTTATGAAGTGTTTTACCAGGAGGAATACATGGAGATTTCTCTCGTTTTCAAGTATGTCCTGGGGACCAAGACCTGCACAGTATTACACAGTGTTTCACATTTAATAGTAGATTAAAAAATAATAATAAATAAAAAAACAGATCAATTTTAAAAATAACTAAAGGAAGGTACTGGCAAATAAAAGCACTACATTAAAAAGAAATAGCAGTGAAGTTAAATAAACTTGCATGATCTTTTTTAAAATTAAATTATTTAATTTGAAAAAAAAATCATTTTGTGTAGTAACCTATTAGCTGTTTGAGATGTCAAATGATATGTGGTTATAATTAGGCATCAGCTATTGACTAAACTCTCACTAGATCCAAAGATGTCCATACACTCATTGATTATTTAGCAGGAATAGAATAGTTAGAGGTGCTGTTCTTGAATATGTCCTCACCCTTTTAAAGTGCCACGGCCAGCAGAGAAGACATGCAGGATTCCAGAGCCAGGAGTTGAGAACTTTCATTCATTTGTATAATTGATTTTAGAAGTCATATGAAGAGTCATTTCATCAGGTGTTTTGTGGATGCAGATGTCCTTTCAACTGGAAGTAGGCCAGATTTATTGTAACGAGGTCCAACAAAGCTCCCCCTGAACAATATGTAGGCAGTTTTGGTCTTCCAGCTGTAAATAGATGATTGCTCCCATAATCCCTTTCCAGCTCCAGAGTCTGGTTATAGAATAAGTGTGCTATAGTCCAATAACAGTTGGATGACCACAGTTAGAGAGCACAGCAATGAAAAATGCAGCAAATAGTTGTATTTAACTAGTTCATGTTCATTAGAAATTGCTGTCTTGTGTGCTGGAAAGTGGCCTCACAAGTGGGGCTTGGACTGAATCGGGTGACACCCCCAGCGGGGGTGACACCCATGCTATCTGAATCCTCTTCACAGCGCATCGTGCTGCTGAACTTTTTTTTCTTTCCAAGTCACATCCATGCAGCCACTGAAATATATACTGGCAGATTATTGGGCAAAGTGGCTGTGGTTTATTAATGACTAAATAACTGGCATATTAATGGCAAAATAATACTGGCATATTAATGGGAAAATTGGCTGTGGCATATTAATGGCAAAATAACACTAGCATATAATTGGGCAAATTGGCTTATTACTGGCAAAATAATACTGGCATAATAATGAACAAACTAACACTGGCATATTAATGGCAAAATAATACTGGCATATTAATGGGCAAATTGGCTGTGGCATATTAATGGGCAAATTAGCTGTGGCATATTAATGAACAAACTAACAGTGGCATATTAATGGGCAAATTGACTTTGGCATATTTCATGGACAAATGGTGTAATATTTTAAACGGCAAACTGGCTGTTGAATATGTTAATGACAAAGTGACTGTGGCATGTTGATTGGTCCCAGACAGTGGCTTATTTTAATTCGCAAAGGGATGCTGTGCCATGTTCTGTGGGGCAAAATAACATCTTCTGTGGGACAAAGTGATACTGTGGTATGTTCTGTGGAGAAAACTGACACTGTGGCATCCCAAATTGTGTGGGTGCAAAGTGAGTGCAAGTGCTGTGGGTGCAATATAGGTGCATGGCAAGTGCTCTGGGTACTGTATGGTGCTGTGTTAAGTCCTTTAGGTGCAATGTGGGTGCAGCAGAAAAAAATAAAAACAAGAAATGCAGTTTTTCAATAACATTTTTATTACATATGAAAACAGTTCAATAAAATATTAATAGGTTCATATAAGTATAAATGCAACTAGTGAGAGAGATGTGTATAGATATTTATTGTTTGGGAATTGTACAATTGGCATGGTATTGGAGGTATTGGAGGTATCAGGTTTCTGCTAAACTTCTGCAGTTACTTTCTACTGGAAAGTATGCTAAATGTAATGTCTATAAAGGCAACCTCCTCCTAAATGTGCGTATCCATGAACTATTCATACAGAGTTGTCAAGAAAGGTTCAAGGAAATTCTGAAAGCGGCCTGATTGTCAGTGAGCACTTCACTTCCAGAGAATGGTCTAGTCTATGCCATGATATATACAGATTCACATGGTGGTCCATAGCTCTAGTAATCCTTTTACACTGCTGGTTCCATGTTTCTGTAAATTACTTGCTTGATTTGGTTGTAAATCTGGCATTCCAGAACAATGGTAGAATATTTGGAGTGTTGACCTCAATATACAAGAAAAAGGAGAAAGTACCTGGGATCTCTAAACTTTTCTGAGCAGCTTGTAAAACTCTCTCTGTCTGACTTGAGGGTGTATATAATTGACAGGCGGACTCCCATCAATGCTGGGCAATATAAGTCCAAACAAGCATATGTGCAAAAAAAAAGAAAAAGTATATGCGGATGAAGCCACTTCACACAGTCTGATGGCGTTGTTGCAAATATTCAATTTATTGTGAAGTATAGATAGGTACAATTGTACAAATAAAAAGCAGTTTACACCTTACGTGTTCCGTGCTATGCCTATGATTAAGTGCTAGCATAGCATGAAACGCGTAAGGTGTACACTGCTGTATATTTGCCAATTTGCACCTGCCTATACTTCACAATAAATTGAATATTTGCAACGACAACATCTGACTGTGTGAAGTGGCTTCATCCGCATGTTCTTTTTCTTTTTTCTGAACCAGAGGTATTGACAAGTGATATAATTCAATATATTTACTAAAAAAAACAAAAATAATCCACTGCCATTATGGATAATGTCAAACCCAATGCAAACTGCATTGCCAACTCTTCTTGTACCAGCAAGTTTACCCCAAGTGAGACAGTTTTCCATTGCAGTCAAAGCAGACACAACTTACTCAGACTTTGGGAACAGTTACAACTGCTTGGAGTACCAGAGAATGAGCTTAAAGTACTACTAACCCCGAAAGAAAACCTACTCATACTATAGACTTAAGATAATTGCATTAGTTCTTGGTATGTCATCTAATGTCCCTTTCACTTTTTTTTTTATTTCTTTTTGTTTTACTTCATTAACTTCCTATTGCAATGACCGGCAACTCATTAAAGAAGCTAACACATAAATTTTAAGGATATTTTTGGTTATTTTTTTTAACTTGCCAATGGTAATGAGTTTGTTATTTCGAACAACTTGTTGAGTACATTCTACTAGTTACCACGGTGACTGCACTGCTCTAGAACTTTGACTCAGAATTGCTCTTGATACATTACCCCCAAGATTTTCAAATCCATTTCACTTCCTAAATCAAGTCTCTTTTAATAGAATGCATTTCTATTCAGAATGTCCTTTATTTTCACTTGATAGCAGATTTCTTTCAGAGGTAACAAACAATAGTTCTTGTTTGAGAAAATACTTTGGTTTACATCATCATAATATGCTTCATAGAAATATGTGGTGTATGCAATTCTGCTTACATAGAAAAAACAAACCTAAAATTGATTAGCAAATCTATCTGAATTTTAAACGAATGACTGTACTTGGGGCTATATTTAATCACATCTGCCAAATGCAGATATGGCTTTGAATAAGTGCTGCATTAAAATTCATGTAGCGTTCTAAAACCAGCCTGTACAAGAAGCTGTTTCATGGATTAAAATGCTTCTGTTTTATGATAAATTAATTTACAAAATATACATAATACATAAAATATGACATTAGTATTTATAGTTAAGTAACAAGAGTCAATACGGAATACTAGCTCTTGAAATCAACTAGAATAAAAATGAATACATGTTAATAAAAGATGCTGGAATTTAGTTTACAAATCATGGACCTGCCAAATTCCCAAGATTACATGGAAGTCCCCAATGTTATCTTCCTTACCTCATATCCAGCTGTTCCAGTAACTGTCGAAACCAGGCTTGGATTTTAAGTACTAATGTACTACTTTCTTCCCAAATTGTATCTAGTTTTGCTTCCTTATAATCATGTATTGTCTGTTTTTCATTAATAATTTGATTTTAATTTATGCCTATATATTCTACATATCTATCTGGTGTTCACAAACCAATAACATTAACAAAAAACTCCCAAAAACTAAATAGTCCCTGGATTCACCCATTTCAACGATATGGGAATCTTAGTTTACGGTCATGTGCAACTGCAGAGTTCTCCATACTCTTCCCATTGCTGACATATTCCAAATTACTGGAGCATTATCCATATTATGGGAAGCATTGACAAGGATAAAAGTGCCACAAGCAGTCAGCATGGTAGCGTGGTAGCCGTGGCTGGGACAGTGCGTTGGTGTCCTTCTGCACCGATGACTGCTTGTCCACTGGTCTCCTCTTCACTATTCCACACAACCAAGAAAGTAGGGTCCCCAGTATTTTTCTGACTTAAGATTTTCTTTTAGTCTTCCGCTATGGCAGAAAAGCAACATACAGCTTAAGGAAACCACACCACAAAAATTGCCTCTAACAACTACAGTCAACAACGTTTAATTGTGGGATTCCCGAGGGAGCAGGTGTCATCTCTTACAATCCAGCACATAGTTCACTGCATGCCCATGTGTTACCAGGCTCATTCACTAGACGTAGGCAGTGAAGTATTCAGTAGTACTTTTATTCTGCACTCAAGGTGCTAAAACAACATATGAGTGCAGTACAAATTCCACCATATTTTAATACTTGATGTTTTACATATTACACTATGTATTTTTTTTGTCTTTTTTATTACATACTTCCTAGTACATTCATGGAGTGACATGTAATTCAGAAGACATCACATCAGTTACATACTTAAGGTTGTAATATTTTTTGCATTGTTGTGTGCACATTATTTCCTATGTATACCACATGGTGGGGTCACTATATTACTCTTTTCGATCTACTAGAAGTGCACCTTTACCTTTTTGTATTGTTTTGCCGTATTTATTTTGGTGAGACACTCAGTTTTTTCCTTGTTTTCTTTTTTGGTTTGACTGCTGTGTGCTTTTACACAATGCCGGAGGTAAAAACCTGCTTCACAGTGTGTTTTTGGCCATTAACGGTAATGTAATCAAACCCCTTGTGCGATGATTGCATTAAAACTTTATACTTCATTATTGTTACCTGTTTAGTTGGATGTAGAACAACTCTATATAAGGGAAGTTATCATTGTAATTGTAACTATTTGCTTATAGTTCTGTTCACAGCTATTTGATTGTTTACATCTGATGAATGATTTTTATATTTCTGGTAGCTATCTTAGAAAATAGTCAATTCAAAGGCAAAAAAAACTTCTTTACCACAGTAACCTTCCTTTTATATTGCATCACAAACCTTGGGCACACATAGATAGATACATTATCGAAATAAGTGGATAAAGAAATTGTACCTTATTCCATGCATTATCAACAAATAGGTTCAGGAAGTTTGTTTGAAACTTGTAGTTTGAAACGCTAACACACACACATTCAGAAATATAAACTCTCAACAATAACAAAATGGTTACTGCTGCCAGCATAACAATAGGGTATATTCACTAAAATGTGAGTTGCAGGTGAGTTGTGGTGAGATCAGGTGACTTATCTAATCACCCTAACTATACATTGTGCAAGGGGCAAACCTGGTGATGTTCCCCCACTAATCAAACTCACGTCTGTCCCTGCACAATGTATAGTTAAACTGGTGAGATGTATTGTTCATCTCACCTGCAACTCGCCTTTTAGTGAATACCCCCATGAATGACAAGTCAATACAAATTAATATGTTTATTAAAATATTTTTTTTATAATAGAAAGATGGTTATCCAACCAAGCATCCTTTGTTCCAAATATGACACTTATTTGTCAATAGATATCAGTTTAGTAAATTAAACTATCACCTCGCCCCAACTTAATGCTTATTTAAAGGACAGCTGTCGGCAAAAAAAGTTGTTTAATTTAACGATTGCATTAAATGAAGGTGTTTTAAATCTAAATGCTTTAATGGGGGTGGACATGTGGTCTTATCCCAGATTCTAAACAACATGTCCACTGCTTGATAGAGCTATAAATAGAAGGTTTGATAATGTACTTTATTTCTATACTTTCATTAAATAATTTCTGTTTAAAATGCCTACACTTGATACAGTCTTTCAACTCTTTTTTTGAGGACGTTGTCCTTTAATGTACATATGGGTATAAAGTGTACCATGTAACCAAGTATTCTATTAAAAAAAAATCTTTATTCACTGCATGTGAACTGAGGTGTGAAACACATCTTGGAGTGCCAGAGGTGGAGAAATCCCAAAATTGCATGCCAGGGTACCAGAGTTGGAAACTCTTTTTTTTATTAGCTTGGTTCAATTGACTTAAATTTTGCAATTAATCACAATTCACTGCTTAGCTAATAAACTCCTATATTTGATGCCATTTTACAAGTACTCTTTATGTCTTTTTCCATCACAGGTATCTTGGAATTACACGCCCATTAACTTATCCTGTGAGGCAGAATGGGAGATGTATGGCGAAAATGATCCTTTGTGTCTGGCTGCTTTCTGCTTCTATCACATTGCCTCCTCTATTTGGATGGGCCCAGAATGTAAACGACAATAAAGTATGCCTCATTAGCCAAGATTTTGGCTACACCATTTACTCCACAGCCGTTGCCTTTTATATTCCAATGTCCGTGATGTTGTTCATGTACTACAGAATCTTTAAAGCCGCGAAGCAAAGTGCCGCAAAACACAAATTTGCTGGCTTTCCGCGCCATGAGGAGAGCGAAGGGATAATCACCGCAAACGGCGTCGTAAAAATGCACAGGGAATCAGATGAGTGTTCAAATCTCTCAAAGTTACTGAGAAATGACAGGAAAAACATCTCCATCTTTAAGAGGGAACAAAAAGCCGCTACAACACTTGGGATTATTGTTGGAGCCTTTACAGTTTGCTGGCTGCCTTTTTTTATACTTTCAACAGCGAGACCTTTTATCTGCGGAACCGAGTGCAGTTGCATTCCACTGTGGATGGAGAGGACATTTCTATGGTTGGGATATGCAAACTCTCTGATAAATCCTTTTATTTATGCCTTTTTTAACAGAGATCTGAGGACAACCTATCGAAATCTGTTACAATGCCGGTACAGAAACATCAATAGGAAGCTTTCTGCTGCAGGCATGCATGAGGCATTGAGGCTTGCGGAAAGACCTGAGCATATCCTGTAAGGACATCACTGGTATTCTTTATTATACTCTTTAGTTATGGGGCCATGTTTGGTGTTAGTGGAACCAGGCAGATCTTTTAGCATTCTATTTTGATCCTACAATCCTCTGAAGACGTAATAATGTTTTAAAGCAGGATAATATAACAAAATATTTCACAAGGATGATTTAAGTACATTTTTCCAAGGTACCATAAGTAGAAAGTGGACAGGACTTTGTCATATCCCGTTCTACCTATTCGTTTGACACATAGTCCGGAAAGCCTCTGGCTTGCTATTTCTTTACTCTCAGAAATTATTTTGTTTATACTCTAAACAGTATATCATGGTAAATCGATAACTAAGTTGCAAAATATAGGATAAAATCTAGGCATTTTGTCCAATTATTTTGGTTTTATTTTATAACTCACTTTACAGCTTTTCGACAATCCACTGTTTAGAGAATAAACCTCTATATTTTTTCAATTTTGGCTTTTTTATTCCAGATAACAGTTTGCACCTAAGCTTATCTAGGATGTAAATTCCCTAATTTGTCCTCTCAACTCAATTTCCTTGTGCTACCCTCCAGTAATTAAAGGTGCCAGCTCTGGGTACCTAAAGGTAGAGGCTAAAGTTGCGCAAAGGAAAAAAAATAATACTGTGTATCAACCATAAGTTATTATTCCTCTAAGACAGTATAACATAATTATTACATGGTTTTGCTGCCGCCTGAGTAACACTGTATTGGACGGGGAGAGGATGTGAGCTCATCTGCTTACATTTGGTGCTATGAAAATGTTAAAGAAAGGTTGTGTTCATGGTTTTCTTGAATGTTGCACAAAGTATATAGAAATGAACAAAACTGTCTACTGAACAATTTATTAAATATCTTCACAGAACAAATTTAGCTTTAATCAAGGCCGAGTGTGTCAAACTGCAGCCCTCAAACTGTCGGTGAGCAACATCTTCCATACTCCCCTGCCAGACTGTTAGCTGACAAAGTACTATGGGAGATGTAGGTCACCACCAACTTCCGATCCTTAAATGTGAATTGTTAGGAAATGAAAACCAAGATTCAAATCATAGACTAACATCCCCAAGTTGAAAACATTCTCCAACGGAGCCATTTTTCTAACGTATATTTTGGTATAGGCTTTTTTTATTTATTTTTTTAAAAACTGTCTACAGAACAGTGAAACTTTAACTGAAATGCTTCTTAGAGTTGGTTTTACTACATACAAATACAAAGGAATAGAGAGCACAATCCTAAAACAGTATTTAACGCAGAGTGCTGACGAAGTGACCAAAATTTATACATAAAACATAGCAATATCCGCACGTAGAATTAATGTTAGTTTAAAAACATCTACAATAGATGAACAAAATGGCCATATCATGCTTAGTCCACCACTGCGTCACAGTACTCCAATATTGGTGGGTCCTACATTAGACTGCAGTATACAGAGCACTTGTGGGTGGGTGGGGTACTACTACCATAAGCTTGTCAGGCTTCAAAGGGAAGCACAACTCTAAAACAGTGTATTTAATACAGAGTGCTGCTGAAGTGACCAACATTTTTAGACAATACATATTCACTATGCGTCCTTATTTGAATACACTACAAAGACAAGAGGAGAAGTTTGAAACATAAATAATATTTTAAAAAAGGTTCAGAAGAGCATATGTAGGATCCATGTGGCATGGGGGGTCAAGTGCAAAGAGAGACCCTCATTATTACATGCCACCAACAGAGAGCTTCCCAGGGAAGGATGATGGCTGCCGGTCAGAGGATAATATGAAATTAATCTCACACTAGGGCCATTGGACATTTCCATATATAAAGCAGTAAAAGAAACATAGTTTAATGGCTCTTTAAGTGTGTGTGATGAGAAGAGATGGTTATGGAAAGTGTACACTACAGGTCTGCATTAAAAGTAACTGTGCACACGTTTGCCCCAATTTTGAAGTCTACTGGACCCACGATTTAGACTCTGCTTCCAGCATATAAATATTCTGTTTATTCTACGGATAAAGTATCCAACAAAATGTAATTACACACAATTCAGCCGGTTTGCCTGAAAATGGAAATGTTGAGCTGTAGGAATGGAAATGGATCATTTGCAGTATTAAATAGAAACCAGGAAATAATATGTGTGTGTGTTAGTTTATTTAGTGGGCTAAAATCCAATCCGAGTTTTCTATAATAAAGTCATAGATTTTGTAATGGAAAAGGAATAGGAAATGTATAATGTCTCAGAGACCCAAGGTATGTGCGCTGGGCATAGTACGGAGATTATATATATCTATATATAGATATATATAAAATCTATCCATATATATACATATATGTATGTATGGATTTAGAGAGGTCCAAGTTAGCATTCCTGGAGTGCAGTGGACTACAAACTTAACATGTGAGCCTCTCATAATTAGAAGGATACCAGATAATGGTAGATATGTCACTGAGAATGCTTATCTGGCCTTATATGAATTAAGTGGGAAATCAGAATAAATTAGGTATTTATTAAATATTTTAAGTGGTGTTAAAATGTGAACAGAATTATTTTAAAAGACATCATTCTGAGCTCATGCAACTGAACATAGAACTCACCTAGAAAGTAGAGTAGAAAAAAAGCCAGAATTTCAAATATACAAACAATGCATAATAATCCAATGACCGACTGCAGGTACTTCAAATATTATTTAATAAAGCGATATTTATTGTGCTTTAAAGTATACACAACATATTACATTGTTGGCTTTTATTCCCCTAATGCCAATGGTATTATCAAGCAAGTGGAGGAAAGCAGTGTCTGTAAGATTGTCTTACATCTCTGAAATCAGCTTATAGTCACGCTTCTAGAGAGGGTTTGAAAAGGATTCTCCCTTGTAGGCATCATAGCAATCGATAACCATAGATTTGTACTCTTTACCTGCAAATTCAGCTCAGGTATTTGGAGAATTAATCAGATTTATCACACATTTTCAGAATCTGTTTAAAGGCTCAATCCACGCAAGCAAAAAATAAATCCACTGTTTTATTCCATGTCCCCTAGGCAGTCACCCATTTTATTCATACTTTCTGGATTGCTACTTTTTTAATGAACTAATATTACCGTAAATACTTGAAAATAAACCATATACAACTAGCGTTTCCACCTTTTGTACAAAAATATACCGGCCATGCTACCGCCAGCATAGACTTAACATTGGCCTGGATGCCATTTTTTTTACTGGCCTGCTGGTAAAATGCTGGCCAGGTGTCGACCCCTATATTCAACAGGGGCTAGCCCTAAAATGAGTAGAATAGAGCAGCAGCTGTTAAATAGCAAAGAGGGAGAAAAAAATAAAATATTTTATAATTATTGCATTTGAATATACTTGAAAAAAGGTAGCTGACTTCCAAGTCGAAGCAGGGGATGAGAACTTACTGTTCTGCTATAAAGCACAAACATGCTAATGTGCTGCTGTGCAGTCCTGTTTAAAGGTTTTGTTAACTGTAAAGCTGCATATATTTTTATTTACATGGGCAGAAATCTCACCTAAGTATATAGTGAGGAAAATGAACAACATCTTAAATTTGTCTTTGCGAAACATTATAAGCATAAATAATTCATAACATATCTTATTTATTAGTCAAGAACAAAGATCATTCATTCCAATGACCTGCAGTTAAAACAATAATTTCATTTTTAGCTGTAGAATATTGCAATGAAGTGTTGGATCTTGACATTTTATGGTACTATTTGATTAATTGCCAATGTTCTGCTTACTGTTAGTTATTCATTTAATTTCCATTTATTGTTTTAAGCATCTGCCCCATTGAAATATTTATTTTTGGATTTCTTTATATAAAAAAATATCTTTATTTCAATTAATATATTTTTTTTTCATGTGTCTTTTTGTGTAATTGTTATGTTTATTTCTGTTTGTATGTTCACATTCTTAGAATGGCTGAAGGAATGTCTTTGCACATCATACTGTTGTACACATTGTGTGGTAGACAAATTATATATAACTCTGTATGTCTGTTATTATTCATTGGGGATTTGCTTGTGTCATTCAGAGCTCTTGTATGTACACATCCTGTATTAGATGTCGTTTACTTTTAAACGAAGAGTTCACATGTAATGTATGCTTTCTTTTTTAAATCAATTTATATTTATACTATATCACATAAATCACTCTTATGAATTTACAAAAACAAGCATTAAAGGTGCAAGATATTGTTGTGTTAGAGAGCAATGCACCAACCTTTAGGTGCACAAGTCCGGTATATTTTTTCAGCCTTCAATCTCGTTCTATAACCACAAAAAAAAAACCTTCCTAGAGCCGGACCTACAATGGGTTGGGTGGGCCGTTGACCGAGGTGGAACTTTATGGGGTGGTATGCCCCTCAAACCAGTTCCATTGTTTATTTGACAGGCAGGGTTCATAGCAAAAAGTATCACAGTCTGTGCCAGCGTCATTGGTACAGGCTGCTTGCTCCACTTCCTTGTGCACCTCAATTATAAGTCTAAGCAATGGGTGTCATGTGACGTTCCGGCACTCAGTAAGAAGCAGGTGTGGGTTTCAAGACGACTAGAATGAAATCAAGGCAGCATCAGCATGGTGATGTGCTCTCACTCACAGTACCAGGACAGTGACATGTTTATTAATGCATTTACTGCTCATTGGAGTTATACACAACATTTATGCAATTAAAGCTCATTGACATGATATACAATGTTTATGCACTTAAAACTCATTGGTAGGATTAACAGGTTTATGCATTAACTGTTCATTGGCATGAGATACATGGTTTTTGCATTTACTACTCATTGGCATCATATACAATGTATATGTATTTAATGCTCATTTGCATGGTATACAAAGTTTATGCATTTACTGCTCACTGGCATGCTATACAAGTTGAATGGATTTACTGCTCCTTTGCATCATATACAGAGTTTATGCATTTGCTGCTCAGTGGCATCACATACAAAATCTATGCATTTACTGTTCATTGTAATCATATACAATGTTTATGTATATATTGTTCATTGGCATAATTTACAACGTCTATGGCATAATTTACAACGTCTATACATTTACTGCTCATTGGCATCATATACAATGTTCATGTATTTAATGCTCATTTGCATGATATACAAAGTTTATGCATTTACTGCTCACTGGCATGCTCTACAAGTTGAATGCATTTACTGCTTCTTGGCATCATATACAAAGTTTAGGCATTTCATTGGGATCTTAATGGTACTTCATATAATTTTACACACAGACAGAGTTCTATTCATGATAAGTTTCATTTTAATTTTAATTAATATATAACGTAATGGGTGTGGCATGGTTTTGGTGAGTGTGGTGGGCATGGCTTAAGTGGGGAGGGGGAGCAGCATTTCAACCTTGGATCAAGGCAGCACAATGTCTCTATCCTGCCTCGTGTATCCTAATTAGGTAGCATGCTTTATGGCAGGCTATTTCAGCCCTGTCCATTCTCTGTGTGAGATGACTGCAACCACCAGTTTTTCTCATCATACGTTACGATATGCCCAGATGTAGGATTCTGGCCCACTGCATCTAGAGTGATGCCTGCTATACCACACTGATAATGTAGGCCAAAAAGTCTGCAGTTGCTGTGTTCCGCACACAGAGGAGACTTGCCTTGTATTTTAGATCATCCTATACGGCAGGCTGCTTTAAGATGTATTCCCAATCTTGCCTTTAATACTGTACCTGCCAACTGTTTTGATATGGCTTGAACAATGCCAACTGATGTCCTGTTTTTAAGCTATATGTACATGTATATGCAGCATGTACATTGTATGGAGAAAAGGGAACTGCACATGTGTGAAAGGGTAGCATTTTAGGCAAGCTGGTGAGGTCACCAGATAGAGTGACCTTGGCCAGTTCTTGGTCAAAACTGGCAACAAAGTTCTAATTGTATGCTACACCCCTGACATATTTTACATTACTAGTTGTTGGGCTCTTGATAAGCCTTATTCAACTTTCAATGTTATAAACCAGACGCCTATTAAACAAATAACTCTCCACCGAGGTATAAAAAGTAAAGTTTTGTGAGAACAGTAAGAGGTATTTAAATCCATATCTGTATATTAGAGGTTGAGGCTAAATTGTGTTCACTTCCATAGCAGTTTCCTATGTGTATTTCATGATACGTGAAATCTTGAGCCAATATAACACATTTGATTATTACAGCACAGAACATAACGAAAATCGAATTTTGCCCTGAATTCTAGAATAACTAAATAGCCACAGAGGTATAAAAAATAAACGTCAATAAGAAGGATAAATAATTCTTAGATACGTGGATATATGTGTATTAGAATTTGACCTAAGGCTGAAATGGATTTATATCTTAGTAGGTTAGCGGATTTTTTAAGAAGAGGAAAGAAAGATATTATATTTCATCATCCGTAACATTATGACCATCTGCCTCATATTGTGTAGGTCCCTTTTTAATTCCAAAATAGCCCTGACCCATCAAGGCATGGACTCCACTAGATCTCGGATGGTGTGCTGTGGTATCTGGCTCAAAGACATTAGAAGCAGATCCTTTAAGTCCTGTAAGTTGCGACGTGGGTCCTTCATGTATCGGACTTGTTTGTCCAGCACATCCCACAGATGCTCAATTGGATTGAGATCTGGGGAATTTGGAGATCAAGCCAACACCTTGAACTGGTTGTTGTGTTTCTCAAACCATTCCTGAACCATTTTTGCTGTGTAGCAGGGCGCATTATCCTGCTTACAGAGGCCAATGTCATCAGGGAATACAGTTTACATGAAACGTTGCACATGGTCTGCAACAATGCTTAGGTAGGTGGTATGTGTCAAAGTAACATCCACACGAATGGCAGGAGCCAAGGTTTCCCAGCAGAACATTGCCCCTTTAAAGCATCACACTGCCTCCGCGAGCTTGCCACCTGTCAGTGGTCATAATGTTATGGCTGATCGGTGTATATTCCTATAAAATTAATTTACAAAAAGGATGAACAAGATTTAAGAAGGAATATGAAAGTAACAGTAAGAACATAAATACAATCGCTGTCCTTTGGGGAAATTATTTTTCTCAAGGAGCTCCGAATTAACAAGTGTTATAGAACTATAAAGCTTCAGCCTGCATGTCATTTGGATATACAGAGATACTCCCTACATATGTAAATACTGACTTACTCCTATTGATTACTGACTTACCCCTACTCTGACGAAATATTCTGCAGAATAGGGGTTATTAGTGGTTGCATCTATGCAATATGATTTCCCATTGCTATTTGATCAGTGGGATATATATTTATATTTTTACATCAGTGCCCACTAAATCCAAATAGATGTACAGTGACAACAGCAGACATTTGGCAAATCCAGCAGACAGGTCAAGGGTTAGACTTTGCCATGAGATTATGAATCATCAGTAATGTAAAGAAAAAGGGTTAATTGATCATTATACCAAGACAAACAGAGAAACACAGCAGGAAAACCTAAGGGTCTATTCAATAAAGAAAGAATTACAGGTATTTGCAGGGAGTTCAGACGGGAATTTCAAACTTTTGTCCAATGGAGCAGAGTTGGAAAAATTATCCAATGCAGCTGAATGGGAGAATGTTTACAACTCGGCTACTTTGGCCTCAGTTCCCTCTTTATTGTGTACACCCTTTAGTGTTTGCAACATGTTCTGTGGCAATCACTGCAAATAGGTTTCAACTTCCTTTTTCTTTATCCTTTTAAGATAAATAGTAAATAAATTAACAATCTATTTACAGTCCAACCTTCTTCTGTTTAAAAGGAAGCTCTTGTTTACACATATCTGGGGAAGGAACTGAAATGTAATAACAATGAATTGTTTCGAGCTTTAACATTACATTTTTTGCGTGTTCTTTGTACATTGTAATTTTCTGCTGCTAGTCTGCAATTTGCTAAGTCAATACTAATACCTGGAAAACTCACAGTTCATCAATTCAATATAATCATTTTTGCTCCTATTTAAAGATTAGTCCTAATAAATAGAATTTTGTTCTCTGTGTGAACTGACAAGCGAATATCACAGATCAGACATTTACAGCGATGCTCCAGTTTACATTCTTGGATTTGGAAGTCTTTAACCTGTACCTTATGCAGTTGTTTTGCATACAAGTGAATACAAGGAATGTCTTTCGGTTTATTGACTTTCGGTTTATGGAATACATGTAATGCTATTGGCTTTCTATAAACCGAACTAGAGTCCCCATTCATAAGAATAGGTCAATTGACCTATTCGTATGAATGGGGACTCGATTTCGGTTTATAGAAAGCCCATAGCATTACAACCGCGAACTCCAACCCGTACATACAGTGAAATGTCCGTGTTCGGGTCCGGGGTCCAAAAACCGTAATATTCGGTATGAACCCGACCAGTGCGGTTCGGGTTCGCTCAACACTAATTACAAGAGGATCAGTGAAGATGAACTGGGTAACTTAAAAAAAACGAAACATTTTTTAGCTGCTTATAACTATGGAAGTCCAGAGAAGGCATTCATTTTTAATATAACTCCTGTATGCAGCTTTACTGTATAGATTTATATTTTCACACTATAACTCATAAGGGACGACCCAATATGTGCCGATAATTAGCCCAACAATGGTGCCTATGATTTGGGTACAGATCCGGATCCCAGGATCCAAGTGTCGACCTACCCAGACAGATATGATGTGCCTCCATATGTGTCCGCAATTCGGACATCATAGCCGATTCTACGCCAATATCTGCCAAAATGCACTGAAATAAAGTGGTAGCCTCGGTCCTTCCCATAAACTTCTTTGTGGATGACTTAGGCTTATTTCGGGGGACCATTTTTGGAGGACCTCGGCTGTTATGAATATAGCCAAGGTTCATCCAAAGAAGTCAATGGACTGAAGTGTAATAAAAAAAAAAACAATTTCTAAAATAAATAACATTAAAGTAATATATACTAAGTAAATAGTAAATAAATTATTATAACATGTAACATGAATATATTATAATTGAATATAAATATTTTTGTTTTCTATTTAATTCTCCAGATAAAATCTGTAGAATTGAAATTGGTGCATTTTGTGCATGTTTGCTGAATTCGGAGCGTGTTCAGGGGTAATTGGTGCATAGTGAGTAGACGAAATTGTATGCTATTTATAGCAAAATTGTCCCAATCCGAATCTTCCAGTGCTTCAGTGTCCAAAGGGCCCTATAATTTGTTCAGACAATGACAAGGCAAAAAATATTAGCAAATATTCAACATGTTCTTTAATAGTATTTCATGATGAAGCTACTATGAAAGTATTTATTGTAGTCAGCAACTTGGGAAATTGTGTACAGATTTAGCTTAAAAAAAAAGCGGTTTATACTGTGCATTTGCACAATATATTCCAACTTTACCAAATGTATTTCAACTAAAAGTGTGTAGGACTGTTTTACAAAGAAGGGTCTATTCACTAAACAATTAACTTTACCCCCCAAAAAATACTGGCTTTGCTATTGCCTCCGCAGACATAACATTGCCCCAAGCCAATTTTTTACCGGCCTGAAAGTAATAAATACTTGGCACGTGAATATGGATAAGGTTAACAAGAAAAATGTACAATAAAGGTTTCCACAATGAACACCCTAAATTACACAGCTAAGGACCTTTCACTGGGCCATTTTGGCTCTGCGGAGCAAGGGTTAAACTTGGGGTTGACCTTAGGACAGTGCTTATATGTTGTTTCTTTTTTTCTAGTTCCAAGGAAAAATAGACCAGGAGGGATGTTGAACATTCTTAAAAAAAGGTAAATAAATAAATGAATTACATCTTTTGTAGTTCGAACCCCCAACTTTAACTCTTTAGTTTCTGGCTGTAAAAAGTTAATACATTGTAAGTATATTTTTAAGTATTGGTTAATGACATCTAAATAATGATAAGTAATAGTTACTTTAGTTACACACTGAGCAAGTGGAACACATTGGGGTCTATTCAGTGACATTAAATCCTAAAGACGGCAAAATAAATATTTTAATTAAAAATATAAAAAAATGTAAATCCTTAGTAAGTGAAATCATCTAGAAATGTATAGATCAAATACTATTCTTACCAGATTTTGAGCTTTGCTTTCATATTCATTCTTTTATATCCGTACATTAAAACCATACCATTAGAAACTACTGTCATCAATGAACATCTCATCTATAGCTTTACTGATAACTCCGGCCAACATAAACTAGAAATTAAATTTAGATTTCTTTAAAATAATGCCATGACTTTTTTTTATGTCAGGTGTACTGTGTAGATGAAGTATTGTATCCCTTATAAACAATGTAAGCAGCATGAGAGCCGCTGGAACATCTATACAGTTTAAATATTGTTTTTTTTCATGGTTACAGAACTATCCCATGAGAAAGTATGAGGAACCCTGGTTAATTGTCTGTAAAAGTAATTGTAGGCTAATCACTCAATAGAAAAATTGTCCCTGCTTCTCACTAATCTAATACATTATCATCTAATCCTTTCTAAGTAGAAAGACCTTGATTGGGGAAGTGGATGGGATAAGGGGCATTTGCAGCATTTCTATGTGAAATGCTTGTTAATAATGCATGATGGAGATCTGATTTATGGTTCTTAGCAAGTGTTTTTTTTCTTCTTTACTGTCACTTTAAAGGTGTGCCAATTGGCAGAGATTTCTTTGGCATGCCATTTTTCACGCAGTCATTAAAGACACCTCAGGCCTAAATCGAGCCCTGAAAAAATAGATGGTGAAAGCAAACAACAGATACATTATGAGCAACGGCAAATGTCTGCACAAGTCCAAGGGTTGGTTATCTTTAACCCCTTGATGTCCGAAAACATTGTGCCTTTCCCATGCCTAAATGCCCTATGTCAAAGTCATGGGTCTTTGAAATGGGCGGCATATGATCGCTATGTCTGTCATCACAGTGAATATGTTTTCAGGCAGGCTCATCTTGCGGGAGCCTGTGAGTGCGAGTTCCCGCTGCTCACAGAGCGAGGAGGTATATATATATATATATATATATATATATATATATATATATATATATATATATATGTCCTATTGCGTGAAGGGGTTAACTGCAACATGCTATCTATTAACATACGGTAAAAGAAACAAATGTGCTAGAAGCAGTAAAACCGAAGTACAGGTGATGTATAAGACGTTGGAGTGGTTGGATATTACACTATGGTGTGCTGGTCATTTAGTATTGAACCCTTCAACAAAAGAATGTTAAAACCACTTAAGGATCATAGTGGAGTATGCATTACCGTCTACCACATACAGTCTTAATGGCCTTTAGAACCTAATACATAAACCCAATATAAAATCCCTGCCCTACTTCAAGCAGAAAGTTCATAATCAGTGTCATGTTTGAATTGACAGCTTGTAAAAGCCATACACTGTGAGAATGAATGTTACTGGTATGCTGCTCTGGGAAGGAAATAGAATGACAGCTGTACGATGAACAGACACTAACGTGTATTGTTGATGGTATGCATCAAATTATAGGAACACAGAACATTGTAGGTGAAGGAAATTCATTATACACTACACTATATCACTGAGTAAGTTAACAGTGTTTCTCAAAAATGAGCTAAGCCCACAGACCCTTATTCAAAAATGGTCGACTGATTTGAGATTCTGCTGCTTGGCAGACACTGAATCATATTCTGACAAATTTTATCCCACACTCGACTGCCGTTTAGATTTACTATAGAAATCAAGTGAATTAATGGATTGCCGCACACATCTGACTTAGTAACACTTGAACACTACACAACTGGTTTAACATATTTTGCCTCAGTAGCTGTGCACCTTAAAAACACAGTTTAACACAATCTCTCAATAAATATCAATACTCTGTTGAAGTGAATACTAAATGCAGTCAACGCATAAGAAGGTCATGGTATTTGTATTATTTCACCTAATACATAATTTGTTTCTGGGTAGAGTCAGATCTCCAGTGACCAGCAAGGGTGCTGTTGTCTTGTGTCACTAAAACTCAAACGATTGGTCGTGTAGATGTATATTACACATATTCGCTGTTACAGAGAGAGGCATGTCTTGTCTGTCCAGGTACTGTAGCCAATTTGTGTAATCAGCTATTGGCTATGCAATGTATAAACTATACACCACTATGTCATACTATTGTTTGAACCCAGTTTGCAGCATTAATAAGGGAACAATTGCACATATGTATGTACATGGGAATGTCTGTGTATATGTGCAGTAGTATATGTAAGTATGCTAGTGCTTTGGATGTGTTGTGCATGGTATGTGCCAGTGCTTGAGGGGCATGCATAACATCCACAGCACAGGAGTTTACTTGTGTTCTCCTTTTCACTTTAACAGGAGAGCAGGGTGCCCTATTCATTTCACCAAACTCATGTGTGGTGGGTTGTGTTTTAACAAAATAGTGAATTAGGCAGGCAACTCCCATTCCATAGGTTTTGAATATGATAAATGCAGTTTTGAAGTGGTTTTAGCTACAGTGCGGCCAGAATTCCTCTTTGGTTGTAGCCGTCGTCTCCATTTAGTTTGTTAAACTTCAGAGATTGATGCCAGCTGAACAACATTCCATACAGTACATCTGACACATCTCTCTTACAGATTAACTAAATGTACATAAGTGACCAACAGTAGTGCTGCAGACTTACATGTCGGAATACATTTAGATGCAATTATATTACTCTTTCATGAAGGCTATTCTATGACTGACAGTAGCATTTTCTAAATGGCTAGATGTTTTCTATCAATATGCTTTGACCTTGCGTATTTAAACATGTTAGTCTGACAGCTCCTTGATCCCTTCACTTTACATAATTACAACACCATTCAAAGGACTACAACAAGTTATGCTTTTAATTCTTATTATAATATCACAGAATGAGCAGTAAATGAGCAGTTGGTAAGAAAAGTAAATTTATTTGACAGAAAATTCAGCATGGGATTAAAGTATTAAATGCCAGAGAAAGGATTTTTAAAAAAATCAAATAAAATAACTTACCTTGATACAATATTGTCTTGATTTGTTCTAAAATTTTCACACATAGAAAGAATAGAAAGACTAAGACAATAAAGTGTAGACCATCTGATTTTTTTCCTTCTTAGCACCATTACCCACTGGACATGAACTCATGTTTTGATAAGCCAATTATTCCAGGCTCATAGAATTAGAGTAAGGGTATCTGGCTTCCCAACTACCAGCACTCTAGTGCTGATGTCAAGTAACTCTTGATGTCTGCAAAACAAAAAGGAAACAGGAGAGATATAGAACAGAAGTCTCATGTTAGTAGTGAATAAAGGTTTTAATACAAGAAATAATTAATCCGCTTACTTTTCAAAAAAGAGATATCAGCGTCCTGTAGTTATTAACTCCGCCGGTAGCTCTGTATACTGGCATTTCACTGTTTAAAATACAGATAGGACAGTCTATTGCGTTGTTAATCCATTGCAGGTCATGCATGTTGCACTTTGTCTACGCGTTTCGCTCATATTGGAGAGCTTCATCAAGGGTGTTGCAAGCGAAACACATAGACGTAAGGCACAAAATTCAATTTGTAAATTGTCTACAGGGAAGAGGTTGCACATCAGCAAAAAAAATATCACTGACATGTCTGGGAAAGTGTGAACTATTTATCACAATTTTCCTTTGTGAAAAAAACAAGTAAACAAACCAGCATAGCAGCATTTGCAAATATAAACTAGTACATTTCATACTATTTTGTGTTTCCAACCCATTCAGCTTAGTGACTTAATACTGTACACCTCTATAAAGTACCAGGCATCATAAAAACATCCGTGAATATAGGTAATATATACAAAATCCGCATGGTTAATTGCAATAATTTCACAATCAAAGTACTGAATGTTGCATGTTTTTGCCGGAGAAAAAAAATAAAATATGTAACAATTTTCTTGCAGTTTGGTTGAAAACCCAAGTGTAGATAAATATAAATGAACGCAGCTACACATTAGTGGTTATTTGCAAATTATCAGTGTATTTTCACTACACAGTAAATCAAAGTATGGCAAAGTATGGCAAAGTATGGCTGTATAATAAAGTAAAACTAGAAATTAGTACTTATTCATAATACAAATTCATCATTTTTCTACATGTAAAAGGTTTCTCATTTAATGGAGATGATCTGTACTTGATTGGGATTATGACTCATGACCCACATTCAAACGCCTGAACTGCCGATTCGGATCTGAATTGAGGGATATTGAATAGCCTCTAAATTCCCTGACCAGAATCAAATTCGGGACAAATCGGGGTATATTGAGTAGACACTTCTGAGAAAAATACATTTTACATGTGTGTGTGTGGTTTCTCCTGTTTAAGGCATTACCTGTGGTTTCATTTGCAAATTAATTCATTTTCCATGAGAAATGTGTCATTTCAAGCCACAAAGTGAAGTCCTAGGCATTAGACACCATAGACACACATTTAATATATACAGTTGTTTTATGTATTTGCGTGCTGTAGAGAGAGCATATATTTATTAATTGATAGATTATTATGAATTTGCTTGTATTTTCATAACACAGATTGATAGACGATGTGTTTAAACTGTGTCTGTGCTGGCTGGTTTATGATAAGCCTTGTTGTTCCATATGCAAAACATTTTCCATTTAAGTGTCTTATTTGCATATCATGCTATAAGTATATATCAGAAAGAGGAAACACCACATACCCATTTAAAACACATCATGATAATCTTGAAATTGTGATCATAGTACTATTTATGTTTCTATGATTTTTTTTTATATATAGTGTTTTTTTCACCCAAATCCTCCCTCTTTTGTCCTCTTTTCAAGGAGCTCCCAATTTTTAGTTTGTATGTTGAGTGTGACACAATAAAATAGTAAAGAAAGCAATGTCCCAGGGGATAAGCCGGCTCCTCTCAGAAATGAGTATTAACCTCCCATATGTAAATTTTACCGGTGCTGGGTGAAGCTGAATGAAGTACACAAGAGAAGAAAGATGCTAGCACTCCTCAGTCCAGTAGAAAATAAAACGATGGATTTGTTGCATTCGATCGGTAAAAAAACAAACAAAGCAGTAATACAGACAGGGGGAGTACGCCTTATGCGTTTCGTGCCTAAACGGCACTTAATCATAGGCCGATTAGGCACGAAACGTGTAAGGCGTACTCCCCCTGTCTGTATTCCTGCTTTGTTTGTTTGTTTTTTACCGATCCGATGCAACAAATCCATCGTTTATTTTCTACTGGACTGAGGAGTGCTAGCGTCTTTCTTCTCCGGTGACACAATAAAATACTTAATTCTTATTCTAAATGACCTATCAAATGACGTAAATAGTTACCAAGTGGCCATAAAGTCGCTGAAAAAATTCAGTGAAAGTACGACCCATGGCTACACCTTCAGCCACTCCCACAAAAATAAGTGTCCCTCTTTGGACATCTGAAATGTTGGGAGGTATGTGATTACCGGTGATAGATTCACTAGACTGATCTTTACCTGGTTTATTAGTAATATTAGAGTTTATATAGCGTCTAATATACCACAATCTCTATTTTTTAAAATATTTATATTATATTTGGATAGTGAACTGTGCTTTTGCTGCAGTTTTTATTCCATTTGTTATTCTTTTAAGTGGCAAAAAAGGCTCCATGCTAACTTTTAATCAGACACAAAACACTTTCATTTAGATGACTTCTGATAAAAACTAGGAGGTCTAGACACTAAAATTCAGTTTTGTAATTTTAAGTTTGCACTAACCTCAAACAGCAAGGTTGGACAGATATGGCCCTCTCGTATGCCACATTTCAACCAAAATCGCAAAACCAAGTTCAACATGTGCCGATCAAATTTGACCTCTGCATTAAAAATCACTTTGCTAAATTCGCCTCCCATTATTATAAATGGGAGAAATTCGATACTTGTGTTTTTGAAACAAAGACAAACTCAGGTTGAGTTTGGCTTAGAAAATTTTTTTTAGTGTCATTTTTTCTCCTAAAGGACCTCCCAACTCCATGCTTCCTGTGGGATTCTATGGGATTCGAATCTGACATCCAGCTTTAGTTCAGAGCACCATTCCCATTACACTTTTAATTAGGCAGAAAAGGCATATTGCCTGACTGAAAGATAAAAGTTTGTTTAGTCCTGCCTTAAGAACATATAATTGGCTTGTTATACTTGTATTTGATATGTGATGTTCTATGCTGCTGAACATTCTCTGTAATTTAGTTAATGCATATTAAAAATCCTTGCTAATGACTGTTTTCTCTTTCAGAAAAAGCTGCTCTCGGGAAGATCTCCTACAAGAGCAATTTATCGGCAGGCTGCATCCATAATCCATGCTTACACTGTATGTTTATTCTCTGAAGACAAAAGAAACCCCCACTTTTTATTCTTTAAATTATATTTTACACTAACAAGAAGCTGTGGTCATCTTTATTCTAAATTTTGACAAGTGAAATCTATGATGTGTATAACTGTCTAATTTAATAAAAAAAAGTTTTACATTCATGAAAGTATAGCTACAAAAATTCTATGTACCAAAAAAATTGTTTTTTTTTTTTTTTTTTTTAAATTTGTGTTCATCATACTTCTTTTATGGGCCCTAATTGCAGAAATATCTCAAATTATTTGGATGGATAATTAAAAATAGAAAATAAAATAAGTATACTACAAGTGATTATATTGAAATGTTACATTCTTAAGAGAAGCAGAAATATTATTAGTACAGAGCATAAGTCCCAAGAGAGAAAAAGAGGCTGTGTATTTGAAATTAAAAAATATTTTGCCATCATTCAATTCAAAGAATGTTCAAATAAAAAAAACATAATTATAATCCGTGCGAGGAAGCACGGATTGAGCTAATGCTGCCTGTGTCTCCCCGCCGAGTGCACTGATCTACAGGGTGGGGGCAAACCTTCACCTCTAAACAGTAGGAGTGATTGGTGCGTTGAGTAAACCCCACACAATAGAAAGTATATAAGGAAATATGGTAATTGCCTGAGAATTGCTGATATGGCAGTATAAGGAAGGTTTTTCATTGTTTCATAATGTGCATGGGGAAACACAAAGATAAACAAAGACCATAGTGTAATCCAGTATTGCAATAATTATTGGTGTAGTATAAACAATTACACTCACAAACACTGTAGATATAAGCAGCACATCAATAACTGGTCTGAGTCTTCTCTCTTCCACATAGGGTCCCCATATATGTCAGAAAAAGTCGAGGAGATAAATTATTTACAGATACAGTAAATATTTAATAAAAAAAACAAATAGCATCTTACATAAAAATTTCCAGCAGCAAGCTTCTCCGTAGTTATAAAGATCTGGTGGAGCAAAAGTCTTGAAAAGTCTGAGATATTAGCAGTATTGGTAGGCACGCTACGCGTTTCGCCTCTAATTGGGCTTCTTCTCGGCGTGTCGAGTAACTGTTTGTTACAGTTTAAGCGCCAGGATTTATATTTTTTGGATCCAAACCTTCACCTCTGCACCCGGTGCGGTCCGCCCCCCACTCCGGCTCTGCTCGGGGAGGAGGGGCACTTGCCCCATTGCCCTCCCCTGGATCCGCCACTGATCTTAACTGAAGAAGCAGTCATGCTGCAGGAGGAAGCAGCTTCATTCAAATAAATAACATGCATCTGTGTTGATCAAGAAGAGTATATACCTATCTGAATCTGGACAACTTTTTATTCTCACAATGCAACTTTTTACTCTCATGCAATTGCTCTCCATTTCTGAAGGAAACACCTTACATAACCCACAATGTCCATAACTCTCTTGTTAATCTAGCTTTTAAAATAGGATTTCAGCCTTGGCAGATTAGCATAACCAGCGAAGTAAAATTAGCATAGAGAGTGACACGGTAAGGAAAAAGGATTTTTTTTCCCCAGGAATTTTTATGAACATCAGCACTTTGTGTTTCAAAAGACACACTCAACTCTAAACACTATTTATTACGCTCATTCTAATTTATACCTACAGAGTTCTCTCCCTGTATAACCAGGCTGATCTAGCATAAAGCAGCTTAGAAGAGATTAAAAAAAATGACCTCAGAAGGGAGCTAAACAAAGACCATGATGTAAATAATCTTGTTCGATGGATGTGAGTTAACTATAGGTAATGGGATTCTTGGAAAAGGGCAATTATGAGACACCCTTCAGCAAAAAATATAGATGTATGTGTGCAATGAATTTTTACTGACATTATTGATGGAAATCAAGCCTATCTTTATTTATAGGAACAATATATATGTTCAAGATATTTCTGTGTATTCTGTTAATGCTATGATAACTGTGCCATTCCTGCAGTCATTTCAACCCCCTTATTTCTCTGTAACGGGGATACTTGGAGTTATTAGTCCCCAGAACAAATAAGTTTACTGTAGGAGCTCCGGACCCTGTACCACGCCAGGCAGGGGTCCCTTATCTCCTGCAGCTCCGTCTGTCTCCTCGGCCGCTGCCAGGGATCGGCACCATCGCGTGGTAGGTAGCATCCCTGGCCTCCAGTACTTTGCGCCCCGCGTTCAGTGGATGCCTCCGTGGTGAAGATGGTGAGGGGGCATGTCCTAGTGCCCGATGGTCCATTCTCATTGGTGGTAGCGGTGGAGGTGGGGACGGAGGCTGGCACACCCTCTAGTGAGTGTCAGGCTGCTCTGTGGTAAGTGGGTGGACTTCCCTATTTGGAGGGTTTTCAGCCAAGCAGCCTTTAAAAAGCAAGCACTAACTTCACTAAGGGCTTGTGTATTGAGCTGCAAAGTGGTATTTACCCTTAGTTCTCTCCCAGTGTGTATTTTCCCCTTAGCAACCTTTATTGATAAGACCACCCGGATTTTTGACCTCAGCTTTCTCATTGGATATCCTGAACTCTCCTACCCTTGACCCCAGCTTGGCTTAACATTTTCCCTCATCATACTGCCTGCACCGACCCCGGCTTGGACTTTCATATATGCTGCTTAACTGCCTGCCCTTTGAACCAGACTGTCCAACGGTTATGCTCTCCCCTTGCTGCTCCCCTGTGGCCCGGGGCTACCTTCCTGCCTTAGGCTTCCAGCCCCATCCTGACACTGACCCCTTACTATTCACTGGAATTATATGGGCACTCACTCAGCTTGACTACAATATTATAAACCATTTGAACTATAGCAATAATCTAAACCCCTAAATAATGAGTATCTGCAGCAACAAAGGCTAAATTGTAAGTCCCCCAAAACACACACATGGAAAAACACCCAAATATGATACAAAATATGAAAATGTGATTAGTGCTTTACAGTGTGCTGTAGATACTAAATACAAATAGATAAAGCTTGATGGCTTGACAAAGATCTGATAGGGTTGAAACGTTGCAACTTTGGCGTTATTGTATGGGACCCAGTGGATTCCTACACCCGGCACTGTTTGAAGAGTGATGATAGACCCTATTTGTTATATATTGATTCATGTCATTAAGTGGTTGTTTCTTTTACTTGGAGGTTTGGAGCAACTGGGAATATCGCTAATTCACTAACAGAAAAAGCCCATTGTTACACAGTGTACACTACGAATGTTGGTTTTTCTTTTTTTGCTTGGTTATGGTCATACGTTATTATATGAAGACTTCCTCATGTATTGAACCTGTTTACTATTTTTTTATCTTGTATCTATTTCACACATTTAAAGCACACTGAGCACACTTTTATTTTTTGTATTAAACTTAATTGTACTAATTATAGTTCTTTGACCATGATCTCAGCCATCAAATTGAAATCCAGTTAAAATCAATTTCATCCCTTTGCCTCATAGTGAAAACAATGTTTCAAAGAATATTATACTGGTACTTTCAAGTTCATTACCCTCACTATGAAAACGGCTGCTTTATGGAATAATAACTGCCCATTGACATTAAACAGTGATGACCAAGTCAATAATAGACAAGTGCTTTTTTTTTTTTTTTTTTTTACTATAAATTCTATACATATTAAAAATAGTTTTCTACCCACTGATCTGAAAACAACAGCTTTTTTGTATTTCAAACTCTAAAATATGGAATATAAATCATTCTGAATTTGATGGAAGACTTTATGTGCATGAGAAGATACATACTAAGTAAGAGAGCAAAACGGAAGATCTTGTTGAAAGATAAATCACATTTCTTTCCCAACCTTCTTCTTCTAAAACAAATAGCATGGCATTTACTGTGCGAAAAGATATAAAAGCATCTAATGGATTCTACAGTCAAAAATGTGACATTACTGGAGCATTCACTGTCATTCTTTCAGTGCACAATGTACTCTCTAACCAAATTCCTTTTAATCTCAGCCCTTTTGGATATTTGCAGAGCAGAACATTGGATGTTTGTGATATGAAATATATTCGTTCCTTTTAACATTACATAAACATGGTGGGGGGCATGTATAAACACGGCACATACTGGCTCAATCAGCGTGTGGACCAATGTATAAAACCCCGGACAAATTTGTGCCATATGTGTCCCCAAACCGCTTATATGTGCCATCTTAGGTGTTACCCCCAGCTACAGGCTTTTAAAGGGGTGGTGGCAAGGGTCACCCAGGTGAGGGGGCTGCCAACACCAAAAGCCACAGGGAGCAGAAGGGAACCAAGCCAGCTTCCCCAGTATTGAAACCTGTTATATCTTCTGAAGACATGAAGTGAAGTCTTTTGTACAAGGGGTAGAAGAGAGATTTCTGAGTGGCCAAAATGTAAAGAAGGGTGGGACTAAATGTCTGCTCTCCACCTATTGGTCTCTTCCTTCCATTATCCCACATAGGCGCTCAGCTCATTGGGTGGTAGTTTAACTGGCCAAAGTTAAAGAGACATTGGCACCTTCGTGCTTGGTCCAAATGTTAAAGCCTTCAGTTAAAGGGTTTAAAGGCCAAAACTCCCGCCCTCATGTGCTGTTTCATGCCAAATCAGCAAATTAGTTTATCCCCAACCATTGTTTAATCACAGTAATTGCTTTTACCCCTATTGGTCAATCACTGTACTTACTGTATAAATATCCTACTACAACCCCAATAAATGTTGACTGTTATTCTGAAGCTGGTAGCCATGTTTACTCCTTTTACATACAATGGAGAAGACTCTAACCACTTTCTTGGTAAGGGATTAGGAAGAAAAGAAAACCCACTAACGAAAACGGAACATCTGCAATCTTCCCCGTTCTCCTTACAGATGTAATGAGAAATGTAAAACATGCATTCATTTTAGTACTCTGATCCCTTCTTATAAGTACAGTACTGCTCCATATTATCACTTCACTAGCAAAAGAGGACAGGTAGGCTTCCGAGCAATAATATCAATGCTCTTTTATGTTATAATGAACACTTCATCACTGTGAAATAGCAAGCACAGGTTTTAAAATAAATCAATTGTAGAAACAATGCTCAAAGAAAGAAATGGCTACTCATATTGCCAATTTATTTTGAGATATCAAAGGCGGCTGATGTCAGTTTTTTAAAAATAGTTATTTTAGTTAGCATGGCGATATAAACTCTTACTGAGGACTACACTACACAGTTATAAACTGTACTCCTTACATTATTAGCAAACTGATTGGCTCTTTATGGTTTCCTTAGAAACAAACATATGTCAATGGACCACTGTTTGCTCTACCTACAAGACATAACATGGGGGGGGGTGAATTATGTAGAAATAGCGGTCTAATCAATGTTACAAAGTAATGAAATGTTAGAACAGTGATATAATGAAAAAAATAATATCCCACAATTCAGAACATGTGCATTTTATTGGAGAATGTAATTAGATTTCACCTGTTAAAAATACTGATAAGAGATAATATGCTATCAGGTTTGTGCCACAGGAAGGCAAATTGAATCTGAAATATGTGATATCATATCCTTGGCAGATTCAAGTACTGACAAGTAAACTAGAAAATGTAGACATTAATAACAGAGTTAGAAAGATAGGCATGCTGGAGAATCTATGCCACTCAGCTACTAATGCCTGATTTTTGCAGTTCACTTGTCTATTCAGTTTTAATAAATGCAGATAGTAAAACAATGGGAATAGATGTGGAAGCACATGGGAGAGGATCTCCATTTTTGTTAATAATATTACAGTATGCATTGACATAGTCTTATCAAATACCATATGGCAGAGAAGTGTCTCATCATCGAATTCCTGGAAATAAGTATTGAGGTGTGTGTGATGCTGCCTTCCTCCACTCACTGCTGCTTAGTACTCCCCTTGTGTGAATTTGAACTGTGTGCACATGATTTTCCTAATAATGAGCAGCTTAAGCTGGTGATTTTCATAATTTTAATGTCTATCCTGTCTATGCAACTTGGCAGCTTTCCCTATTTCATTTCCGTTGTATCTATACAATCTTGTTTTCTGCTGCTTGCTGCCTCTCTGATTCTTGCCTGTTGAACCTTCAGACACATACACCATATCCTGACCTAAGAGGACCAGATCTTGCCATTGCTAGCAGAGCAGTGATTCTAGGTTGGCATTGCTATGTTGCTCACTTTACCATTCCTTCATTCACACTGATTGATTGACAGCGCCACCTCACATGTGTGAGTGCTAGTGCCAATGGGAGTGCCATGAGGGTGATGGAGCATGTCCTTGGTTCTGGGGTAAGTCATGGATGTGAAATATGGATTATGGGCAGAGGCGTCACCCGGTGTGGTAACTCATGGTGTCACCCCCTTGGATTTCCTCCAATACCATGACAAACAGATTCCTTAGTAATGTTAGTCAGATGGCCCATTAAATATGCCACATACAGGAGCCCCACAAATTATGTCACACACAGGAGCCCATTAACTATGCCACACACAGGAGCCAATTAACTATGCCACACACAAGAGCCTCATAAATTATGCCACACCAGAGCCCCATACATTATGCCACACCAGAGACCTATCATTTATGCCACACACACAGGCACCCCTAATTATGCCACACACAAGCGCCCCATAATTATGCCACACAAAAGAGCCCCTTAATTATGCCCCACATGGGGCCCAATAAATATGCCACACATGGGACAGCCATTAATTATGCGACACACAGGAGCTCTACGAGGTGACAATTGTACAATTTACATATCTATACACACAGACATCTCTATCTCTCTCTCTATAACTAGTTGCATTTATACTTATTTGAATTTTGTAATATTATATTCAACTATTTTCATATGTAATAAAATGTTATTGAAAAATTGCATTCCTTGTTTTTATTACCTTTCTCTGCACCCACATTGCACCTAAAGGACTTAACACAGCACCATCCAGTACCCACAGAACTTGTCATGCAACTATATTGCACCCACAGCACTTGGCTTGCACTCATATTTCACCTACACGATTTGGCATGCCACAGTGTCACTTTGCCCCACAGCACTATCCAGTGTCACTTTCCTCATAGTACATGTTATTTTGCCCCACAGACCATGCCACAGCATCACTTTGCCAATTAAAATAAACCAGTTTGCCCATTCAATATTCCAGCATTTAACCCCTCAATATGCCAGTATTTTGTCACTCAATATTGCAGCATTTAACCCCTCAATTTGCCAGGATTTAACCCCTCAATGTGCCAGGATTTAACTACTCAATATGCCAGGATTTAGCCATTCAATATGCCAGGATTTATCCACTCAATATGCCAGGATTTAACCCCTCAACACGCCAGGATTTATCCCCTCAAAACGCCAGGATTTATCCCCTCAATATGCCAGGATTTAGCAATTCAATATGCCAGGATTTTTCCCCTCAATATGCCAGGATTTAGCCACTCAATATGCCAGGATTTAGCCACTCAATGTGCCAGAATTAAGCCATTCAATATGCCAGGATTTAACCCCTCAATGTGCCAGGATTTAGCCCCTCGATATGCCAGGATTTAACCCCTCAATATGCCAGTATTTTTGCTCGTTTTATAAAACCCTCCTCCCTTGTCCCCAGTACTTACCGTATTTGCTGCTCCGTGTCCCTGACAGTCTTCCCTCCTGCACGGAGGAGGGAAACACAGCCACCGGATGTGACACATCCGGTCGCATTGTTTTTTTGTTTCTGGCAGCCGTATCCAGGCTGCCAGAAAAAAAAAAGTTTTGGCAGCGCGATGCACTGCTGCGGGATGGCGGCAGCACGGGTGTCACCCCCGCTGTGGGTGTCACCTGGTGCAGTCTGCACCTCCCGCACCCTCCTCGGGACACAACTGATTATGGGGCCTGTCCTGGCTGTGCAATGTGGGTGATAGGGCATGTCCTTGGTGTGCACTGTGGGTGATAGGTCATGCAATATGGGTGGAGAGGGGGTGCCCAAATCTAGTTGTGCCTATGGCAGCACAAAGCCAAAATACACCACTAGGCATCCCGATTCCCTGGGGAAGGGGGGGGGGGGCAGAAGATGGGAAGTATGCTCTAGCGTGTATTGTACACCTCACTCATACACATATACAGCATGTCACTCAAATTATATTATATTATATGCATATGGTTTCATATATACACATACTAGACCAAAAGGTGGAGGCCGAAGGGGGCCGGGGGCAAGTAACAATTCCATCTCCTGGTGTGCAGCCGATGTGAGCCAGAATTTGTGCATTTCTCCCTTAGTTCAGTTATATATGGGTTTATTTAGAGTACAAATGCAAAAGATTTGAATGTACTGCTCCAATTTAGATAATTTACGCACTGTACATCTTATGAATATCTTGCAATGGGCAATTATTTTAATGATACACTAAACCTATTTTATACAACTGACATCTCAGAAGGAAAACGATGGTCCTGCATTAATATAAAAGTATTTAGGCTTTATTCAGTTGGATTCAGATGTGTACATAATGTAACACACACATAAAAGGACATCTGTGATTTCTCATCTAGAATTCTAGGCTATCTTTCTTTGTACAATAAGAAAAATATTAGCAGCCATGACAACCTGACCCAATTTCAACAATTTAAAGAGATCGCATCAGGACCAAAACAAAATGCAACACGTAACAAACTGGTTTTCATCTCAGTTCTAAGGTGTGCATCCTTAAAGCTATTCTACCCTCATATATCAGGACCACAAGGGCTCACAGCAGGAGTGGTACCTACTAGCTGGAGTAGTATTACTTTTGTGGTGGGGGGGGGGGGGGGGGGGATGCAGATCCTGTTAGTTACAGGAACTAAAGAAATTTGAACTTCAAAGTGACCTAAACATTTTTTTAATCCATAATAAAGTTCAAGAATTATAAAACATATGCATGTATTCATTAAAATTTGATTATCCATATTTTGACTGTATTCTATTTACTTACAAACAGCAAGTTTGCAGATTCTAATGATCCTCTTACTGAGCTTCCCAGCATTTGGTTGAAGCCTAAAGAAGAAAAGTAGCAAAGTGTCTGGGCTTGCAATCTGAGCATACATTCATCATACAGGAGCCTGTGCAGGTTGTTTACACTTGGTGTACAGCGAGGTCAGTTTTTTGAAGGAAACATCTAACTTTTACATACTCCACTATAGAATATGGAATGCATGAATGTCCAGGGGGGAAGATATGTATTAACCAAGGAAGGGATCATAAAGGAATTACTTTATTTAACTAATTGATTTCCCTCGGAACATAAATTAATGTCTCTCAAAAATGGCTGTCTCTTTATGTACAGCTGTATTTTTGGACACAAACGAGTAGCAATTCAGGAAGTATGAATTGGGTTATAGTGCAGGTCAGTCCATAACACAACAGAGGCAAAAAGAAAAGGACTACTAATACAAGGAGACCTCTGTTTTGCAGGCAAATATGTGAGGATCACGCTAAAATTTGGGAAATAGAAAATATGTCTGTCCACTCTACTTATATCTTGTTTTATCATCTCTCCTCTAGAGCAGATGTAAGCTAATAGTCCAGGGTAAAATGAATTAGTATAATACAGAATACATGGGCAATGCCCATGTTCTACAGATGGTAATTATAAATATGAGGTCCATTTAACATGATAAAATGAAGCGTGCTGGGATTTCTGTAGCAATTATGTCTTCATATGTTCAGAGAGTTGCTTGGTATATAATTTCCCTCTTATCTAGCTACAGCAAACCAGCTGGCATAGTGTACCATAAAATACATCAACACTTTGATATTCAGCTATATCAACATTTCTTCTTAAATGTATTTAAATTCTTAAATACGGAGAATCAGGTTCGATGGACAGCAGCAAGTGCGCTTACTGAAAGAAAAGTTTATATCGTAACTGCCAAACTTTCTTGAAAAAGTTTCAAATGCAAACATGGTACAATGTGCAAAACTTATGGAAGGAAATGAGAGCACAACGAATGTGAATCCCATATCGGCTACTATTCACTAAAAGTAGGATATGGGAGCTTTCATTCTCACAGACTCCCGACCAACACACAAATATAAAGCAATTAATTAGCAGTTTGTATCATAATCCTATTCACTGGTCAATCAGGAGAATTTCAAGAGAATTTATTTTATTTCACATATTGCTCAAGTCTCAAACTCATTATATATATATATACACACACACACACACACACACAACATGTCAGCCCCCTGATACTGCTATACAAGCTAATAGGGCTTAACCCCTTAACGCATATGGACGTATATATACGTCCTCCTTTTTCATGTAGTGTTGCGCTCCTTAGCGCAACACTACATGTCTGTAGCTACTCTCAGAGGCTGCTTCGGATCCGAAGCAGCCTCTGAGAGGAAGCCCCCCCCCCGCGCATACGATCACCGCGAATGTGATCGTATGCGCGCTAACACACATAGGCAGTGAAAGCTGATCACTGCCTATGTGTGTAAAGTGTTGCAATGATGCCTCGATGGAGGCATCATGCAACACATTCTGTCCCCCCCTGGACACCGCGATCACCCAGCATGCTCCTCCGATACAGCGTGCCCAGAGGAGAGCGACGGAAGAGAAAAAAAAAAATCTCTTCCGTCGCTCTGAAACCGCTACTTGACTGCCCCTAGAGGCAGTTAAGTATAGTACAATTAAAAATAGAAAAATAATTAAATAAAATAAATAAATAAATGGAAAAAAGTTAACCCTAGATCTACTGTACCTAGATCTAGGGTTAGGGTCATAAATAGGGTCATAATTAGTGTTACAGGGGTGTTCGGATGATTACAACGGTTAGATTAAGGGGTGGGGGTAGTTTTAGGGTTAGGGTAAATTTAGAGTTGGGGTAAATTTAGGGTTGGGGTTAAAAAGTCACTGTAGAAGAAAATGATTAGAAAACAAAAAAAACACTAAAATTGTTTATTGCCCAATTACTTGAAATAAAACATAGACAAACAAGGAAACATTGGTATTACTAAACTCAGGACAAATATTATAAATATATAGACGGGGTCTTTTTAACCATTTGTAATTGTGTAAAAAAAAAAAAATTAGGTCAAAGTTAGAAAAAGTGTTTTTTATGGCATATTTTCATCATATTTTATATTTTTTTAATAGTAAATGATATCATATGAAGAAAATAATAGTATCAAATGAAAGCCCTATCTGTCCTTTAAAAAATGATATATAATGTGTGTGGGTGGACTGAACACAAAGAAAGAAATTCACAGTTCAGTAAACGTATGACAAAAATAATGGAATTCTGGTCTTCAAGGCACATCAAATGCAACATAGCACTCGGTCACTAAGCTGTTAATAAGGTATTTTATTTGTATCATTAGATTGTCATTTTTACTTAAAATACCTAAATGCAATCTTTCAATTAAACTTTACTTTTTTTTCGCAGACAATTGTCCTTTAATTATGAAATAAATCTATTTCAGCAAATATACTGAAACATCTAACTAGCACTCCAACTAATGTAATATCGGGGGGCAGAGTCTGGGGAGGGGAGCTGTCAGTGCGACCGCTCATGTGCTGTAACACTGTAACCCATTTATGATCCTGGCTTCTAAAGCCAGGATCGCTACGGCACATGCACCGAATGCTGAACATGCCCAGTAAGCGTTCTCTGTGGTCTGGAATGCCAGAGCATGCGATTAGGACCTATAGCCCTGAGTCCAGCTGTCCCTCTCAGCTCTACCTCTGTCACGAAAAGTGGGACAGAGGTATAGTGCAGCAGGACATAACTCCCAAATTTGGACTGACCCGCGCAAAGAGGGACAGTTGGGAGGTATGGTCTCCTACTCTGCACACATTCAGGATTAAGTATGGAGATAGAGCAGAGATCCACCTTCCTTCCTTGCGCACTTCACACCATGAGCAATATGCATTGAAAAGTACCAATATCATTGAGAATGCACACTATGATAATACATACGCTGCAGTACATAGTCATGCTAATAATGGGCACAGTGTCATTATCATACACAGGGAATGATGTGATCATGTTGGCAGGCACATCACAGCTTTAGTCCTGAAGGACAATGAAAAGCAGTTGTTCCTGCTAAGCCAATCGTAGTGATTTTTTTTATGCTTTAACGCAACTATAAAATGTACTGGTAAATTATGTATCAGCGCTTATTGGTTATCGAAGAGCCTTTCTCAAGAATGTGACCACGTCTGACAAGTAAAAGAGATCAGTTTGATTTAAGCCATCATTACTAGCATGGAAACCTGTGACACAATACACAAGGTCTAGTAATTATCTCCACAGTGATTCCTAAATATTAGCTCAGCACATCTAGCAATATGTCTACATATCACACCTCTAACTAACACAGAGGTAGAGCTCAGCTGGATTTATGACCACAATCCTGCAGTATCAGTGGAAGTTTCAGGGGGAGACTGGTTGTGGTACACGCAGAGCAGCGCTGCCAGTGTCAGTGACAGTGTCTACCACACATGCGAAGTAGAGCTGACACTTAACCTCCCGAGTAATTTGCCAAGGGAAGAGTTGGCTGCTATACCAACATCACTTTTCTAAATGATTTACTCTATTTATTTTTGTCTTTTTTTTTTTTTATATTTACACTTTTTCTTTATTATTATGTGATAGACATACACAAAATTGATAGAATTCCCAATTTACATTACAAACTCCAGTCTAAAGAAAACAATGCACAAGCATTAGGGCATATTATTCCACATCCTTAACACACGTTAATTAAAACAGTAAGATTATACTAGTCCTAACACAAGACACCATTTTGCAATTCAGAAACCATCTAACCTGGTGCTGACCATATTTATTCCTGTTCGGCTGTATGAAAAAGGTCTGTCAAACCTGCTCTTCCTGGCATTTTTCCTTGAAAACAGGGAAATTTTACATGGTTTCCCCTTTTCCAACATAGAATACTAGGGGCATAAAGCTCAGCACAAGTGATCACCGGCGTTGATTAGCTACTTGACAGCAGATAAAAAAAGAAAAACAATACAAAAAAATAATATATAGATAAAAACAGTAATACAATTCCATAGTTTAAAACACAGTCATGTCTTTATATGATAATTACAGCTGAATTAATGTTAACTTGGTTAGAATAAAATGCTATTTTTTTTTTTTAAATTACTGCTTAACATTAACATTAATGAGAAACTATTTTGTGAATAAATACACTTTTATGTACATGTCTAGCCAGGAGGAAGCATCATATGTTAGCAAACTATAGCAAAACAAATCTATCCATAGTCTGTTTGGATATGTTCCCCCCAATATGTTGAAAGTGATGGGTTATGGATATCATATATTTATCTATACGTCAACCATACATACAAAGCTCAGAGTTCCAGTGATAATATAAGTACTCAGCCCTGCCAGACCCTGAGGAGTGGGAACTGACAGGGGAATCAATTTAACTTGTCACAACGATAGCAGGGTAAAGTACTTCACCACACTGAATTAATTATTTTGCCAGCTCATAAACGGTATGACAAGTGAGGCAGTGAAGGACAGCCGGACACTGCTTCTGACTGAGAACCTTAAGATGAATAGAGACGTTTGTTATGTATTCACTGTTCCTTGTATATTGTGATCAAACGTAAAGTCTACACTGTATTATTTCAGTCCGAGATAGCATTGAATAATAATTCAAATAGAAGAAATCACAATGCATTTTTTTGTAATGTAAAACAGTATAGAAACGAAATAAAACGAAACTAAAATAATAACTCCAAAGAGCTTTCCTGTAATTCCTAATGGCTCTAATGAAATATTTTTATGATAACACAATAATAATTAATATTTTTAATTTTCTTAGAAGGTAATATGTGTTTCTGTATGCAGGATGGACTAATATAATGTCTTAATAAAGAGTTCTAATTAGTAGATTTGTGATTCCCCATGAATCATAATCAGTGTGTTTATTAGCTTCCTGTACTAATGAGTTTGTTTACAGAGGCTTTACTAATTATTTGGCTAGTTTGGTGATGTCTAGTGGTGTTGCATGAGCTGCAGATCTCATCATAATTATCAGTTATTCAGGCAGCCGCAAGTTGCCACTTGCAGGTATGGCGATATAGAGCTTCCCATTCCACGCCCTGGCCTGATTAATCCTGTGCATGATGAGACACTCAAGTGCCAGCCAGAAGGGGCATCCGGAGAGGTAAGAGAGGATACATGACCTCCCACCCTGCATATTACTGCTTCAAAACCTTTCGCTAACAAGCCCAGTAGTAGCTGCAAAAGCTAGTTCAGTTTCTTCCAGTACTGGCTCACACTCCCATGCACACAGAGACAGGCCCGCCATCAGGGGGTGACGGGCGATACCGGCGTCCCGGGCACGGCAGGTCCAGGGGGCCCAGGGTCACACCAGGTAAAAAAAAAAAAAAATCTCAGTTAAAAGCCGGTCAGCGGCTGTGAGGGAAGCGTTGTGCGCTCCCCTGCAGCCACGCGGCTTCAATAAGGATTGTTTTAAAAAAAAAATGCTGGCATATTAAATGAGAAAAGAATGGCACATTGAGGGGCAAAATCCTGGCATATTAAAAGGCAAAAGAATGGCATATTGAGGGCAAAATATTACTGGCATTTTGACCAACTGCTCCCAACCACCCTCCATATTACAGTAGACCGGTATAACATGCTTATAAGGGTAGGTGGGGCGAGTGGGAGGGGGGGGGGGGGGCTGTGTCCTGTCTACTCCCAGTTCCTTGTGATCTGTGCTTCACATGTGTCTACTGCACATCCTTCACTCTCTGCTCTTTATTTCTTATCTGTTTCAGATACGGTTCTCTATTGTTTGAGGCTTACTATATTTTAATTAGTTTCCCGTGTGCCTGCCCCCCCAGTTGATGTTATATTTGTATATAAATCTGTGTTGTTTTCACAAATAAAGGTTGTTGATTCTTGCTGTACCTAACTGCTAGTGGTCCTGTCTGCTATTTGGGTTCAAGGATCCGGGAAGACTTGCTGGGTGGATAGTGAGCTTTAAATTGGGCCTAAGGAGGTGATTTCACACAAGGGACAGATGTGCTACCGGCTTTGGGTAGCCGTTCCGTTACAGTACTGATCAGACATCACCAAATGGATAAGTAAATATATGACTGATATTGATAAACAAAATACAGAGGCTGAGGTGTAGATGGCTTGAAAGGCAAATTTGATGTTGTGATCTTCCTTTGAAGAGTTTCTCGGATAAAATAAAAGTATATAATAGCAGATGACATATTTTGAAAAACAGAACATACAGTAAAATAAGGAAAATGTATATTTATAAAAAAAAATACATGGAGCAATAGCAACATGTTATCTTAAAACATATTTAATACATAATGATCCAAAAATATGAAATAGACTTTTATTGAAAAAAAAAAAAAAAAAACACTTGTAAGACAAATATATAAATATAAAACATTAAATCAAAAGATATTATTATGCTAGATAATATTGCACTTGCTCCATTGCAGCCAACAATCTAAATACAATTAAATAAATCAAAGGGGTGCACGGTATTGAGACTAAATAACCATTCCATCTCCCTCTTTCCTATATAGGAAAGGAGGAGATGGAAAGGTTACTTAGTCAAAATGTGGGCAATACCCATTCCATCTACTTCATTCCTTTATTCATATGGGTTTTACCTACAGAAGATTTTACAAACATTCACCCAAATTACCCTATTGAACACATCAGATTTAGAGGAAGGGCTATTGTTAACTTTACAAAACAATACAGTGATAATGTAGTTAAATGTACTGCTTTCCCATCATGCTCACCCAGCCACTTTAAACCAGTCATTTCCAAGCTATATAAAATTATTCATGTATATACACAAATGCAAATTATTAGTAGGCAAACAACTACATAACAGTATAAGAAACATAAGTTGCAGAAACAATAAAAAAAAAAACCACTAAATATTTCGCCAAAGTAATCAAGATGGCCTCCCTGGAAAGGGTCACATCTCCACCATGCAGTGTAGAGTACCAACCATATCTGTGGGCGAAGCTGTTTGAGTGAGGTGCTATCTAAAAGACATAAGTGGAACCTTCTAGAGAGAGGTAAAGAAAAAAGAGGCACCTTTCAGTTAGACAAACAACATCTTTCAGCTAGACAAATTTAAGGATTTTGAAACGCCTTGAAGCTGAACAAGAAACGTGTAGTCAAAATATACAAGCTGAGATGAGGCTGTCAGGACTGAACTAAGCTAAACAATTAAACTATGCTAGCACCGGACTCCTTTAAGAGTTCAACTACAGACACTACATTTAGCTCAGGCTCCTTCGTTTATATACCAAACACCTGAGATATATATATGACATCCCCCCCCCCCAAATAACGATCATAAACTGTCCAATCAGATGTCAGAGACATGAATGCACTTTTACATGTGTTAATATGTTTGCCAAAAAAATGTCCTAGTATGCGGTCACATGACAGGAATATTTACTTGCAATCATCTCCTCTAATGCTTTAGTGTTGCAATAATAAACCCATAATATCCAAGGACGATGGGAGTGAATCAGCTCTAAGTGCTTTGTCATAACGGCCAATTGTTTATGATTATTATTATTCCATAAAGCTGTGTAAATGTGTAACATTTATTTTATGTTGTGGTTTGATTGCTTGATTGGTATGTGTACAATGTCCTATGTGCTCCGTGAAATGCCTTTATTTAAATGGATGCCAGGATTTTTGGGGTATGCTTTCTCTCAAAGAATTTCAAAAAGGCAAATACATTTTTCAAAAGCAAATAACTCCATACAGAGGAACTGGTTTTATTTGTAAAAATGTCAGTGTATATATGTTTTTGTTTTGTAACTTACAAAACAACTAAATTCCTGATGCTTTTCATGAAAATGATTATATCTCTGCAAATGGAAAATATATTATCTCAAGGTGACGTGTTCTTATGAAACAGACATCAGGGGGAAAAAAAGTTCTTCCTTTAACATATGTCTGAAATTAAATCTCTGGTTTTCCTGGTTTAATTTCAGGCGCTATACCATACAAACTATACAGACAAGAATTAACCTCTGACTGTCCTTCTCCAGCTGCTGCAAATACAAAAAAAAAAAGTAATTATTTGAGGATTTTTCCAATGTTTTCACAAAACACAGGATACTATATATATATATATATATATATATATATATATATATATATATATATATATAAATAAAAATATATATATGTATATATATATATATATATATATATATATATATATAAAAATATATATGTATATGTACATATATCCAAGATGGTGCACTTTTTCTAGTCATTGCCCTGCACAACTAGATGGCTAAAACACAGAGCTCAAATAGTTAGCTAAAAACACATAATGCTCCAATAACTAATAAGACCAAAGTCCAAAAAGGAGGATGGGCTAGCACTGTGACAAGTGATATGAGGAAGGAACTGGGATAATGTGAGGCAAGTGATGTGCTGACGAAGCTGGCACTGTGACAAGTGATGGAGGAACAAAGCTGGCACTGTGGTAAGTGATGTTCGAAAACATCACTGGGCACAAGTGATGTATAGCATAGGTGGCACTGTGGAAAGTATGGCACTGTTGGTTTCATGTGGTAACATGTTCTGTGTGTGGTAAGAAGGTACCAGGTCTATGTTTGCACAGTGGCGGAGCCATGTCAGGAGGTGGCAGCCCACTCTTTTCTCAGCATTTTGCCATCTGGAATAAAACTATTTTAAAACGTCATCCCCGTATGTCAGAAGTCTTATTATTGGAGGTCTGCTCATCCTACCTTTCCTGTATTTACCCTTACTTCTCCAATGTTTGCACAGTGGCCCAGTGGTTTCTGCCAAAATGGAATGAAACAGAGATAAGGATATTGGCAAATATACCATGGGTTACTAATTGGCATGTGTGCATTACCATAATAATGTTGGTAGACAGACAAAGTTAAACGAATGGACACAGGGTTATCCGCTCAGTGCTCAGTAATGAACAAAAAAAGTATAAAAGCAAAAATGGGATATAGAACATCCAATGTGCATATTACCGGAGGTGGTCCATGAAGAACGGTGGCCCATGAAGGAAGGTGGCTGAACTGCCAGGTTGATACCATCAATTTGGAAACTAAAATTTGTACAAAAAAAAAAAAATTATAAACATAAAGATAAATATTGCAGTAGTTAATATGAGTGAATTAATCTTCATGATTCTCTCACACTCTCCCCAAACTGTTTTTTGTGTTTGGGCCTACAGCATATTAAGGAGATCCATTAAATGCATCAATGACAGATAATTAATCAGAATGATTTATTATCAGTGGTGTTGTCACTACCTAACAAAGGCAAAAAGGGCATCAAACATGACATACATTATGCATGTGAAAATTAAATGTAGGGGTTATGAGCCAAATACTATTTTATTAATTGTTCCCTTCTCTGAAAGTGCTCCAGCAATGACTTTTGGAGACAACCTTTTATGCTAGTTAATCTATAATGATTTGAATGAAGAGACATACAGATGTCCAAAATAAAAAAAAACGTGTGGACCTAGGACTACTGAAAACATGTGGTGTTATCGACGCAAACCAGTATGTTTCTTCCCTAGATTAGGTATATTTATTTTTTCTATATTTATCCTGAATGTCAGGCAGAAAAATGTTTCTGCCTGACAGCAGATGCAGACAGTATGCCTAGAACACCAAGCATAAGATTTCACTAGAAAACACAATTTACCTGTTAACAGAACAGGACAATCATTGACTGTCACTATTAAGATTATTAAGATTTTTTTTTATTTGGACTCATTTGACACAGCAGGATATGTTTAGCCATGATTTCGCTATGTCAATTTCAGAAAGCTCATCTGGTACTTATGTAGCCCCCACAGCAATCTGCGGGTTATTTTTGCCCATGGTACTGTCAGAATGTTCTCACATGTTCAGAACTCTATGTTACGAAAGGAAGGCAGAGGAGGGTATAAAAAGGTGTGCCAACAAAATGATTTATTGAATAAAATCAATTTTATACAAATTAGAAAAATGTCCCCAATAAGTTAGAAAACATGCCCAATAATTACAAATATTTATGTTTATGATTAAATAAAAACAAATATAACAGAATGAGAAACACATTTAACAAATAACAAACAATATACATATATCCAGGCATGGTTTAATATATAATCCATGCATATAATTATTTATCCTCTATTCTTGTTAGCTGATCGTTTTGGAATGTCTTACATAGTTACATAGTTAATTAGGATGACAAAAGACATGTAGTCCATCAACCATTCCACACACCCATAGTAGATGAGCCAGAACAAGACAAAATAAATACCATTGAAACAATAATGCTGACGGATCAGCACCCTGGATCAACATTAGCTTATCTACTTCCACTTGTGATAACCGTGTATGCATTATGTAGAAAAACATCCAAGCGTCATACAAATATATTGATTGAATCAGCCAAAATGACAAGATGGAAGTCTATTCAACAATTTAACCACCGTAGCAGTAAAGACACCATCTCTATGTCTAAGACGAAAGCTGAGGTACGATATCTAAAGAGATCTCCAATAAGATCTTTGTATTGTCCTCAAAATGTATTGTTTTCAAATCTCAACAAAGACAACTTTTCTCCAGAGAAGACACTCCCAACTGGACAGTCTTGCATAAGTCATTATGTACCAACATGTTAAATAATTGTGCAAAATTATGGGAACAATGGGACTAATTAGCCTTGTGGACAGCATGTCAATATTTGTCCTGATGCCCAAACATATTAGAAATTACTCCATACATAAAAAGTGTATATTAGCAATGCTGCGGAAACTAGTGTGGCTAGGAATAATCCAGATGTACACCAACTATTATTTGCTTTGCAATAGAGGGCTGACTGAAGCTTTAGCCCCATCACTTGTAAGAATTGTAGCTGGGATCTCGCCAAAGCCAAGATGACATCTGTGGGTTTAGATGAATGTTATTCATAACAGGCTGCTCTGTAATTTCAATGCAAATGTAATATCAATACACATTTAATTGAATTGCATGCTAGTAGGTGATTTTATTTTAGTACTGTGATATTGGGATAGGCATATTGTTGTTTAATTATAGTACTCAGTCATTTCACATTTGAACACACCAGGGAATCTTAGTGTACCTTTTTTGTCCTTAAAAAAAAAAAAATCAGGTCTTGAAATTGGTTTCTTTGAACCTGACTGGCATAATGCTTGTAGAGCAGGAACTTCAGCAAAGAAAAATATTAACATAAAAAAAAAAAAAATACATAGAGCATTTCATTGCAATAAACATAAGGTTAACAGATCAGGCGAGGAATCTAAAGGTAAATAAATACACACACACACATACAAAAAAAAAAAGATTCTGAGAAAAGAAAATTCACAGGTAAATATTAATATGCAAGGAAATTGTGCAATGAAAAACATAAACTGAAAGAAATATATATAGATTTTTTAAATACAGTCAGTAAGTGGGATGATCTTCAAGAGATGCGCAAATGGGAGGGGAGTATTATTACACCCATGCATTGCACTTTGAGGATGTGACTAGTCATCCCACCTCTCAGTTTAAATAATGAGGTGGGGGGAATATTGTTTATTAGTTAATAAAGGAGATCACCATGCAGTTTACTTTCCAAACACTGTTGAAATCCAAGGATTTATTTTTAGGTGAAATATTTACTTTGAGGTGAAATCAATCTCATTAATTTATATAGAATTCAAATACAAAGCAAGCCAATTGTATCTTGAATGGAAGTAGCAATGTGATGACATCATGGTCTGCTTATTGGCCCATGAGACTTGGAACAATATGGTCTGTGAAATTACCAGTGCTGTAGTGTGTATAGTGGAGTGTATTGGTGAACAATGCGAATCTCTTTAAAAATATATACCGAAACATAATAATAAAAGGGGCAGCATGACCACAGCGCTAGATCAAACCGGCACATTGACAACCTATTCACAGATTATAGGACAGTACACAAAATTACAGTAATATGGGTGCACTTCCATAAAATAAAATACAACATATAAGTCTCCCACCACTTGAAAAACCCTGCAATACTTCTGTCCTCTGTCCCACGATTGCTGCTATTTTTTGGGATAGCTGAATGCACCTCTGAGATCACCGCTATGAACCTCTATGTAAGATATTTTATACATTAAATTTCATCACTTCTATGGTTTACTACAAATGTGGTCCTCTTTAATTCAGGGTTTATTTAAGGTTATGACACTTGGGAGAAGTCCTCCCTAATACTTTTTTTTTTTTTTCACCAAGTTATTGTGTTTTGAATTTTATTTTATGGAAGTGCCCCAATACTACTGTTTTTTGGGGTACTCTAATAATATCCATGTGGGGCTAATAAATGAAGTGCTGTCGCTATTGTCTAGTCAAAAACATTGTTATATTTTTTTTTATATACATTTAGAAACTGTTCATCATATTCTTTCCTTCCTACACAAAGACCCATCTTTCAAAGTTTAATTACTTTTTTTTTTACAATCATTCAGCCAAGTGAGAACAGCAATTCGAAATAAATGAGATCAATGATCAGTGCTGAAGTTATATTCATTCCCTGTACCTGGTAAGTTCAGATTAGCGTTAATCGGTTAAACGGGTGCTTTTCAATTACTGATAAGTTTAATTTTATTCCCGCTTATGTCGTCCATGTAGCTGGTTATAATGCTGTTGGATGATAGGCAATTTTGCTAGAACAGAAAATGTTACATTAAATATTTAAATCGTCTTTGAATATTGGATGCACGATAAAAGAAAAAAATATGTCTTGTAAGTTGTCTTCATACATAATTATCCACTTTCTTTTTGCACAACTCCAATGTTCTATTGTCAGTGTTAAATTATTCTCGATGTTAATATATACTATTTGTGTGTGCTTTGTAGGGGAGAGAAAAGGGGGCGTCTGATCAGGGCCAAACACTTCCTTTTTGGACACAGGCTGAGTGCATTTTAGAAATTACCAGATTCAGAGGTCACCAGCATACTTGTAGGAGTTGCAACATGTTTACTTTGATGGCAAGGCAGTAGTAGAAAGGGGTAGACATCTCAAAGGCATATCTGAGATTTACACAGGCTGAATTTAAATGACAAATGAGAGTTGTTTAGTGATGAGTTGATCAAAAGGGATAGAACAGGAAGCAATAGATTTGATAAGAAAGCATACATGATCAATAACAACAAATCAGATAAGCTGCAAAGTAATGCACATGCATAACACCCATACAAAGCAATGAGTGGAAGGGATTGCTGGTTATAAATAGGCTTTAACAACATGTTCCCGATGGATGGATGACTTTTGAGTGTGGGAAGGTGCAGGTCTTTTGCTGCCATGTGGGAAAGGGGCAAATCAATCTCAGTTCCTTCAGTCTGGTCATTTTGGTTGAGTACAGAAAAAGTCATCAGAGGGGGACAAATAGTAGAACACGGTTGAACATACCTACACATCCCAGATAGGTCAGCACACTTGTTTTTCCCACAGAAACACCAGTGTTCACTCCACCACAATGCATTCTGGTTAAGGATATGAAAATAAGTCCAAAAGATTTACACAGATAAGATCTGTCCCGTGAATTTCTTCAATCCGCAAAGACAAGACACCCACAGCCCTATCTACCACATGACAGGACTATAGAAACATATAATGTGTCGGCTGATAAGAACCATTCGGTCCGTCTAGTCTGCCCAATTTACAATATACTTTTATAAGGCCCCAGTTCCCTATCTTATATCCAGGATAGCCTTGTGCCTAACCCACGCTATGACTGATACGCTAGTTGAAATCCTAATTTCATTACCGTCAGGACCTTTAACTTGAGTCTGTGACCATGCTGTAGATAATGATTTTATGTCCTGATGTTTGTCAAATGCTTGCAGTTATTACAGTCATGTGCAAATTAAACCTTGTTGTTTTTTTTTTTTTAGCAAATAACATTCTGTTTTGCATTAGTCAATGTTTTCATATTAAAGTACTGTAAAGTTTCTTCGGTTTCTAATTCCATTAAATTGATGCCATTTCCATTATCAGCAGACAAAAGAAGGTATATCTGCCAAATGGCGTTGTATGATCTTATTTGATCCCCAAGAAAAGTATCAAAAATCAATATGTCAGCTGTTAAATGTCCCTTAAACCCATAAAAATGCTGGTAGATGGATTGAAGCAGTGTGTCAGATCTAAACCAATTTAAAGTTAAAGTGCTGCTTCACCAACCTCCGAACTTTTTGCTGCCCACTATCCCCAATTACATTTTCTCCATGGCAGACAGAACATACATTTTTCTGACCCAGAATCTTTTTGGTTCTAAAAGGATGATGGCATGCAATTACATCCTTGGATTTAAAAGATCATTCTGAGCAGGACTTAAAGTATGTCCCTGATCCTTTAGAGATTAAAACTATTTAATTACAACCCTTCCAGGTATTCTCAAAAACTCAAGTCCAGTAAAGTTTTTTAGTTATTTTACAGGGTATAATTCCATACAGCGCTGCATACACAATCGACAAGCAAGTGCAGATACAATCCAGGAGTGTCCAAGAGAAAAATGTAGCTGGCAATGATATTATGATAACATGACACATTGGGAGATATGTATAAAAGCTACCGCACTGCAAAATGTAGGGAGTTTTGTTAAAAAGCGCACTTGCTTGGTATGGTATATGATTTGGTATTTGTAACAGCTATTGTGCTTTTTTATAACTCCTGACACTTTGCAGTGTGGGAGAGACATTGGCCATAAATAAAGACTGAATATTTTATGATTTTATATATAATTAGTTGCAGTATTTACCATTGTAAAACATCTCTAACCAGTGTTCATTTCGTCGACTAAACATTTTCGTTACAGTTTTCTTCACCTGCACTTCCAGTGAATAGAACTAAACAATAACGAAAGAAAAACAAAAGTTAATAGTACTAAAACTATGACTGAAATTCATTGTCATTTTTATCAGCTGACTGAAATGGGACTAAAATGTTATGGAGTAACTATTCCTTTTACCTATTTGCTTCCCATGGATCTCTGTCAAAGCCCAGTCCACTGATCCACTGACACTATCTGCAGCTGGACTGACTGAGACGCAGTGTCTGTCTGCTGCCTGGATACTCCAGCACTGGAATGCTCCTCCATCCTTCCCTGACCTGTGGCCTCCCTCACTGCTGGAGATTTAGTCAACTAACATCTACTGGAGAGTTAGTTGACTAAAAACAATTTAGATTACTAAAATACAGCTAAAAGAAAAATGGCATTTTATTCAGAAGACTATGATTAAAACTAAATTGAAATTTGCCGTCAAAATGAACACAGTTTCTGACAAAGCTGTGACACATGTAAGGTGATCACTGCTACATATTATCAGTTCATTCAGAAACTGAGGAAAACTCAAGACATAGCATTTTGCAAATGTTTGTCTAGATGTTTTTATTTAATAAACAATTTAACAGATATGACATCTCCCCCCCCCCCCCCCCCCCAGGTCCCTAGACCTCCCTCCTTAAGGCCTGCAACGATAGATACATGAGTGAATGAGGAAAACATGAAGTATGTTTGATGTTACGAAGTTGAGTTTCGTGTAGACTACCCGGGTAATGGAATGTCCAAAGGTCTATGCCCCATGGTGGCTGCACGGGACACCAATAAGCATGTTATTGGTGCACTTATAATTATGTGAATAAAATCAAACAGAGAAGCTATTTTACAATCCTATACTAAATATATAGTGCACGTATTTTACGTTATAATTATAAACTGTTAATCAACTATAAACTAATGAAATACTATGGGAAGGTGAGTAGACAGCGCTTGGCATTATAAAATAATGAAATACTATAAATACCGACACAAGTCTTAACCTTGTAACCTGTATGTACCACCTGTGATTTCCTACAATTTTTTTTCTAAATTATAATCTAAACAAATATTTTTCTTCGCATGATAAGATAATAATACTACACTATAAAGTAATGATAAAATAAAAGAAACATTAATAGAGACTAAGATATGGAAACACACAAGGATGATTTGATAACACACGTAAGTGACAATCTCTTTATTTAACTATATTAGGTGGCACAGAATCTGAGTGTGTAAAAAAAAAAAAGATGTTTTTATTTTAAATTCTATACATTTATTAATGTAAGCTGCTTTGCTTTCCTTAATATACTTTTGGGCATTGTTATATTAAACATTTAATTTTATATAAAATATCTAGTACTAAAATGGGGGGGGGGGGGGGGGGGAGGGGGTGTCAAGTGCTTGTAAAATCATACACTTTATTAATGACCAGTAGTACACTATCAAACAAGTTCCATGAAACTGTTGACAATTTCACTTCCCAGCTGTATGTAGCACTTCCTATATGACTTTATTAATAAAGTGTTGGAGTCCCTATCAGAGCCTTACTCTGCATTAAACATGTATTACTGTTTCTGCGCATGTTTTGCAACGTTAGTTAGAACTTCAAATTAATTTACAAAGAAGCAAGAACCACTTCAGATGGTTTTATAACAAAAGAAAATTATTTGGACAGAAATGTTTGAGTTTATTGATCTATGCTCACAAATGCCACTAAATGTACATCATTGTGCAAGATTATAAGGCTCTACTTAATATACACTGATCTGGAATGAAATTGTACATTTTTGCTAAGTGCAGGACAATTTGTGGCCATGTCCAGTTGCGATTTCGTCCCATGAATCCTCTGAATTTGCCCTACTCAGGAGAAGGAAAAAAAAATGGCTATAACAGCTGCATTTCGGCAATTTCATATTCTCCAATTTTTAAAATAGTAACTCTTCTGGGGACTGCTGCCTGTCCCATGAAAAAAATAAACCCACCTGGCCCCTAATAAAATCATGGGAGGGGCAGGGGAAGTAACCCTGGCCCTGCTCTTATCAAAAAAGGCTGGGAGCAGGGCAAATGTTATATTATATACATGGGGAGGGTTATTTAACATGACACCCAGTTTAATGATTAATGGGGCTAGGTGATGGACAAAAATATGTTCCGAATATCTATCCTTTGTAAGTCTGCTATTTAACATACTTAATAGTTTATAGCTTCTTGTTTAAAGGCCTATACATTTATTAATATTTATATATTGCTGCATTTTAGGCTATTGCTTTTTTTTTCCAAGCAACAATATTATTTTCTGTTTATTTCTATTTTTAGCACTTTCAAAATATAGATTGGAAGGGAAATTGCATCAAAATCATATCAAAGTAAAAAGTATAAAGAAACAGCAGGGAATTTTGCGATATTTTAAGCATCTCGGTTTCTGTAACACAAAAAAATGTTCCCCGTTATTTGACTTCTGGAGATTGATATGATTTTACGTGCTTCTATCATGCACTTGTTGTCCTCTGGGAGTCGAGAGGAAAATGGATTCTGTACTTTGACAAATGCATTGCCTGAAACTCAGCATCAAAATAGATTAAAGGGTCTATTCAACAAAGAGAGCATTGCAGGGAATTGAGATGGGAATTTCAAACTTTAGGCCAATGTAACCAAGTTGGAAAAAAAATCTCCAGTGCAGCTGAATGGGAGAAATTTTTCCAACTAAGCTACTTTGGCCTCAAAGGAATTGTATCACTTAAACACAGACAATCAAAAAAATTATTAAAAGGAACTCCCCTAAACACAGACAAAAATAATAATAATAATTAAACAGAGTGTATCACCTAAACATTGTTTTTACTGTTAATGTAGAGAATATAAAATAATTGAAAATGATCCATACATTGTGTTTGCAAAATTGGAAGCAAATGCCTAAATTAGAAGAAAATGGGCGTTAAATGTGTCTGTGGAGTCTCCTGCTTATGACATCATCTGTGGCTTAATATGCACATGAACCATTTCCCAATGAAAAGTTAATTTGCATATAACTCTAGAGGTGATGTCATAAATAGGAGACGCCACAGACAAACATTCCTCCCACTTTAGGCAGTTACTTGCAGTTTCGCCAACACAATGTACAGATCATTTTTAATCAATTTTTATTAACTACATACGCAGTAAAAACAATGTTTAGGCGATAGTCCTTTTAAGTTTGAAATTCCTGTCTCCGTTGCCAGCAATTCGCTCTTTATTGAGTAGACTCTTACATATAAAGTGAATTAGATGAATCTACAATACCTAACACTTAGTTGCAGTGGTGTATCTTGATTTTGTGCTGCCCTAGGCAGACAAAATCCGGGCACCCCCCTACCCAAGCTGCACACCCACGTTACACACCTAAGACATGCCCCATCACCTCCATTTCATGACCCCACATCACACATAACATTCAGACTCACATAAAGCTCATACTCCCATCACACACACACTCCTACTCCCATCACACTCACACACACTGACTCCCATCACACACACTGTCTCCCATCACACACACCGACTCCCATCACACAGTCACACACACTGTCTCCCATCACACTCAGTCACACACACACTGTCTCCCATCACACACACTCTGACTCCCATCACACTCAGTCACACACACTGTCTCCCATCACACACACTCTGACTCCCATCAGCACTTACCTTTCCCTGGTGGCTAGTGGCAGGCAGCATGGTCCCTCCATGCTGCCTGTTCAGCTTCCCGGCGATTGTGCCGACAGGTCACGTGACCGGGCGCGCGTATGACGTCAGCGCGCCCGTCACGTGACTGTCGGCACTTCCGTGTCACACTGCACGGGGAGCCGAACAGGCAGCACGGAGGTTTCTCTGTGCTGCCTGTTCGGCTCCCCGTGCAGCCTGGCAGGCAGAGCGATGGTGAGGGGGGATCTTCCGATCCCCTCTCACCTCCGTCTCTGCCTGCAAGCGCGTTCTTTTTTTTTTTTTCAGTGCTGGGGGGCGCCCCCCAAAATTTGCCGCCCTAGGCATCCGCCTAGGATGCCTCACGGTAAATACAGCACTGCTTAGTTGATCGGAAACATTGTTAAGCTTTGTGTCATATAGTGTTTTTCAGCAACTTAAACCCTTTAAGACATCCATTATATGTGAGAGTTGTGTGTTTCTTAGGGGAATGGAAGAACTGTGCTCTCACTGAGGCGGTAACAGGCAGGATCACTGCTTGAAGAAAATGAACAGCTTAGTGCCCAGCAGAATGTAAAAAAAAGAGAAAAATACAAATGTAACTGTTCAGTTCCCAGACAATCCCAATACAAAGTGAAATAAAAAGTACAAATGCATGCAATATTCAATTCAAGAGATAATATTTTAAAACTGGAATCTCAAGGGCTTTATTTTAAATCAATAAATGTTATTTAGCGCTCATTAATGAAAATAAAAAATGGAAACACAACCAGAATGAAACATGTTTTAGTAAATTATTGAGAAACACGCAACCTCTGCATGAAACTCTACAGGAATATTGTACTACAATTATATACATTCAATAGACATTGGAAGTTGAAAAGACTGCACACACTGTGACAATTAATGTACATGGGTGAACATAATTACACGGAAAAAAAAAAAAAAGCTAATTACAGGTTCAAAACCACCTTGAACTATAGAAAATCTGATAAACATATTTCAAGAAGGTATTCAGAAAGATCTGTTCTATTAATATACTTTAACAGCAAACAAGTTCTATCTTTTATTCAGTGAAAAATAATACTGTGAGATTTAAAGCTGGCTACTACATTAATGACAACAAATGTGAAATCAGTTGACCTTGGTCTCATGTTAAATTCCATTTTATCTACATCAGCTTCAGATGCTCACATGGAAGACTTGTACACGGATAATAGTTGAAATAAAAATCCTTTTTTTAATATCTATTAAATATACAATATAGACAGTTACTATTCTTAAATGTAAGGATGATTAACAGTATAATCCAGAGGTGTAAAAACGTGGTAATGAAAGAAATCTTTGCCAGTAGAATGAAACGTAGAACCATAGAAACATGGAATGTTCAGTCCATCTAGTCTGCCCAATGTTCTAAATACTTTTATTAGTCCCCCGTTCCCTATCTTTTAGCCTTGTGAATATGGGGTATTTAAAAAGCCAATGCTAAAAGTGGAGCAGTCACTATGGAAACCATTTGCTACAGAAGAGAGTTTTAGAAATAACCCCTAATGTGGTGCCATGCTGCTGCCAAAGTTTATTTTGCTTTCCTATACAGTTAAATTGAATATTAACGGCACTCAGTGGGAATAACCATACATTTTCTATGTACAACTGTGATTAGTGACAATTTGTGGAACAAAACAAGAAATTGTGGAATGGGAGATGAATATAGGTTATATAGGTTAATCACATTAATATTCCAAGATAATGAGAACAATTAAACTCCATTTGCTAATATGAGAAGGGAATGTAAATACAATGCTATAATATAATATGAAATTAACCATAGGGGCTTCATGAGATATGGGTGTAAGAATTATATGTCATTAATTCTGATACAAAAAGGTCCATTCCTAAAAGATGTACTGTTATGTATGTTTTTGTATGATTTTTTTCCATTTATACTTTTGTTTTTACACTTCTTGCAATAGCACTTGTTCTGTGAATATGAGGCTTGTATAAGTAATATTTAGGACCTATTGGACTAAGTGGTCAAAGTGATGTATTGGTTTAATGTACAGCAGTCTATAACCATGTTTATTGAGCATAAAAACATATTAGGAATTCTTGTCCTAGTGTACTTATGGTCACACCATTTATTGCTACGGTTTCTCGTGCTACTCTCTTTCTTTATTATTTTGTCAATAAGGTTTTGTTTTAGTTGTATATTGAAAAAAAGAAGCTGACTTTAAGAGACTTGTTTGTATGCCTGGTTTATGACGTAGGAGTGATCCTCGTGGAACTCCAGCAATCAATCATTTTCACTGAAGATGGAGGTGTATGTTTACTTTAATCCAAATTTTAAGCAAACAGCTACTGGCCGAATTTTATTTTAAACACTGAATTGCAGAGTAAAATATATATATTTCATACTTATCTCTGTTCCTCAGAGATATGATTCCTACTTACAGAGGCAGTTCCAAATCATTTAAAATAACTTTTTACAAATGCTGATCTTTAAGAAAAGTGTTCATAGCCAGGGCTTAACTAGAAACCACAGCGCCCCGGTCCTCCTGCCCCCCCCCCCCCCGCCCCCTTCAGCAAGCAACAGCAGTGCGAACTTTGCCACCAAAGTGTTTGCCAGTGTCATCTTAGCCCCCAATCAGCTTTTCTGTGCCATCTTAGCCCACCAAAAGCTTGTCTGTGCGATCTTAGCCTCTCAAACAGCTTGTCTATGTCATCTTTGACCCCAACAACTTGTCTCTGCAGGCAAGCCAAGGAATTATACTTGATAGACACACAGGAAGATCTACCCTACAATCCAGGGCAATGCCTGCACTATCCACACCTGTCAATACGATTCCTTCAGGGAATGAAGCACTTGTAAAAGCCCGAGACAAGGAATCAGTACTTGGAGACCTGTATGCTACAAGAAAACACATAAAACATGTTACAGGCCAAACAGTCAATGCACCTAGTGGCGCAAGATGGAGAACAGATAAATAATAATAATGATTTGAAAGTTGTGTGGTAAAAACTGGAGGATGATATGCATGTAGAGGTACAAGGTGTACAAGGAGAGCTGCTGGACAGTATGCACGAGTTGCACCTAGGAGGAGCAAGTTGTGCAGAGAGAACTTCTATAAAAAAAAGCTCCTCGGGTGCAGGATGCTAGTGAGCACAGACTGTGTCTCACTGATGCCAGACACCATCAGAACCTTCCAATTCGTCCCAAAGGAGAATGCGGTCACTAACCGGGAACTCCATCCCCAATACAAATGAGAAAGAGGAGACTGGGCTCTTGTGTTGCTTCAAGCTGTAGTAACATGCTGCCAGGAGGTGACCCCTGCGACCACAGTAATCTGACCTTTCTTATTTAAGTTCATCTTAGCAACCCTCTCCCAGATCATGTAAACAGCCACAGTAAGGATCACCGATAGGAGAACTGCAGGTCTACTAGTGAGGAGGCATGTCATAATTCATGATGTTTCAGGCTAACTCCAGATGACACAACTAACATAACAAGTAGTAGGGGGCTCCCAGGTCTGATTTAAAATACAAGAAGCTCTACTAAGCCATAGAAGTGGGAAAGCAACATTTAAATATATACCACACAATTGTAGAGTGTCAGGACAATAAAGAAATAAAAAATTGATACATTGATACATGGAGAAGAATCAGTCTGGGTAGCAGAGCAGAGATGTTCATGTGATGGAGATGTAAACTGTGGTCTGAGGTACTAATCATCTAGTACTTAGCACCTCTGATAATGCCACATGTGCCAGAGTGTAATATACACAGCACCAAGGAGTGGAGGATAACACAGGTAATGTATAGAACCACTGGTAATAGCAACCTGCAGAAAGAGTGAAGCACAAGTACTAAAAATGATCAAGGCAAGTAGCAGACTGGTTATAGTTGGAAAGACACAATGTGCTATCTCAGGCAAGGTTTGGAAGAAGACTTGAAGTTTCAACAACCTTCCAAATAAGATCCCACTATCATAACCAGTGAAGGTTAGGACACAATTAAGATGAGGACACAATTATAAGTATGGTATCTCAAAAGGCCATGTAAGGATGCAGAACCTTCCAGCACTGAACTATGTACTCTCTGCTCAGCTTGTGGGAAGCTAAAAAGTGCCACAGATGCCCCAAAAGGAGAAAGGGACTGCTGCAAAGCTGTCCGGGAACAGATATGGGGGGGTTGCAGGTAGCGAGATTACGCAAAGGTGACCGATATGTCGTTGAAATTCTGAACTGCAGTGGACTATTTTAGGACACAGAGCTGTCATTCACAGTTTGGTTTCTTAAACGTTTGACCTATTATGGAACTTGATAAAGAGAAGAGATTGAAAGCTCAGTTTCCCAAGAGAATATGAGACAAGCAAAGATTTTAATGCCTGAGCTCTTATAATTTACATTTGACCTCCAATAGCAGTACAGATCGTTAACACGGCTCTGTTCTGGGGATTTGCTGGATAATCACAAAGATAAATATAAACAAGACTGCTCTCCAAAGCCCAATAAAGGATATTATCTGGATAGTTAGATTATTGGCTATGAGGCTGCTCTCACCAGTACAATATAATTGAAATGTTGCATAGTCAGATAGATACATGTCATTGAGACTGCTCTTGCAAATTCAGTTTTGAGATATTAAGGCTCAATGGATCGTGTGCAAAATCATTTGATACACACAAGGTTATTGGATTACCACATGTTGCCTATTCTGGTTTAATTTCATTTAATTACATTTTCGTTTACCAGGCATTCCCATTTAGATTTTTAGTGGAGCTGTGAATTAAATTGTAAGTTTATAGTCAGTTACAACCTCTAATGTGCTTGCATGCATACATGTTGTTCTGTATTTTGTACATTTCTTAAAACTATTTTGAGTCCAAGGAAAAGCTAGATTTAAAGAAAATAATTTAAAGGCTCAGATCAACAATACGATCTAAACATAATTGCTTATAGTGCTAAACATAAGGGCCTACTCAATAAAGAGAACTGCTAGGAGATGAGACTAGAATTACAAACATAAGGCCAAAGCAGGAAACATTCTCCCATTCAGCTGCATTGGAGAAATGTTTTTAAAATTCTTTATTGAAAGTTTTACTTTACAAAACATACATTTTTCTTCATATAAAAACGTCATCCATATGTAAATATTGGGTACTTATAAATAGTTACATACAATCCATGAGATATTTCAGTGCATTAAATAACAGATAATCCAGGTGATCGGAACGGACCATGCAATCAGACTATTGGAACCTAACCTCTTGGACTTCCAAATGGGAGGGATGGATAGATAGACTTAAAGATCTACCGAGGAAGACAGAAGGTTCAAAGTCAAATAATAATTCTCTTTCTTTCCTCTCTCCCTACCCTTTTCTTTTTCTATCCCCTCTCTTGCTTTTCCAATATATTGATCCACCTATTTCAAAAAAGTTATACAATATCAAAGTATTAGGTCATTTGTACGTGAATATTATATATCATTCCTGTACAAATCTGCTTTTGTGAGCTCTTTTCCAAGTTCATGTTATCGCTCTCCTACCTGTATGGGGAAGTGAAGGACTCACTAATTTATGATAAATTGTAATACCTTCTTCTGTAATAACAATAATATATATATTTGCACGTATGAGACTATTTAGTCCTATATGCTCCATCTATACTCTGCGCACTAACAGTCAGAAGCCCACCAGCAGTCCCCAAGGAGGCTCGACCCAGTTTGGAGTCACAACTATGATAATTAATCAGTCAGCATCGGAGATTTTTTTCACAAACTCGGCTACATTGGCCTTAAGTTTTAAATTCCTGTCTCAATTCTCTGCAATGCTATCTTTATTGAGTAGACCTTATAAAGTGCCCCCCCCCCCCCCCCCCCCACACACACACCATAGGCTTTAGAATATGACTGACCCACTGCATTTCATGCTAAAGCAAAAATGTTAGGGTAAAAATACATACATTGTTCTTAAATGTAAAGATACATGTATTTATTACGTTGGGAAATGCCATGAGTTTGTTTATACTTATTGTTAACTGCAACATCTGTGCCTTTTCTCTCAATTAACAGGCAATTCCACCTGCAATTAGTGTAATTAAATGAAAAGTAGTTCTTTCAACTAATGTATTGTCTATGTTTATCACTCTTATTTATGTATTTGAAATTACCTGGTTTATAGCGTTTAAACAGAACTCCATGTTCCCTATATTAATTTCTATTTTTAGAATGCTGATTACTTGTACAAACTTAGTGGCCTTCTGTGTGAAGTGGTGACTACGAGAGAAGTCAATTGCAAAATAAATATAGGTTAGCACTATGTGTCATCTTCTTGGTTTACTTTCACCACTATTACCGAGTTGAGCCTAGAGAACCACACAACCCTCTAAAGTGCATTGCTACTTGCCAGTCAGTTTATTGGGAAGACTTGATAGCAGTCTTCTAATTACAGGTTAAAGACAGACACCATATTTTTTATACCAGATGTTAATCATGTAGGCAGATATTGTAGCTAATTCAATAGCTAATGTGTGCTGTGTTTTGTCTGGCATAGAATGTTTGCACCCCAACTAGGGTGACCACATTGCAGTTTTATTCAAGTACACTTCTAACAAATGCACACTCCAGGGCTCTAGTGAGTAAACTATAGACTGGTCTGCAATCTTTATTCTATACAATACAGGCCCGGGAATGTGCATTTTTCAAACGTGTCCCTGAATAAAATGAGAATGTGGTACCCCCTGGCCCCAATACACCACAATATATTGTGAAATGTAACTATTACATAAACACCACAATGGAATGCGTGTATTAAATCTCACATGATGGTATAAAACTATAGTAAAAAGGATGGACGACTGTATATGGAGTCAAAATAAACCTTAAGGGAAGCAGAAAATAAATTGTAGTACAGTAGGTCAGTGTAATAATTGGGTAATGCCCAGATAAGCACAATCACAAACAAAGCTCTTATGGCTTAGGAGCAAAGATAAGAAGAGTATATTCTTATCCCCCAGAGATGAAGACACACAATCTGTTGGTGTAAAAAGCTGCTATTTAAATGACACTAACCATCTTTGGAAATAGTAACTCCAAAGTTCCATAATTTCGTCTCCCGACATAGAGCCGTGTACATCGGCATCTACATGTTACTTCCACCAAAGATGTCACATGATCAGCAGTATAGTGGCTTAGAGAATTCATAAAACCCAATGCGTTTTGTCCACCATGGATTACTTAAGGGGAATAGTACTGCTGAATAAAAACAATCCTTATATACTAATCAAAAAAAATGTTTCTGCATGATATACTAATATAGATCTCTTAAAGGGGATAAAAGCAGTTGAGTAGACATTGAAAGGTGATAAAGATTTGGATATAGGACCAGCATAATTTCATTTAGAGGCTATAGAGTTCATCTTAGAAATTTCTCTCAGTATAAAAATAATTATATATTTGCAAACTTTTGGTACAGACATGTACCAAAGATTTCTGCAGAGTTATACAAACATTTTTATGTTATGTTTATATGGGAGTCCAAATTTGTGGTAGATTCCAACCCATTCTGCGCAAATCTGCTCCTATGGAAAATATATATAGATGATATAATCTTTATTTAGAACTTTGTCATCATTGAGCATTGCAAAAGCAACTATCTGTTGTAATTCATGTTCATATACATATGCATAGGTAGTAAAGTGCAAGAAGTAAAAGAAGAGCCATTAAAACATTATGCAGAAATGGCTGTAGCATACGTTTGCATGTAGACATTACGATCAAACTAAAAGTAATTATGCTTCAAGATAAATTCAATAGCGTTCACATGGACTGTTTTTAAGCTTCCTTTTAGACTTAGTTAGTCATCCATTATTTTTTGGGTGCTGTATACTCTGTGAGATTTACTATACAGATGCTATAGGTGTTATAATATTATATCAGGTTAGTACTATTTTTATGTAATATTTACATTTAACACATATTTTATATTGTAGTGTATTGAACAGATTTATTGATTAGTACACAGTGTGTACTAGAGTTTTTTTTTTTTTTTATGTTTCAACAGTAGTGAATTGCCTGTTTTTCTCCCAAGCAGCTGGTGTTTTGTGGATACATTTGATATCTTTTTCTGTTAGACTCACCTGGAGCACTATCTGATTGCTCATCATACACTTTTTTTGCCCATTGCAAATAAGCAGGAATCTTTGCTTTTTAAACTTAATTATGGTAAGAAAGACCAGACTTACATAATTAATTATCTAACCCAATCAGATGTTTAACTATCTGATTCAGATAAACTACAGCTTCATATTGTCCAATAAATCACTTATATATGAAATCTTCAATAAAACTCAGGGGGTAATATTCACTATATAAAACCCCGAACAATAATGTCCCACAGCGACAGATTTGCCACAAAATAATTTGACAGTGCCAACTGTGTCCCCAAACAGCTAATCAGTTCCATCTTAGACCCCCATAAAGCTTATCTGTGCAATATTAGCCCCAATCATCTTTTCTGTGCCATATTGTCCCACATTAAATCATAATTTAGAATTTTGTTACTGTTATTTTAATAAACAATTAGAGGTCTTCTTCCATGCACTTTTTGGCATTTTGTTTCCCTGTGGAGTTTTTAGCCACAATTTTATGACACAGAGGTTATCATTCTATTATTTTGGTTATATGCAAAGGAACTAATTTTCAAAGCAAAATGTGCAATATGTATATCAAGCCACAAGGTGATGTCATAAGCAGAAAACACCACAGACATTTTCTATAAATAAAAACAAAGAACAGTTTTTTTTCTCTTATTCCATCCATTTGCTTGGAATTCTGCTGAAACAATGTATTGATCATTTTTAATTATTTTGGGTCTTTTCTCTATTCACACTATAAGCAAATGTTTAAGTTGACAGAGTTCCTTTAATTAAAATGATTTAAGCAGAATGTTTGCATGGACGACACAGCCTGTAGTTTCATGACATTGGTGCCTGTGTGAAAAATGAATAATGACTCATAAAAACATTACATTTTGTTTCATATACTGAGTATTGGAGTAATTGTGGTGGTTAATCAGCTTGTTCATTTAGGAAATCACCAAGTAGTCTGCGCAGAACAATACTACTGGTTAACCCATGATATTATTTTACATGAAGCAAAAGGCAGTCATGTCCCAACCTCTCCCCTAATGAAAGGTACAAATAATTCTATTTTTTAACGTTTTGTGATTATTCTTTGTACTTTGTGCATCTACATTTATTTTTATTTCGTGTGACTTTTTCTTATTGTCCTAATATATTGTCACCTAATAATTTGATTCCCACCGGGATTTACACCACCAATATTGGAGGGTAGGAAGAGAGGTATATAGCACAGTCCCAACAAAAAGAATTCTGCAAATATAATTAATGTATTCTGTTAATGAAAACAACTCACACATTAAGTAGAAATGTGATATACAGGAAATTCCCTCCATCGACCAGCTTCCATGATGGCCAACTCCCAGGATACTCTCTCCAGCCAGGGCTGGACATAGATGGTAACTCCAGACAGTGCAAGGGACGTGGGAACCACAATCCACAGGTAAGTATGTAAAAATAATGACCAGATAAAATGAGAAAACTATTGGCCCTATGGATTTCATGGAGATACCAATTTCATCATGGATTCACACCCGAGTAACTCCAAATCTAATACAACATCGACACTACACTACATACTTCTCTCCCTTCCCTCCTCCAATCACTCACGTCTGAATGTCATTAGCAAAAATTAGTCTCAGTTATTCCAACAGCCTTCTCAGCAGTTATATGATTTCTGTAACTGGAAACAAAAAAAACAGAAGTTCCTGTCTGTGGAACTGGAAGTTCGTCCCCTAGACATCCGAATTTGGATGTCCTCTAGCCAGAGTAAAGCCCCATCCCTCAGCGTCAATACAAGTTAGCCCTCTCGGTCCTGTTCTAGTTAATGGGGACCAGTCAAATCTTCATAGTCCCATATTCTTTTAAATAATTAAATCGCTGGATATTATGGAATCACTGTGAGAAAACAAAGAATACAGATGGAAGCACAATAATAAAAACAAAAACATTCATCTACTTAAACCATGTTGCCTTCTGTTATTCAAAGTTAGTACAGACCTAAAGAAAGGTTAAAGTCAAAAGAGCTTGTACTATATTCTACACTATTGTACTTATCTCATTCATTCATTGTATTCACATATCATAGTAAAGATTCCATATAACTGAAAGATGGAGATATCTAATTTATCAATTGTTTATGACCCATACCTGTTGGGTTTCATCTGTATCCAGTTATACCTCTAACACACCAAAGTTGGTGGACTCTATAACTTCAGGTGATCGGAGAAGGAGAGTCACTTATAATTTCAGTTACAACTCACTCATCAATTATTAACTAGTTAGTGTCAAACCCTTTTTAAAATCATGCTATTTGTACATGTTATCTCTATACTGATGCACATAATTCAATATTCATTAAAAGGAAAGCATCACAAAAAATGTCTCAGCTTATTTATAGGAAAAAACTCAGATGGAAGCCTTGGTTTCACCCTGCAGGGGCCAGAGTTCTCCATTGATGCATCAGTGGAATAGGATGGCCATGGTAGGACCTTGATTTTATGATCAATAAACCATTCTGTTTTGATTTTGATATATGTTTTGGATCATTTTCGCTGCTGGAAGATCCTGCCTTGACCCATTTTAAGCTTTCTGACAGAGGCGGTCAGGTGTTCATTTAATATGTGTTTATATGTGATAGAGTTCATGATGCCATGTATCCAAACACAAAGTCCAGGTCCAGAGACAGAAAAACAGACCCAAAACATTAAACAGCCACCAGAATACTTAACATGCATTAGTACTTTTCCATATTGCTAGCTCTGTGTGTGCCAAACCCACCTCTGGGGTTTATTGCCAAAAGGATCTATTTTAATTGTATCTGACCATAGAACCCAATCTCATTTGAAGTTACAGTAATGTCTAGGAGCCATATAATTGTGCCACACATATATTTAACTATTTTTTGGGATAAACCCGTGTTGTGTTTGCAATTGTTTGATATCCATGAAATGAATTTTTCCATGAGATGTATTTTGGTATATGTTTTGATAAAAAAGATCAACAGGTTAAACAATAAAGAAACATTTTCACAGCCTTGTTTGTTCATATTTATCAAGGGTGACAATTGTAGTCGAGGACACGTGTGTGTATATATACAGACGCCTTAGATTCTAAGATGCACCCCTTTTCCATGGGTGTTAACATTGGAAACTTTTAGAATCAAGGCAATACCTAATACAGCTATACTTACCTTGCTGCATGACCATGGACCCGCACAGCAGGGTGTGACACCTCATCCAGCACCTAAACTCCTCCCATTTTACGTCAGCCAAAATTCATCTTACATTCGGCAGCCAAATTTACAACGCCATCAATTCTAAGACAGACCCCTTTGAAAAAGCTGTCAAAACAGAAAATACGTTATATATATATATATATAGATAGATATCAATATATATATATATATATATATATATAAAAGCAGTGACTCATTAGCAACATATTTTAAGCCACTTGCCTTAAGAACATAAAAACAAGCCTTTTTACAGGACTTATCATTGCTGGATCAATATTAAATCCCCAAACCGGCTTAGTCATGAACTTTAAAACTTTCCTTAATGAGCTGCAGGTCAGCTAATTACCCTGAAAGAGACATATATAGCTCTGGACTGGAATCCAGGAATATGTATTCATGTAAGAGTGCATTTGAAGCACATGCTTATCCTGCTCTCTTGTGCCCCAACCTAGGGACTATAAATATATTTAGAAATATGCGCTGTGAACCTACACAACACCAAACGTCATGCATAGATACGCACAAGCAAGATCGAACTAATTAATCATAGTAGACTTCCAACTGTGGCCCTTCAGCTGTTTCTGGATTACAGCTCCCATATTCCTCGGCCATTCTAGAAAGCTAGTGGGCAATTATGAGATTTTTGTAGTTCAGCAGCACGCGGAGGGCCATAGTTGGACACTTAGGTCCTATGAGAGATGCACCTTGATTAATTAATTGAATTATTTGTGTTCATTTATGCACCCTACATATTTCTGCACTGCACTTTGCATGCTCTTTCTGCAACATGTAGAACTCATATGTGTGCCTGGAAACATGGCCATTGATGGAAACTATAATAGGAGTATGTGTGTATATAATAAGCAGACCATTCTCGATTCTCTGACCGAGCAGTAAGATCAATTCTCTTGCCCTTTCTATTTTTCCGCCCAATAGTTAATGGAGATGCCAGCAATGACTGCACAGATACAACTAGGGTTGCCACTTTGGCCTCTTTTTACTGGCCACATAACTTTTACATGCGACCTTGCAGTGTGTAGAAGTCGTGTGTGAACATAAGGAAAACAATCGACTAATCAAGGACCAGATCCCAAAGAAGCAAGTTAATTAGTTAATTGATTTACATTTGATCACAAATGACTTCTACACACTGCAAGGCAGCATCCACAATATATATATATATGTGGCCGGAAGAAAAAAAATGTCGAACTAGTGAAGGAATATGCAAATAGACATGTTTCTTCTACACAAGGAAATAGGTCATAGGCCCCATGCCGGTGCTTGAGTAGGGGAAGGTAAACAATGTTTGTGGTGGACATCAACTGGACTTTGTAATGGACAATTTAATGATGTTCTATTGATATTCACAAGGGTCCTTTGTTCAATAACACCAAGCGACAGATCATCCAACTCCATTGTCTATTGTAATATATTAGAATGAAACAAGTAAGCAGACATGCACACTGAAGTATGAGTAAAAATATATTTATTAATTAATGGGATAGGAACGACACATCTAGGTAATATGGTAAGGAGAAAAAGAGGTGTAACAAAATGCGTAATATATGAAAAAAATGAAAAAAAATATAATGAGCAGAAATAGGAGAAAAACAAAAAAGCAAATATATGTAGGAATGCAATGTAGGCTAGGGACAGGCGCAGCAGAGAAATATGCAAAAAAGAGAAAAAAAAAATAAAGGTACAAAAGTACAAAAATGTAAAAATAAAAATTGAAAAAAGATACAGGAACTGCAGGAAAAGTAGAAAGAAAGCACAAAAAAAATAAGCACAAAAAATATATACAAAGCCAAAAAACAAAAAAATATATAAGTACAGAGTATATCCAAAAAATGAAATGGTCAAGGGCTCAAAAGGGTATAGAAAAGGCAAGTAATATATGTCCAGTACACGGCGACCACTAAAAATAACAATAAGCACACAAAAAAATAGAAAAAGCGGATATATATAAGGGAGTACAAGAAATAAGTACTAAAGAAAAAAATCTTATGGCAAAAAAGAGTCCACAAGAGAGCCTCCTGCTTAAATAATAAATCCAGGGACCTGCATCAAAAATATACCACAACAAGTAAAGTAGTATCAAAAGAACAAAGCGTAGATCCAAAAATTAAATAGTAGGTACATGCAGAGTAAAGTCTTTACTGGCAAAAAAACGAAAAAAACGACAATAATGAAAAAAATAACGAAAAAGTAGTAGAGAGTGGAAGGTCCATAACACAACTTTAAACTACAAAAAAACCTTGAGTGATGCAGGTGCAATCCTGGGCATTAGCTGCTGAGGCTGGGCACAGGGCGACGCGCTCGGAGTAGATCTCCTTCCAGGTCCTTGCCGGGATGTGGATACAGCTGGCCTTGAGAGCTCGTTTCCAGGGGTAGCGTCATGCTGTATGCGCCGACGGGCGCTTAGCGGTCACGCCCAGGGGGCGTGTAATATCGAATACGGAGAAATAGAGAAAGAAGCAGCTGAGCGTTCAGACTGCTCTAGACGGCATGAGAGCAAGTCGCCTCTCATGTCTCTTCTGCACTACAGAAAAAATAAGTAAAAGTGCATTAAACACAACACGTGATGCACATTAAAAGGGACATGTACCCAAACATAGGGGGGAGAGGGGACAGAGGAAAACGGGGGCAGGGAGCTGGGATCACAGGGGACGGAAGTAAAGAACGGGTCAGGAAGAGGGGGAAAAAAGAACAGGACACGGAGGGACTGGGTAGGGGGAGGGTGGGAAAGGGAAAGGTGGGGAAAAAATGCACTTAACAGGGAAGGGAAAGGAGAGGTGGGGGAACAAAAAAAGAGGGTAAGGGGGCTCAGATAGTGGCTAAAGGGTGTGTGGGAAAAAGAGATAGGTGGGGGGACTCATAGGTGCATAGGCAAATAGAGGGAATACTAGAGAAAAGGAGAATAGAGAGAGAATGGATATTAGAGAAAGTGAATGAGCTCATAGTCTTCATTTAACCCTCTGGGGGAGACAGTGTCTAGTATGTTGATCCACCTAGTTTCTTTTTGTTTGAGAGTTTTTTCACGGCTGCCACCTCTTCTAAGGGGGGCTACTCCATCTATGACTTGAAACCTGAGTTGGTTGACATTGTGTCCTGCGTCTCTAAAATGTTTGGCTACTGGTGCCTTGTTGGTATTCCCACCGGCGAGGGCAGCTCTGATGGATGTTTTATGTTCAGATACCCTTTTCTTGATCTGTCTTGTGGTCTCTCCTACATACAATAATCCGCAAGGACATTTAAGGATGTAGATCACGTAGGTGGAGTCACATGTATAGTAATCATTGATTCTATATTTTGTGCCACGATGAGGGTGTAAGAATGAGTGGCCTTTGATGATGCTGTTACAGTGATTACAGCTGAGACAAGGGAATGTGCCAAATTTGGGTTCTGCAAGGAATCTGGATTTTGTTTTCCTGCTACCCACATCTGCCGAGACTAAGGAGTCCCTGAGGTTGTGGGATCTGGCATTGGAGAAGAGTGGTAGGTCATGGAGGGGAGCGGGAAGGTTGGTGTCAGCTTGCAATATGTGCCAGTTTTTCATAATGGCTTTCCTGATTTTGGTGCTGACGTTGGTGTACGGTGAGACAAATGGTATGCGAGACGTGGATTTATCACTCTTCTTGGGTGTCATGAGTGCGTCTCTAGGAATAGTGGATAACCGTTTTCTCTGTGATAGTAATAACTTGTGGTCATACCCTCGGTCAGATAATTTCTTTGACATTTCATCAAGTCTGGTCTCCAGAATCACGGGATTGCTTACAATCCTTTTGGTGCGTACCAATTGGCTGTAGGGGAGACCTTTTTTGCAGTGCTCAGGGTGGAAGCTGCTATAGAGGAGTAGATTATTTTTATCTGTTGGTTTGGTGTAGATATCCGTTTCTAGTATGTTGCCTACACGGGTGACGGTGGTATCCAAAAAGGAAACTTTGTGCTCTGTAATATATTAGAATATTATAAATAAAATGCTACTACTTTGTAAATTAGGTAGTACAACAGTCCAACTCCTTAAAATGATTACAATCAGATGCCCACTGAATATTATTATGCATATTTCACACATTCTTTATATACTTAGGCATTAAAGCAAGCTTTCAAGCTGTATTTCCATTTTATTCTCACAGTGGGGTGTTTGCACATGCTTTCTTTTTAAAACACTTCATTCAGTCACTTGCCAGCTCTTTAGCGTGACCTTAAGAAATATATGTAAAATAAATGTTCATACAGAGTTACTGTACTCTGGTTCTGTGTATCCCCACCTAGTGTGCCAAATGACAGCAGCAAAATCATTCTTTGAAGTGTGTGTCTCTTAGCTTCTAGTTTTTAGTTATTCTTAAAATAAATACGAGTACATATATGGGAATTTTGTATTATTTACAAGAAGTTATTTCAGAATATATATATATTCTGAAATGACTTCTTGTAAATAACAGAACATCATTAAATTGTCCATTACAAAGTCCAGTTGCTGTCCACCACAAACATTGTTTACCTTCCCCTACTCAAGCACCGGCATGGGGCCTATGACCTATTTCCTTGTGTAGAAGAAACATGTGTATTTGCATATTCCTTCACTAGTTCGACATTTTCTTTCTTCTGGCCACATATATATATATTGTGGATGCTGCATTGCAGTGTGTAGAAGTCATTTGTGATCAAATGTAAATCAATTAACTAATTAACTTGCTTCTGTGGGATCCGGTCCTTGATTAGTCGATTGTTTTCCTTTTGGAATATATATTGGTGTATGTTTCAGAACAGAAAGACTCATCTTAAAGGACAACTGAACTTTTTGTTTCACTTGTGCTTCTAAAGTAGAAGTAGACTCCCTATATTAAAATAAATGCCCTCCTTGGCTACCCAAAAGCCACTAAAACACATAAAAGTAATTGTAACTAATTCCCGGGCTTCCTTCCCACACCTCTCCCTTGCCCAGGTAGGGGACGAATCGTTATTACAATACCTGTAAGGAAAACCCACACTTTTGGTCCCGAGTGAGGTGGGCAGTGAAAATCACTGCCCACCTCCTGGCAGCCAAAGGGTACCCTATCAAACAAAATTTATGCCTTTGTTAATGTCCCACACCATCCATGTTTCGTGTAATCCTTATCTTCGGTCCAGGGAAAGAGGCCTGCCAAAAATTGAAAATAATCCACTCTAAAAAAAAAAAAAAACCTGTGCCAAAAATTGGGCATGATGGAGTCCTTCCTCTATACAGCCATCCTTTGAAAACCAGCCAATCATTTAGCTGGAAAGAAAGGTTTCTGATTGGCTGACAGTGTGAACCAATCATTTTCATTTTGTGATGTCCTGGGGCTGAGATTTCATTAGACTTGCATAGAGTAAGGGCTTCATCGAATTTGTTTTTGGGCGGGGTGGGGGGGGGGGATCCTCATCCAAAGATGAGGATTGAGGGCATTGTGGATGGTTTGGGACAGTAACAAATTAATAATTTTATTTTGCATGGTACCCGTTGGGTGCCAGGCGGGTGGGCAGTGATAAAACTGATTATGAAGGTTATATATTATAAGAATACATGTAACATTAATATAATTATTGTTTTGTTAATTACATTTACTTAATTGTATTCAGTTATTGCAACAGCAATACGAGCAGACATTTGAATGTGAATGTATTTTTGGGGTTTTCTGCATATATTTACATTACATTAGTATTCTATTGCTGTTCAGGTATATCAATAATCTGGTTACATCATTTATATATATATATATATATATATATATATATATATATATATATATATATATATATAAACAGAACACTATAAAAACTATGCCCAGAAAACAAAAAAACTATTTCTCAACTCAACATAACATAAATACTAACATGATTTTATATTACATGAACAATTAGAATTATATGTAATTGCAAGGTAATGTTACTTTCCTTAATATTGCCAATTATACTGTACTTTTATGTGTATATTAATGTAATCAATCAATGATTATTACACTGCAGGTCTATTCCTGTTTCCCTTCTTTTTCTCCATAAACCACTAATGCCCCCTCTTGCATAGTCTAAAAAAAAAAAATAAAAAAAAAAAAATGACATACTTCAAATCTACTTATGATTAGGTATAGATCATGGATTTACCTCCATTTTTGTGGTGACGGGGGCTGTTTAAGTACACAGAGCTTGTTCGGAGTATAAATGTGAAGCTGTCAATAGTTTAAACTTTCTGCAAAGAAAAAAAAAAAAATAGACATCAGGTCAGGACACTCTGATTAGTAGACGTCTAAGCTGTCCACTACACTGGGCGTATTGATTGTATCGTGTAAGGGGCACAGTTCAGTCTTTCTAATTAAGAATGTTTGCCTATCCAGTAAGGTTCTCCTTTGTTAACCTTTATGTCCCAGAAACTGACTGAGAAAGCTTCTTGGCTGATGCAAAAGTGGAATTGCCAAATTGTAATCTTTCCCAGCACAGAATAAAGTGTCACTCAGGGTAAAAAATTAATAAATAATGATTAGGCACGCTGTAGTTTATATAATCAATGCATTACTCATATTGTTACTATACTTACCACTAATAATGGCTTTTCTAGCTTTGCGTCCAAGGCTGGATATTCCTTCTCAATTTTTGGAAAAGAAGGTAGGTAGGAGCTGGGAGGAGAGTGAGAAGAAATTTACACTGGGAGGTAGATGCCCTATGCAGGGGGGTAGGGGGTAATTGGGGCCTCCAACTTGCCTTTCTGACTTAGCTAATTATGCCTGATTTTTGCAGCTCACTTGTCAGATCTGAGTGGCCCTCAACAGAAGGTCACCTGTATTCTTCTAACACACATATTTATGCAAAGAGTGAAGGGTGCATGCAGTGGGAATGCCACAAAACATTTAGCATTCTACACCCTTGTTATCTTGCTGGTTATATTAGATTTTAACTCATCTGATTTGCTCTAGAAATTATCGCCCTACACATATTTATATTTGCAATCAGATTCCAATTTACTCACGAATAAACTTCACAGTGATGGAAACAAAGCCTGTTGCAAGATTTATAGCATCAATAGATTATTAATTACAAAGTAATAAATAGGGTTAGCTTACACAATCCTTTCTAACTCAGCTGCCATAAATTCAAATACGTGCATTGAAGAATAAGTATTCTTTACCACTCTCTTCAGTCCCTATGTTTATTAATGACTTTTAACACAGTCCCCATGTTTAATGACTTTGAACACAGACGAATAGCTAAGCATTCATGTTAATGTATCGTCGGTAGTAGCACTGCTGACATTTGTAATTAAGTCTGTAGTAGTTTCTCATTAACTATGTCGTCTTTCATGTAACTAACATCTCTGTGATAGTTTATATGCATAATCAACAATTATTTAATACAATATTTTACTAAACAAGTGTGACTGGGCACTGCCATTTTTTGATATATAGTGTTTTTGGGTGCCACCCCACAGTGACTTTACAGTATTAGTATCTCAATATGGGGCTGCGGACACAGAATGCAGTCTATAAGTCAGAATTCTGACCATATACTTGCATTGAATGAGAGGATAATGTAACCATTACCAGTGATGTATTTTGGTTTTGTGCTTCCCTAGGCAGACAAAATTTGGGCACCCCCCTTACCCATGATGCACACCCACGACATGACCCATAACCCACGTTGCACACCAGGACATGCCCCATCACCCCATTTACATGCCCTCATCACATACACATTGCCATTTTCCATTTATATGCCCCTGCCAATTTGTCCAATATTATGCCAGTATTTTTTTGCCATTTAATATGCCCCAGCCAATTTGCCCAATAATATGCCAGTATTATTTGCCATTTAATATGCCAGTATTATTTGCAATTTAATATGCCACTGCCAATTTGTCCAATATGCCAGTGTTATTTGCCACTGAATATGCTCCTGCAAATTTGCCCAATATTATGCCAGTATTATTTGCCATTAATATGCCCCAGCCAATTTACCCGTATTATTTGCCATTAATAAGCCACTACCAATTTGCCCAATATTATGTCCGTATTATTTGTCATTAATATGCCCCAGCCAATTTGCCCAATAATATGCCAGTATTATTTGCCATTTAATATGCCAGTATTATTTGCAATTTAATATGCCACTGCCAATTTGCCCAATATGCCAGTATTATTTTCCATTAATATGCCCCTGCCAACTTGTCCAAAATTATGCCAGTATTATTTGCCATTTAATATGCCCCAGCCAATTTACCCAATAATATGCCAGTATTATTTGCCATTTAATATGCTTCAGCCAATTTGCCCAATAATATGCCAGTATTATTTGCCATTTAATATGCCAGTATTATTTGCAATTTAATATGCCACTGCCAATTTGTCCAATATGCCAGAATTATTTGCCATTAATATGCCCCAGCCAATTTGCCCAATAATATGCCAGTATTATTTGCCATTAATATTCCCCAGCCAATTTGCCCAATATTATGTCAGTGTTATTTGCCACTGAATATGCTCCTGCAAAATTTGCCCAATATTATGCTAGTATTTGCCATTAATATGCCCCAGCCAATTTACCCGTATTATTTGCCATTAATAAGCCGCTACCAATTTGCCCAATATTATGTCAGTATTATTTGTCATTAATATGCCCCAGCCAATTTGCCCAATAATATGCCAGTATTATTTGCCATTTAATATGCCAGTATTATTTACAATTTAATATGCCACTGCCAATTTGCCCAATATGCCAGTATTATTTGCCATTAATATGCCCCTGCCAATTTGCCCAATAATATGCCAGTATTATTTGCCATTAATAAGCCCCTGCCATTTTGCCCAATAATATGCTAGTATTATTTGCCATTAATAAGCCCCTGCCAACTTTGCCCAACATTATGTCTGTGTTATTTGCCATTGAATATGCTCCTGCAAATTTGCCCAATATTATGCCAGTATTATTTGCCATTAATATGCCCCAGCCAATTTACCCGTATTATTTGCCATTAATAAGCCGCCACCAATTTGCCCAATATTATGTCAGTATTTGCCATTAATATGCCCCAGCCAATTTACCCGTATTATTTGCCATTAATAAGCCGCTACCAATTTGCCCAATATTATGTCAGTATTTGCCATTAATATGCCCCTGCCAATTTGCCTAATAATATGCCAGTCTTATTTGCCATTAATAAGCCCCTAATTTTGCATTTTGTGCCGCCCCTAAAGGCATACAAGGCAAGTGCCACCTCGCGGTAAATACAGCGCTGACTATTACTTTAGAAGGGGCGGCATTATGATCCTCTTTGATCAGGTCAATATCCTCTGTCTTCCAGAAAGATGTATGTGTGAAAAATTTAGGAGCCAGTAAGAGAGCAGGAGTGTATCTTATGACATCAAAATGTAAAATATACATGTTAAAGTACTTTGAAAGCACATTAATATGCATTAACATTTGGAAGATGCATTTTGGAAACCAGACAGTCCCTTTAAGTATGGTTAATAGAATCCAGAATGCAAGCGAAAAAGGTACATTCTAAAATGACTTTGTCACTTTAAGAGACCAGGGGTGGACATGTGGACAATCAAAGAAAGAGACAGCTCGAGTGCAGTTATAGCTGAAATAAAAGACTAGGTATGCAGGATCTCCAGCATCAAAGGTGTTCAATACGAAATCCACCAACCAGGATCATAAAAAACAATGACAGATACACCTCAGCACCCAACGCATTTCTTCTGTCTATAGCCGACTTTCTCAGGGGTAGCATGGCTAGGTGCATAACATACAATAGAAAAAACACTATTTATGTATATATACCCACTGTATAGGCGGAGGTCTATCTGTCATTATTTTTTCTTTTCCTGGTTTGTATTTAACACCTTTGATGCCGAGATCCTGCATACCTGGTCTTTTATTTCAACTATAACTGCACTTGAGTGCAATATGTGGATGTCAGTGGTTCTAATTAAAAGAATGTTTTATACATTTGTAACGATATTACACTATATGCCTCTTTCTTTTATTGTCCACATGTCAACTCTGGTCTCTTAAAGAGTCAACAAGTCCTTTTATCTTGTTGCTGCACCAAGAAGGGTACCTTTTTTCACTTGCATTCTTGTTTGGTACCCGAGGAGTCCTTGAAGTTGTCCCTAAGGAGAGTATTTTTCTCTGTTTATATAAGTCTATACATGTCTATTTTTATAGAATACAGCATTGCTCTGCTATTAGCATTGCTCATTAAAAAAAAGTGCTATGTTAAAGATTGTATCATGTTTAGTAGATACAGTTATTTTTTTGTGTGTACAAACCAAGTTGCATCTTAATTGTTTTGAATAAAATACAATTTTTTTTTGCTGCTAATGCTTATTTTATTATTTTTATCGCAATATTATATAGAACAACTGAATAATACTAGGTGAGATGTTATAAATAGGCACTGGGATCTGTGCTAAGTGCTCAACTAACATTGAGTGGCGCCCATTTGGAAGCGCCTCTAGAAGGAAACTGTAGTCTAGTGGGCCTAATTGATAATCTGATTACAGCAACCCTGCCTCTGACATAAGTGCTGAGGGCTGATAATGGTCATACCTATTATGCATTTAAGTTTAACAACCACAAGCAAAATAGATTAATAAACAATTAACATAGAAATAAAAAAAGTATCCATTGTGTGTCAAAAACAAAGGGCAGTCAAAGGGTAGTCATTAATTTCTTCATCCCAAGCCACTGCAAGCTATGATGCAGTTATCCCAAGCATGGACCAGCACATTTTAATGTATCATATCCTTCACTACTATCCCCTAGTTTTAGACAAGCAAAGGAATATATAGATTTGGGTCATAGGTGTACCTCTATCCATGTTTTCTTTGTTCCTTTAGAACAATGGTTTCCAACCAGGGGTACTTGAAAAAAAAAAATAAAAATAAATCAGTAATGGCATAAAAATAAGAAAAGTTAAAAAAAAGTGCAACTGTTAGTTATGCGGTCAGTAGTTTCGTAAAACGTGTAGGAGATCTATTTGTGGAATGTGAGTGCCTCTGTATTCAGGCATGATTACCTCTATGGCTGTTTCCGGTTTAGATAACACTGAGTAACTCCAGCTGTAACATCACACCGATTTTACATCCAGATTTCTCCTCCAGCCTAATGTTTGGCTGAAAAGCGGACGAACCTCACACTGATTAGTCCAGCACATTACATCTTTACACAGCTATCACCATCTTCTGAGAGGATATTATCGACGGAGACTGGATATACGTCTGTACCGCTTACCCCATACCACAGATTTTAACATTCCTTCCTTTGTCATATATTCTGTAAGTACTTTCAAGGAGTATGGGTGTTTTATGTTTTATTACATATTATGCACTATGAGCCCGTTTTGTGCTTGTGTTTTTAGTGCTATTGAACAATAGATGTTTAAATCACCAGTAACAGAGACTTCAAAACTAAACAAGGTCTACAATATATAGAAATGGGTTTGAAAGATTAGAAGGTAGAAAAAGGTTGTGAACCACTGATTCACTTTCCCTATACTGTAAGTAACCCAGCTGCCTTACATAATAGCTGTACTACACCTTGTCAATGATTACACAAGTGATAAGTGATATTACACCAATGTGCTTGGCTTTGTGTTTATTTGGACATGATAGGATCTCCCTTCTGATTTTCTTACTGGCTAACAGATGAATACATTCATGGTGTATGTCAGGGTTCATGAAACACGTCTTCTTGTGACAAAGAAAAAAAGAATTGGCAAAAAATGTGTTCACTTATCTCAGCTGAACAGCAGCTTCTCATGTCTCAGTTTCATTTCGATCAATATCTGAATCAGACGTGATCACATCCATCATTCAAGGGCAGTTTATACGCTAGGCCCTATTTATTCCTGAGCACAGATATTTTCCAGAGTAAAATGTATGACTGCCAAAACAGGGAACAGGGAATGCACAAAATCTATCCTGCAGGTCACAATAATTGCAAATTTTGCTCTATTTTGAAATCTATGTGTGGCATGAACCTTATTTATCATAGAAGGAGAATATGATGCAAACCATTAACAGGAAACAAAAATTCCCTAAAATTTGCCAGACAGGAGGACAGAGCATTAGAAACCAAAAATTAAAAAAAAAAAAAAAACCACAAAATACTCATACTGAATTCTAGCAACATCTATTACAGTTTTGGAGGGGATACAGAGGTAGTTTTACAACTTACAGCATAGTTGGCATTCAAATAGTCAAGCATTGTAAAGCCATAACACAAAGTTATTGTATTTAGGTAATGTAGATCATTTCCAGCAGTGGAGCTGGAGAACTTACCTGCTGCACGGTGCTGCCAAGATGATGTTGTCTCATGTACTACATTTCCCATGAGCGCTGGCTCCTTATTTATGGCACCAGGGAGGGTGATGCAAATGAGCTTTACCACCGGACACCAGGAAGGTGAGTATTACTTATCTGAATCTTGTTAGGATTTTGAGTCATTTTGGTTTTTTGGATCTGCGGATAAGGGATACTCAACCTGTATTTCAAAATATTCATATTATAAACGATCCAAATGGAAATAAGTAAAAAGCTGTTTTGCTCTATATTCTTGATTTTTCATTGAAATAGGGAAACATTGTGGTGCACTGCCTTTACTGTACATGACCAATTACAGTACAAATTGATTTGCTTACCCATGTTAATCATGTCACAGATATAAGCCAGTGTTTCTCAAACACAGTCTTCTTGGCCATCATTAGTTTAGGAATAAAGGGATTGTATCACGTGATATGCAAATTACACATTTCCTATTGAAAAGCAGTTCATTTGCATATAGTGCCACAGGCGATGTCATAAGCAGGAGCCTACAAAAACATTTTCTACTAATTTAGGAATTTGCTTGCAATTTTGCTAATACAATGTATGGATCATCTTCAATCATTTTTTATGCTCTACGTTCACAGTAAAAACAATGTTTAGATGATACGGTCTCTTGTGTTCAATTGGCTGCCATATTGTTTGGGCCCCAAAGCCATGAGCATAGGAGCTGGCAAGGCCTGGGTTTTCTGTAGTGTTGGTCACAATGTATTTTGACCTGTTTTTTTACGTGTCATGTTTCTGATTAATGACCAGTGTTGCCAACAAAACAAAAAAAAAAGGCTGTGCCTCTTATCTTTATATAGGGAGGTGGCTGTGCAGGGTTTAATTGTAAGGAGGGTTAATTAGCTGGGAACATTTACTAGCAGTCAGTGAAAAACATTATATATTAAGCCAGTCAGCAAATAAATGTCGGTTGCCATAAAGATTATTTAACCGTTATGTTAGTTTTTCATCATTGGAGCCAAGTTATTAGGCAGGGAGAAGATATTATTTTGTTTGGTTAATTGAATATTGAATATCTGATCATAAATATGCTTGAGCTGTAAATAAATATACGATTTATTGAAAGTAAATATTTACACAGTGTCAGTAACAAAATATTTTTATCAATTGGAATCCATGCTAATTACACATCTCCTAACACTTTATAAACAGGCAGTAAGAGATAGATATTAGGTAAGAGTAAATGCTTATTCACTCTGATAACATTAATTATTCTTTGGCAAAATAATATACAATAATCAACATCTTTCATTTCTATTATAAATTATTATTTTTGTTTATACACTTGGTGCCTATTTCAGGAGAAGACACATTGGGAGTCGTGTATAAACATGGTCCACATGCCAATAGCACCAAACACTGGGACAATAGACTTGTGGGCCTATGTATGAAACCACATTTTTCCAACTCACCTACTTTGGCCTTGTTTGAAATTACCATTCTCTCTTTATTGAGTCGAATTTTTAGATTTCTGTGTTACTCATGTGAGTTATTATGGACCCTCTTCTTAGCCATGCACCAGGGGAAAAAAATGGTTTCTCCCCTCCACAGGAGAATGTTGGTATAGACCAGTGATAGTTGAAGAAGGCTCATGGGATTTGTAGTTCCCAAACATCTACAGGTTTAAAGTTAGCAATCACTGAATAGTTGCCAACATCGGCCAAGTTTCCAGGGACACATATGTGTTCCACATGCTGCAGACAGAGCATGCAAAGTGCAGCCCGGCAATATGTAGGATGCCATATACACACAGACACAATCCAATTAATTAATCATGGTAGGTCCTTTGAGATCTCCACCCTGATTAATTAATTGGATTGTGTCTGTGCGTATATGCATCCTACATACTGCCGGGCTGCACTTTGCATGCTCTTTACTGCAGCATGTGGAAAAATATATGTCCCCGAAACATGGCTGATGTTGGCAACTATGTCACTAGTGTAAACCAGCAATTCCAAGACATAAAACAAGAGAATTTTTAAATGTGTCTGTGATGTCACAATATGTGTTTAAACTTATTTCTCCACTTATGCTATGCCTTTGTTTGCAATTCTGCTAACACACTGAATAGATCATTTCTGTCATTTTATTTCATAGTATATTTATGTTGACAGAGTCTATGGAGGCAAAAGCATGGTTGTTGTGTTTTTGGAAGAAAATGTGGCAATCCTATGCTGTTGACAGTGGTGTGGGGGCAATCTGCCACTAGTGTAAGTTATGGGGGGGGGCAGTGGAAAGGTATTGCGAGGAAAGGGTGCAGCCCGATGAGGAAGGTGTAGATGTAGAATATTGTAGATGCAGATACTGAACAAGCAACCAACCATCAAATCACAGCAGTGTTTAACCTTCCCATAATATATAATGGTGGAGATGTAGAATGCACTGTAATTGGCAGGGTTGCCCTAACTCGATTAATCACAATCCATTGCACTTGCTTCTTAAGGGAACCTTCCTTTTTCACAGGTACAAGGTTGTGCTGAGCTTTTTGAAATGCTGATTTTGTTGTTGATGTTTGTTTTTTAACCACTTACCACATAAGGACATTCTACACCGTCACACAGGACTCAAGATGGCATTGAACATCCTTTGCTCTGCAGTGCATCACAGCCCCCCACGATGAGCTGTGCACCCCCGGTGGATCCCACGTGGCAGAGACCATCAGGGCCTGTAAAAACCTAGATCAGGTCTCTTCCTCTGTGACTCTGGCTCCCTGGATCACTCTGTGATCAGATTCAGGAACAGAAAATTGGCTTTTTTGGTGTTTTTTTTTTTTTTTTTTACTTAAAGAGCCACTAAACCTGTTTTTACACTTTTGTTTCTACTATAGAAGCACAAGTGAAAACACTTTTGTTCCTAGTATGAGGATAAACTGGCACTGGTACATTTTAAGGAACACACAAGTTTATACCTCAGCTGAGAGGCAGAGCTCAGAGTTAACCTCCATGCATCTGGAAAAGATACGTTTGTTTTCACTACAGAACAGTGGTGGAGCAAGAGTTAAAAGTGTCCTTTAGTGATTCTAAAAGGACAAAAGCACCATTGGGTGTTATGGGGTTGAATTGTTTGTTTGAGGAACCCTGGTGGGCTTATCACCACCAACACACAAGGACATTTATGGGGACTGGGGAACTACACTAGTATGTATCTGCGACAGTGGCTAGTAATTTGGCATCACTGCAGTAGGAACATTCTGCATTGATAATGCTGAGCTGGGGATATTTACCTTTGTTTTAAATGTTTTTTTTTTTAAATTATTATATCTTTTTAAAATATTTTTCAAATCTATTATTTATAATCCCAACAAGTTTTATTGTACACTCTCCAGGATGGATGGGGTAAGATCAGAACATGGTAACTGGGTGTAGACAGGCTGCCTGGGAAGCTAGCACCAGGGAATGCTGTGTCCTCACTTCTTCTTTGACACCCATTGTTCGGATGAGTCCTTGGAAGTTGGAGATATCTTCTCTAGTTCAGTCTCTGTACGTTTGGTTGAGTAAGCAGGAGGCTGATTTCATTACTCTTGAGACCCTTCCTACTGTACTTGTATATGTCATAACTTATCCCAAAATGTCTGTGTATCCACCATCCAGTGTTCTACTATCTTTTCACAGGTTTATTAGATGGTACTCATGTGCATCTAAACAATTTATTTAACACCACCTTCTTTTTTTGTGACCCCAAAACATTCATTCCCATATTTGCAGATTGTAACAATTAATTTCCCTTTATTTCCTACCACATTCAGACTCAACATCCTACTTTACATTTTCTTTTGAGATGATACACTTAGAAACAAAAACAGCATGAGGCGAGAAATACCGTATATATATATTAATTGTACATTTATTTTAGGAATTTCATAGAATTAGTCATATTGTAGTCTCTATATAATGGGAAAAGGGAATTAAAGGCCAAGCAGGTGCCTGGGTATTATGCCACAAACCAGAAAGCTGGTGAAGCTATGGGCTACCTCTGGACTCACAAAGAGTCATCCTTCAGCACTCAGGAGAGGAAAAACCCCCTGTGGGGGAAACCTCTGGGGATCCATGGCTTGAAGGACTGCCCTTCCCTCTGGGCATTAAAAGGCAAATTCAGAGACAATAATTATATTACAGGTTAACACAACAATTCATTTAAACATTACACAGACCAGGGATGTCCAAATGTAGGCCTCTAGCAACAATCCGGCTGAAAGACTGCAGTTGGACAGCTCTGATATAAATGACATTGCTTACATGGTTCATATTTTCTCCTTCCCTTGCCACCCGAGATATGTCCCTCCCGACGGATCAAACGCCGATAAATACTAGGGCCGCCCTCTCTCCCACCCAAGAACAGACCGATCTTACATAAAGGGTACACGAGTCGCTGCGCTTGCCAAATAAATCCCCTGCTAGAACCTCCAAAGCTCAAGGTCAAATTTCGGGTAGTCAAGCTCCAAGTCTTCAGACACATCCAAGTCAGGCATAGATACCTATACCAAGGAACCAGGGACGCACGCTGAAGCTCAGTCAGAGCTCCGGATGTGTCTGAGAGGAAAAGAATGTTCACGCATTTATCATTAGCAGCTGCCTTTATGACATCATGACTACACTCTTTATGACATGACTGCTGGCACTCACTGTTCTAGACAGGCTTAAAGGGACTCGTCACCTAAACTTTGCTTATACTGTGTATAAAAAAAGATCAAAAATGATATACATTGTTTTAGCAGAATTGTAAACAAATGTGTAAATTAAGAGAAATGTGTTTTAAATGTGTCAGTGGTGGATCCTGCTTGTGACATCCCCTTTTAGCTCTTTATGCTAATGTTTTTTAGGTAAGCCCTAAGGTTAGGGTAATTTTTTTAATGCTAAAAACATGGTACTAATAAACCATGCTGACTTTTTTTTATACATTGGCTGCACAGTGACAATGAGCACCGGCACAACAAAAAAGTACGTAACGGGTGGACGCACTGCAGACTCCCAAAACTCGTCTGAAATCTGCTTTATAAATAGGCGCACATGACAATATCGCCATTACTTGGCGTGTGTATCAAGTTCATACATGACCCTCTATATGTCTGTGACATACATCATTTTAAGACAGGGCTGCATGTGTATAGTTTAAAGTGGAATTCATACAATTGATGAGACAGGACCCCGTCCCAAAAAAAGAACTGTCCTGGTAATTTTGGGATAGTTGGCAACCATGGTGTCATCATAGTTATATTCCACCAGTGTGTGTTTATGGGCAAAATATTGAGTCAGGTCTTTCTAAATTATCAAGCAGTTCTTAAACAACAAGAGATCAAAGTTATAAATATTTTGGAATGTTTTTCTTCATATCAAAGTTTTTTTCTTCATATTAAACGGATTCTTATTTAAAGCATAGTTCCCTTTTGAGACTTTTTAAACTTCTGTTTTTCATCTAAACTGCTGATTCATATTATTCTGTGAACATCTATATCCAAGTGTCTATGCATAGTCATTTGTGAAATGTGTCTAATTGAGTCAAGATCCAGGCTGTTCCCACAGTGCCTTAAGCATTAATATAAAACATGAAATATACAGAATTCTTACTTCGGCAAGAAAGTAATTTGCAATGTGAAATATCCCATTACATCATAAACAAGGGTTTAATGACTGAAAATATAAATGATCAGCTCAGTATTCTGGAAATAATGTTAAAAGTCTGCTTATGATATAATTATGATAATATCTATTTTTTTGATCTGGCATTTTTTCTATAGTCATCAAATTTCAATTACACATAATTTTTTATACAAAATTACATTGCACTGGGGGAGAGAAAGAACCCCTCCCACTGACACATATTAATGGCACTATTTGAGGGGCAATAAGACACTCACATGAGTGTGCACTGAAATCATGAAATGGCAGTTCAGCATTTAATGGTGTACAATTGTTACAAAATAAATGTTTTTTTTAGTATTTTTCTGATATCATTTATGGGCTCTGGCACATTTGTGTAGTATTTTTTATGTAAACATGTATAGTAGTGTAAATAGCATATACATGATACAAACCCACCTTTGAATATTATATACATAGTGAATAAAGCAGCAACCCATGTTAAACACAAAAATATAAAGCATGAGCCTTGGGATCTTACAAGTCATAGATACTCCCAAAATGACCACATCCTTAGAAACTGTATCCAGTTATAGGTTAATTGATAAGTTAAAGTAGAGTTTACTAGATATATACAGGTTTTTATAAGCGTCAGTAAACATGTCATGTCATCCGATATGTACTAGCTCATGATATATACAAACACTATTAGATAATATAGAGTTCATCCATGTTTTACATAATTAAACATATCAATTGCTAGATAGTAGTAAATGATGTTAGATATCTATATGATTGTTGCCAAAGATCCACATGTCATGTAATTTTGTGTCATTTCTTCTTGTACACAGATTGTATTAAATTATATATAAAATGTAAAAAAATAAATAAAGTAAACATGTGTGGTAGCTTTATTATATACACATACATGCAGATATGTAGCTGGGCAACTTATTTATGTGCACATGCATTTTCCCCATTTTGTTATATCTCTTTCTCCATCCAGGTCCCTTTTTACACTTTCCGATGCCTATATCCTTCCCATTCTCTGACTCCCTAGATCAATTCTTTCCATCCCTTCCCTGGTGATAATTTTTTCTATCATTTGACCTCTTGTGATCATGTCACAGATTGCTCCTATTCAGACTTATTCAACTGGATGTTTGAAAAGATCAGAATCACGTAAAAAAGCAAACAGAAATAAGAGTAGATAGAAATGGCAAAACAAAAGATTGAGTTACCAGGAAAATCAATAAGGATGAATAGAATTTTAATACAAGTTTAATGGAAGAGGTATTTTTTGTTCACATTTATATTGATATATTTACTTTTTGGATGTACTATGGATGAAAAGGGGATTGCTTCAATTTGATAATTAAGCTGAATAAGTGAGAATATCTACTTGTTTGTCTTTATATTAATGTTTAGGATTTTCCATTCATCACATTTTTGTTCACTTGGTTATTCATTTTTCCCTTTTTATCAATCTGTTTCACTTTAACATGTTTTACTCCCCTTTTTTTTAAAAAAATTTATACATTTATTTATTGCTTTCCTTTTTTCATACAAAAATACATAAATGACATACTCATACTTAGATTACATTTCGATTGTGTTACTTATCAGAGAATCATCACAAACATTATACATACAAAATGTTAAAATAATTGTGGAGACGAGACCTACATAATCAATTAAAATGTATTAAGGGATGGGGGGGCCATAACAAAGCTTTAATTGGGAGTATGTTTTTACCTGGGTGGGGTCCAAGTTGTTGGGGGAGATCCGAAATTCTAGTCTTATCATAATTTTTTTAAACTCCTTTCCATTTTTCCCAGATTGTATTAAATTTATCCAAATCAGCGCTGTTCATAAAATAACCCTTTTCCATTAATTGTTGTGTGTCTATCTGTTTTTTTTTTTTAATAGATTTCGACAGATTTCTTTTCCATCTTCTCGAAATCACTAATTTAACTGCAGGGGTATATCTGCCTTCCAAATCTTTCCCATGCCTTGATGGAGTAAAGCCTTCCTTGGGAAACGGGACAGATTTCTGCTAATAATTTGCGAGATTACTGTAAATACCTCTCTCCACATGTTTCAGTCTCTCCACATTCCCAGAAAATATGGAGTAGTGATCCTTTACATTTCCCACACCTCCAACATTGATCATCATATAGAGCATTCCTTTTTGTCAGACAGATACCATCTGTTACACAACTTAAAAAATACCTCTTGCAGATTTAAACAGTGAATGTGTTTCCTTATCTCATTCCATCCTTTGTGCCATTTTCCCTCAAAATCTGACTGGGTTATATGCGGATTTAGGTCTCTTTCCCAGCACCCCCAAGCTGTTGGTACTATATATTGATTCAATTGCCTAATAGCACCTGTACATATCTCCAGGATCTTTTTCTTTGGTTCATTCAGAGCTGTATTTACCGCGAGGCATCCTAGGCGGATGCCTATGGCGGCAAATTTTGGGGGGCGGCAGCGCCCCCCAGAACTGGAAAAAAAAAAAAAAAAAACGGCCCTTTAAAAAAAAAAAAACCCCACCGCGCTTGCAGGCAGAGACGGAGGTGATGAGAGGGGATCGGAAGATCCCCCCTCACCATCGCGCTGCCTGTTCGGCTCCCCGTGCAGTGTGCCGACAGTCACGTGACGGGCGCGCTGACGTCATACGTGCGCCCGGTCACGTGACCTGTCGGCACAATCGCCAGCAAGCCGAACAGGCAGCATGGAGGGACCATGCTGCCTGCCTGCCAGGGAAAGGTAAGTGCTGATGGGAGACTGTGTGTGTGTGTGTGTGTGTGAGTGACTGAGTGTGATGGGAGTCAGAGTGTGTGTGATGGGAGACAGTGTGTGTGACTGAGTGTGATGGGAGTCAGAGTGTGTGTGATGGGAGACTGTGTGTGTGTGTGTGTGACTGAGTGTGATGGGAATCAGAGTGTGTGTGATGGGAGACAGTGTGTGTGTGTGTGTGTGTGTGTGACTTAGTGTGATGGGAATCAGAGTGTGTGTGATGGGAGACAGTGTGTGACTGAGTGTGATGGGAGTCAGAGTGTGTGTGATGGGAGACTGTGTGTGACTGAGTGTGATGGGAGTCAGAGTGTGTGATGGGAGACTGTGTGTGACTGAGTGTGATGGGAGTCAGAGTGTGTGTGATGGGAGACTGTGTGTGACTGAGTGTGATGGAAGTCAGAGTGTGTGTGATAGGAGACAGTGTGTGTGATGGGAGTCAGAGTGTGTGTGATGGGAGACAGTGTGTGTGACTGAGTGTGATGGGAGTCAGAGTGTGCGTGATGGGAGTAGGAGTGTGTGACTGAGTGTGATGGGAGTAGGAGTGTGTGACTGAGTGTGATGGGAGTGTGAGCTTGATGTGAGTCTGAATGATGGGGCATGTCTAAGGTGTGTAACGTGGGTGTGCAGTTTGGGTAGGGGGGTGCCCGGATTTTGTCTGCCTAGGGCAGCACAAAATCAAGATACACCACTGGGTTCATTATTGAACAATTTAATAATCTGGTAATTAATCTCATTTCCCCTGCACCCATAGATACCTTCCTGAGTGAAATGTTTTATTCTCAGGAATTTAAATAGGTCTCTTGAAGGCAGATTAGATTTTTTTATTAACTCATTAAAATCCTTAATTCTATTTTTCTTATATACAAATCAGATATTCTGTTTATTCCCGCTTGACTCCAGGCTGTTGTCTAGTCGGGCAGAAGACGAAACCTAAGAGTCAAGACTGATTCTTTTTTTAATTTTTTTATTTCATAACAAAATTCCATAAGCTCTGCCAGGCTACTACCTTGTATTTTCTACTGAATGTCTCTCAATTTTTCTTTGCTCAGCCAAAGAATATATTCTAAATTTAACTTTCCTTTCAATTTGCCACCAATCTACTTCCACTCTACATGCTTGCCTCCCATAATTCTTTCAGTACCGGCATATCGAGACCTCCCTTTATGGCTTCCAAATATAATGTATTTTTATTGATTCTCGTTTTTTTTTTCCCCAGCGAAACAAATTCTAGAATTTTACTTTGCATGGTTCTGAACTGCTCTATCTTTCCTGTGACCATCCTAAAGACTTACAACCATTTGGGAATAACATAAGCCTTAATAGATTCTTCCCATCCAAGAGACAGAAATCTGTCTCCACTTATTGAAGTTAACTTGTATCCCTCTATAAATCTTCTTACAGCTAATTTCTACTATATTTTTGCTGTCCGGTGACATCATTATGCCCAAATACTCTATCCCGGAGTTAACCCACTGAAAGGGATTAGTTTATTTTTTTAAGTGATTTTGTTTGGCACTGCTATGCACATTGCCTGTGATTTTTCTAAGTTTAGTTTATAATTTGATAGCTCTCCATATTGATTAATCGTCTTCAATAACTACGGGATAGAGCATTCAGGTTCAGCCAAAAGGACGTCATCCGAATACATTGATATCTTATACTCAGGTTCGGCAACCTTCATCCCTTTTATATATTTATATATTAGTACATTATGGTCTGACGATGATATTTCTGTTAAATCTACTCTCACAGTCTTTAACCATTTATGTGTGTACGAGGCACATGTCTAATCTAGAGTAGGATTTGAAACGATTAGAATAGAACCTAAAGTCCCTTTCTGCCAGATGAATTGTTCTCCTTAAATCATATAGTTTATGCTTCCCCATGAATTCGTTAAAATCTTTACCAATTTACCAAGTTATCTATCTTAACTCCTCTAGCTACTTTTTTTCTCCCACTGAGATACAATTAAAATCATCCGCCATTATGTAAGATCCCTGAATGAGGTCCTGCAGGTTATGCAGGATCTCATTCAGGAAGCTCCCCTGTCCTTATTAGGAGCATTTATATCTAGAAATGAATATATTCTTTCATTCAATTTGCTGATAACCATGACATACTGGCCCTCAGGGTCTCTTACTTTATATATTAGCTCGTATTTAAGGTTTTCTGAGAACAGTATAACCACTCCCCTCTTTTTCTGAGTTGGGAGAGAGGAGAATTACATAAAGGGATATTTACCAAGGGATAATTTGTTAGCAAACTCTATAGTCCAATGTGTTTCTTGTAGCATAGCCATGTCTATAATTAGTTTTGCCAAATACCCCATGAAGATTATCCTTTTTTGGGGGACATTCATTCCCTGAACATTCAACGAGAGAATATTATTAATCATATCGTTAAAATGTTTAGGTTACCTTAATACGGTCTTCCCCCTCCAACTCCCATCCTCTCCCCCCCCCCCCCCCCCTATTTGCCCGCTATATTATGGCCTCATCTCCACCTTACAAACAAATTTAACATATAAAACACATAACACATTGAACTACTTCTTAGTTCCCCTCCGTGTCTCCTCACCCACGTAGTTCACCCTACTCCCACAAGGGTAAAGCGCTTTTACTCTATCTCCCAGCTTCAAGATGTCTTCTTTAAATTCTCCAAATAGATTGGTAAATTCTTTTTTTAATCAGTTGTAATTGTAATTGTAATTTTTTTTTTAGGTATTCTGGTGTTATACCTCTATTTTCTAATTCTCCAAAACTATCAAATAGTTGTTTGGGGGTTTCAACCTCCAGTATATTCGGTCTGTTATCTCGTATGTTTGTGGATTTTTTTTTTTGCGCCTTTGTATCCTGGGGTGAGAAATGAGCCTCAATTCCAAATCCTCTCTTTTTCCCCAAACTCTACATTACGTTTTGCTTTTACCTTTTTGGGGGCGAGATCGTGTTCACTCCCCTTTTTACTTGCCATATCAAGGAATCAAGTACTCTAGTGTACATTCAGGAGGGATGCTATACAGGTTCTATACAGGTATTTTCTTTGTACCCTAAAAATTTCAATAAAATATCATTTATAAAAAAAAAAAGAAGACTCATGACCATCCCACACAAAGTAAGACAGTTTTATTCAAAGAGAAATTCTAGAAAACATGACGTTGGTCTGAAAAATGTCTCAGTTTATATTTAGGCCATAGCTGGTAGTAATAAAACTTAATCAATAAGATGTATATCTAATTGTACTGTGTTAGATCTCTCTGGGAAACCGATTTGGACAACTTAATAAATCAGACTCTTAAAGTAACTCAGGATTTGGAAATGTTTCATTTTTATTTACCACAGCTTGATAAATTTAGGTCACACACTTCTCATTTTGTGAGAAGGGTACACAAATACATCCACTGCTGTCATGTTAATCATTCGATTTATCATTTATAACAAACCATTACTTTTTATGTTTTGTCAGTTACCATTAACTAAAATGTTCTACTAATCTTTAAAGTAGGTCTCTGCATTGTATAGACCCCATCTGTGAATTATTCACGTTACCCAGGACATATAGTAGCATCGAATTTCATTATTATACAAAGGTCATGTTATGCTGTGTTATCATTACTCTTATGTGTGAAGCATACATAACAATTCGGTTATAAATGCATTCTACTAGCAGTACATTCTTGGCTTTCTCTTCATTACCCATAATTCTTCAATTGTAAAACACATACATAGGATATATTATAGAAAAACTACTAAGTAATAATCTTGCATTATGAGTAATTCCATGTTCCAAATAGATAGACTAAAGATTATTTGATTCAGAATACTATACATTATAACAAATGTATTATACAAACGAATGGGTTATATTTTACTTCTAACTATGATCTGAAACATGGTCCCGTGGCTAAAATGAGCTTCATATAGAGATCCTAGCAAGTCCCACCACCAGAGAACTAAAATTGATAAAAAAGGGCACAACCTTTCTGTAGAATAAGCATTTCCAGTTGAAGAATAGGATACTTGTTTTATGAATTTGTTTTTGTTATACTGTGGCAAGCCAATGATTTAATAGGGTCTCCAGAGAAAATCACAAATGTGAAATAAATTTGGTAAAATGCTTTCTGACAAATAAATTGCTGTCAGTCAAGTAAAACCCAATTTCTTCGTTACCAGTCACCAGCCTGTTCTTCACAGTTTGGACTGTGTTCTGGTAACCATGAATCTACAAGCCTTGTTATCACCAACCTTAGCTGTGTCTGGTCATGTGCTGACTCTCTGGCTATAAAAGTCACTTCCTGTCACTATACATTTGCCAGATTATTGTCGTTCCTGCCTACATCATAATCAAGCTTTCTACTGATCTCTATTTACCTGCTACTGATTTTGGACTGTGTGACTACTCTGCCTTCTCATACCTACTGACCTTGGCTTTCCTGACTTCGCTTCTCTTTTTTGTTCTAGCCTCTCACCTCTGATAAAGACCAGATTGCCACTCAAAGCTCAGGGGCTCAACCACGTGAGTAACGAGTGGCTGCTTCTGGCAGAAAACTGGACTGGCTGCTGGACTCCAAAACCTGCTAAACATCAGTATCATTACAGTGTCTGTGTTCTTTCATGCATTGAGACTGGTTTCAAAGGTGATAAAGTACAGATTGATATGTCATAAAGTTAATCTTAAATGAATAAAGTTGCATAAGTGTCACGGTTCTAACTCATTTCCTTGGCTCCTTTATGTTGTATTCAGGTTTTGGGACTTTTTCATCTTCAACCTCTAGTGTTTCCATTCTCCTCCTGTTGTCAGCTGCCTTGTTAACCTGAGCCCATACCTATTTAAACCTGCAGCTTATCACAACCAGTGCCTTTGCATTGCTTTGGTTATAGCCTGTTTAGTGCCTCTGTGCCTGTTCTAGCCTTCCTGATTCTTTCATCTTGATATCCTGTTGCCGAATACTTGCCTGTCTGACCAAGCCTGTTTGCCTGCCTTGTGACTTCGTCTAGCGATATTCCTCTGTTGTACCTCGTCCTGATCCGTTTATGTCCCGACCTGCTGACTATTCTACCTGTGTGTTTTGTCTGCTTCAGTGTGCGGTCTCAGTCAGTGTGCTAAAGTCCTGGGTGGTCATTTCCCTGTGACTCAACCATAGGGTATAATACCATTCAGGTAAAATTGCACTGTACTGTTTCCTATCCTGTTGTAACTTCTACAAACTCAGTCTCAGTCTTCTAGTCCAGTGCCCTGCTCAGAGAGCTGCCAGTCTCTGCTACCAGTCATGTCACACTCTCAGCTTCCAGCCCTTATTTATGCAACGTGGGGTGTAGACAGACCCCACACCATGCCCTGCAACGAGGCTCCTCTCTGGTCTGTTATCCCAGGTTGTGACAATAACAATGTATGTTTTGAGTGTTTCTATAGCTTATTTCTAAAACCCTTTGTCTCAAACACACACACATGTATAAGTGCTAGCACTGATCCCATAGTTACTATATATTGTAATTGGATTTTTCACTAATTATTGTGATGACATATTCTTAATGGTCAACTCAGTATGCGGCATCATTTGGCCCTGAAAGGGTACCTCCAAAGTCCGGACTGTTTCGGGAAACCGATTATAGAGCTACTCATTGTGCCCCGATGTATGCTGCTGATTTTGTCCGCAATTCAGACATCATAGCCCACTCCACGTGGAGTCCTATCAAAACCAAAGCACCCAAAATGCACCAAACATAAAAATGCCCCTAAAATAACCATGGAGGGGCCAGGGAAAGTAGCACTGGCACCCCCTATCAGAAACTGGGCTGGTATCCAGCCCAGTGCATATGGAGGGTTTGGACATGTAGGCTTGAAAAAAAGAAAAGCAAACATACAGTGCAGGCATTGTTAATGCTGTAAATAACTATTGTAGCTGGAAACTGATGATTTTTAATGGTCTCTCTCTCTTTCTCTCTTATACAGCTGAAAACTGTTGTGCTGATTGAAGAACCAATACATTTGTCCTTCTTTATCATCATAAATGCTACTCTTGTCAATGTCTTGTATTTCCTATTTAGTTTCCATCTCATTTTATGTATGTTGTCATGGAAAATGTTTGAAAGGTATTGTATAGTCCTTCTGCCCATGCACACAGTGATGGACCATCTGCAGTGTTCCTTGTACAATTAATGTTCCTTGGCGGTTAATGATGACCGCTGTGCCGCAGATATTTCATGTAGCTCTAGGTGACGGAAAACTCTATAAGCCTTGCACACATTATTTAGTACCAGGACTAATACTTTTTTTTTTTTTTAAATAGTTTTTATCCTTTAAGTATGTAGAATCTATCGTTTAAAAAAACTATGAAATGATTTGTATTAAATAATAAGTTTATCCGATAAAAAGAATTCGCCTAGAACTATCATACTTGTCTTTCTTTTGTAAAATCCCCTAGTCAGTGGTGTGTAATAAAGGAATGTCATGAACAATTAAAAGATCCATTTAATACAAGTTTTGTAGACCTGGTCGTTTATTTAAATGTAAAATGATCTGGAAAGGTTTATACATATTTGATATTAATGTTAAGCTTTTAACACTTCCCAATGCAGTATTATTATGGATTGTGCCACTACTGTTGAGTATATTATCTACCTTTCAACATGAGGTGCTGCATTGATGCAGTAAAAAGGGATGCTGGCTGCTATATTGATTTGCCGCTAGGCAGACTTTAAGTTCTTTCAACTGTATAATCGCTGTAAGTATTCGCTTAGCCAAGACACATAGGAAAGAAAAGGATTGAAATAAAAGCACATAAAAAAATCAAAACTCATGGATCTGTATTGCACTGACAAGCTTTTTTCATTGCTAAACAACCCAGCTGGTTATATTCCATTATATTTTTTTTTTCACTATTTTATATATTTTTTTTTACTATTTTAATTTTTATTATTGCCATGCACAAATACAATATTTGGAAACTGCTTAAAAAAAAAAATGAATTTTCGGGCTAATTTTCTACTTTCTGAAACAGTTTTTTTTTAATTGAAAATAACCCATTTTACACAGGATGGGGTTGGTTTATACTTCAATAAATAGATGCAAAAGTTAAAGTATCCGACTGTACTAACATTCATAATCACAGGCTGGAGGGCCAAATCCTATCAAAGTGATACTGTAAAACACTGAAACCTATGCAATGTTTGAGATTATTCATCCATACAGAGATTAAGCCAGTCAGGTTATTGTTCAAATACATTTACTTCCTTGCAATGATGAGCGATAAAGAATATCACTGTAATCATTTAATTATGGGGTCTCATAGAGCTGGAATTACAATCATCAAGTTATTTTAAAAGGGACCTTGTCTTGGTAAACCTTGAGCAGAATTAAAGACACCATGACTTGTAAACACAGAATGGACGCAGGAAACGACTGCTATACATCCTTATACTATACATAACAGAATCAAATTAAATATTTTAAACATATATAATAAGATCAAATACATAGATTTCACTACAAACATATCTTTTGTTTCTCGTTTTTTTTTTGCTACCTGAGTTTTACTACCAAGATTACTGCCTACCTCTGACATGAATATTATTACAGCACTCATTGAACTTCTTTTGCAAAGCTTATGAAGAGTTTTGGGAAATACAAGTGCTATCCCAAAATAAATAAATATATATCATTATTTATTTATAAAGTACCATTGTATTTCTCAACGTATAAAACATAAAAATAGTAGGCAGCTGCTGAATCAGAGTAGCTCAGTCTTTCATTTATGCATGCCCCCAACTGTCTCGATTTGAGCAAGATCACCCAGATTTGGCACCACAATAGCATAGTCCTGATATTCATTCGCCCTTTGTATGAGACAGCAGAGAATGAACACTGTGTATGTGCAGTAGGCTCTCACTTTCAGTGACATCACCCACCCAAGTACCACCGTCTGGTGTGCCTCATTTCCAAGGGAAGAATTTAGGATGTACGTACATGCAGAATCAGGAGAGCTGGTGTTTGTATGTGCATACACTTATGGTGCAATATGTCTGTGTACAGAGAGGGAGGAAGTATAGAATTATTGGAAATATCCTAATTTACACTTCATACTTTCTGCTTCCTTACGCAGTCTTCTCCAAGATGTCCTTTTCTTCTATCTTGATGGGGTGGTCACAGATATGATCCCTGGAGTTTCCTGACTATTTTATCCATAGAAACATACACTTTTGGGACATTATCCTCATGTGCTGGAGAATGTTCAGAGGTTTTAAAGAAATATGTTGAATTCTTGCGTAAGTCTGACCATAAACAATTATTTTGCTCTTTTGGCACTTTATCTGAATATACTGGAGAAAACTCAGAGGTTTTACAGATATGTTGAATTCCTGACTATGAATAATTATTTTGTATACTTGCACCCTATAGTAAGAAACTAAAACAGTTGTTTGTTACTGTTATAGCTTGTACACTACGCATTGTTGGACTGCGATGTCAGCGTTTAGAGTTGGACATTTGTGTGCTCATCTGTGTCTGCCACCATCAAGATAACTTTGGTGGATCACAGATACATTTTAAGTGAAAGTCAGTCATCAGGGTTGTACAGTAATTGTGGAACATCTATTGGTTTGCTGACCTGTTCCGAGCTGCATTCTAATAGGAGCTGGGCCTTTACTGCTGTACTGACCAAGTCCTCTTATGGCACGCCTGACTGCTTCATGCTTTGTGTTTTTGGCAAAAGCTAGGAGACTGTTGCTTCAGTGTAACAATTTATAAAGGCAGCCGGAAAAATATTTTTTTGTTCTATACAGCCCAGGATCTCAGAACACATCAGAACCACATATGGTATATGTTCCATTAAATTATTCCATGTTTCCCTTGTCTTCTGATATTTTCTCCATGCAAACATATACTCTGGCAAATTAATCTGAAGTTCTGGAGAATATTCAGAGGCGATTTCAGAAATCTGTTGAATATCTGCATGTGGCTTTGAACAATTGTTGTGTATATGTGAAACCTCTAATAACAAACTAAAACCAAAATAACATTTTCCCCAAATAATGGTAGAGCTCTAATCATGTCATTTCCATATATCTGGTACAAAACTCACTACATGTCCACATACTCTGATTAAATGAATGAACATATTAATAACGCACCAAGCACAGCAAAATACTGGATTTGACTTTCTCATATTAAATCCATAAATTCAATTCACTTACATGCCAAAATCTAGTGGTCACCAATAGTCTACTGCAACGTTCCCCAAATGGTGTACTGCAGGACCCCATAGTTCTGTGAGGTTGAATTAAGGGTTCCGCAGAAAAAGTAAAAAGTTTACACATTTATGACACCAACATTGTTCATGATGCACATTTACTGGACTGTCGCTCTATCATACCCAATGTACTCTCCCTTTTAAAAAAGCACGCCACCCGTTACATCACTGTAACCCGTGTATGTTGTAGTACGGTGCTGGGGAGAATATTAGGGATGATTACTAAAATGGTGACGTAACATTCCGTTAATGAATATAAATCTTTGTAATAATTAATCCTAGCATGCATCCATTAGGCTCTATTCTATTACCTGAATTTTTATATCTCCATATAGTATAATATTTATAATACCATATAGTGCAAAATACAACATTTTGAACACAGCCCATTATGTTAATTTTTAACATTCTTTGGAGCAAAGAATTTTTGGTCTTTGGTGTGTGCATAGATACACCAAAAGATCATAGGAAGTACCATGCATGCATTCATAATCTGCTCCATTCAGAATTTCAAACATTTAAATAACTACTTTACTTACAGAACTGAAGAATACTAATATAGCACAATGACCTTTTCCATTTGCAATCCGTTGAGTGACAGGAGAAATAATATTTTTCACCGGAGGCAATCTACACTAAATCATAAAATATTAAATAGGGTAAATGTGTAACAAATTCGCTGACATAGACAGGGAGATGAACAAAAAATGTTTAGTACATAGGGAATAGATTTTTATTTTGTTACTTTTTTACATTATCCTATAACCATTTGCCTGAGGGTAGTGTAAAATCAGACATTAAATATTGACATTGATTGGAGATGGAAGCCGGCAACCGATGCCCCATACACTCCTTGCTTTGATGGGTCTGTTGAAAGTCCAGATAAACGACTCCAAGAAGATGCAGATAGTAATCATAATGAGATAACATTTGAACAACAATTATAAAGCCTGCTTTTAAACATGAATTCAGTTTTGTGAGATGTGTCATTATGAGTAGGAACATTACGGTGTCCGTACCCCGGTCATTTCACTGTATGTTCAGGTTGGAGTTCGAGGTTCGGCTATAAACCGAAAGTCTTTAAGCCAAAAGTAATTCGGTTTATAGACTTTCGTTTTATAGAATACATGTAATGCTATTGGCTATTCTATAAACCGAAAGTCTATAAACCGAAAGTCTATAAACCGAACGACATTCGGTTTATAGGCTTTCTTTTTATAGAATAGCAATAGCATTACATGTATTCTATAAAACGAAAGTCTATAAACCGAATGTCTTTCGGTTTATAGACTTTCGGTTAATGGAATACATGTAATGCTATTGCTATTCTATAAACCGAAATAGAGTCCCCATTCATACGAATAGGTCAAATACTGTGCTTACAGAGCACTTTGAAAAATTCTAATTGTTTTGGGTGCCAAATAGTACATTTGCGTCTTGCGGTGCACTTCATATCTGAGAGTCAAATAGAACAGTCCAATACTGTGCTTACAGCGCACTTTGAAAAATTCTGGCTACCTCCTCCTCCTCCAGCACCGCTTCCACCTACAGCGCCACGGTCACCGCCTCCTCAACCTATGGGTCACTTAGTATAAACTGAAAGAGAATACCCTGCACTCCAACCCTCTCTTAAATGGATAAATCTGTTGATCCTCCTGGCAGCCATGCTTTAGATTTAGATTTATGTTCTTCCAAAGCTAAAAATCAAAGATTCCATCTAGTGCTATTTTATGGCTCAGCTGTATTTGTAATTTGTATGTATTTTATGTTATTTTAAGTTATTTTCCTATCCACATTTGCTTGCAGGGCACTTGTCCTACTCTTACCCACATTTTAATTCCTTTTGCAGCCCTCTAGCCCTTTCCATGACTTTTTTAGAGGCATTTTAGTGGCCAAAATTCCGAGTCCCCATTGACTTCAATGGGGTTCGGGGTCAAGTTCGGGGTCAAGTTCGAGCATGGACCCGGGCATTTTTTTGAAGTTCGGTCGAACCTGCCGAACCCGAACATCCAGGTGTCTGCTCAACTCTAATTATGAGCGCTTTAAGTCTCTGATTATAATGGGTAGTTCTCCCATTTGGAAAATATCACAGACTAATCTAACCACTAATAATATTATTTTCTATTGATGTGCAGACTTGAATATTGAGGAGGCCTTTTGCTAAAAACTCTACCACTTCTTATACAAAGTGTATCTTCCGACATCTTAGACTGGACATCCATTAGGTAATATGAGTCAGACTAAGTACAGAGTCAAGGACATGCCAAAATGTCAGGACAGGCAGCAGGAATCAGAGGTGGTAAACAAAGATCAAGATCATAAGCACAGGATAGAAGTCAATGAACATGGACCGAGGTTTATACACAGAGACACAATATAACAAACAGAGAACCCAAGCTTACAGAGTTGGTTCATACAACAGGCAATGAGCAGCTGTGCATAGGACTACATTCTAAAGATAACGCCTGCAAGCATCAATAACAATGACATAGTGACCGTGGCATCAACTAGCTGTGCTGCCAACGTCGCATGAGTCAATATGCAATGCATAACAACCATAAAAACACAATATATATATATATGATATGCCAGGGACTGTGTGAGAGATCATCAGGATGCTGTGTATACATCAAGGCATGAAAGAGGAAACACCTGTGATGACCACTTATGTAGGTGACAAAAAGAATACAATTTCCTAAAACCAACCATAAATTAAAAATCCCTTTTTTAGAGTTAACATTCTATCTTGAAAATAGATTCATTTGCATTTAATGCTTGAAATATTTTGTTTTTCCCTTTTTTCGAGTGGAAAATGACAAGTACATTCCGCACATTTCAATCAACACATGAAGAAAGTTTACATGTGAAAAACATTCTGCATAACAAATAACTAGCTGTAGATAAGAGACAGAAAATTAGCGCATCTAACAGTTTTTACATTAATTGTGAGAGTCTGGCAAAGCAAATTTCCTCTTGACATTTGAACACTGCTATTTTTTTCCCTTGTTGTAAAAGCTTTGCAGTTAAAATGAGGGTAGTCATTAAGCAGGAGAAGAAGAAAAAACATACTGATTGCTGAATAATGTTTCCCATATTCTTTAAGTCTGTCAGTTCATGGATGAAACACAATATAGAGTATCACTCAGTTCTCATCTGTTAGATGTCTGTACAGATGGTACTAAGAAGTCTTGCAATGGTGCTGATTTGAAGATTTAAGTAATATATGCCTAAATGAACCAATTCCTACAGCACAAGTGCCTATGGCAACACAGAAACATGAATGGTAACAGCAGATAAGACACATTTGACCCATCATGCCATTTGCTCATTATGCTGATGTAAAACCAATGCTTAAATTGCTTCACTGTATCAGTTTCTACTAATTCTGCAGGAAGGCTCTTTTAGTTACTTCCTGCCTCAAATTGTTCTTTTTGTGGTCAAAGAGGAAAGTAATGGACCTGACTAGGTTCGTCTGTCAACATTGGCATCAGCTGGAAAGGAGGTGGAGTGTGTGAAGAATACTCAGATGTAGGTGTGCTGGGGATCTTGCTTAATGAGTCTAACGAAAAAAATGAACTGCTACAAATGCCTCTATATTTATATTCCCAATTACATTCCTAGTTTATCTTTAGAGCAACACTCAATCCTAATTTGTCTGAGACTCTAATTCATGAATTTTTGGATAAAAAAAAATTGTCCCTTACACTTGGGGCATTAAATAACATTATAACATTATCATGCTTTTAAGGCTATATATGATACTGCCAATAATCATCAGGGAAGGTATAGTTTTTGCTGAGAACTGAAAGGGAAATTAAACATGTAGTGTTCTCCTTCCAGATGAATCCTCCTTTATTTGCTCAGTGAATGAGCACGGTGTAGGAGGTAAAGCTTAGAAGAAAAAACAGCCCTTGGAACAGTTGCATGATTATAACAGTACTGTTGCATTTAACTATTATTTTATTGTTCAGAAGATGGAAAAGCATACATTTTTAGAGCACATATGAAAAATACACTATTTATATATAAAAGGACATAAGGTGTTATATATATAGGGTGACCACACGTCCCAGATTGTCCAGGACAGTCCTGCAATGGGACTTTATGTTCTGGACCCCAGGCAACCTCAGTCCAAGACAATCCAAAATTCCAGAATGAGAAATCTGAGTGAAAGAGCTCTGGCTCTGTGTATGCATATTGTTTATGTACTCCCATTGCATTCTTTATGGCAGGAGATTTCAGCACTGAAAATTGATGATGCCCTATAAATAGACAGGATTTGAGGCATATGAAATGCATTGGAAGTGCAGCACTGTGAACACTTACCTACCTCATGATCTTTACTTCCAACACCAAGCCCCTTCACTGAGCAAGTAAAGGAACATTTATCTGGATGGTTAAGAGAAATGTAGAATGGATTTTAACATGGAACACTGGAGAGATAAATGAAGGTTTAATTTCTCATATATATCTTCCCTCTATTATTGTCAGCAGTATTTTAACCTATACTTGTGTTTTTTGTGTGCCCCAAGTGTATTATTGTACATATGGTTAATATTCTGGGCTTTTTAAATGTGACTAACATGCGACAGTCCTCTCTAGAGTGAAAATCTTGCATTTTCTACTCATCTTGTTATTCGATTTATATTTAATAACCCTCCCATTACCAGCACTATAGCGGCCAGAGCATATGGGTTAATAAAATATTCACACATGTAATAAGATCAAGATACGTTTCCCTCCTAAAGATAATGTATGGCTTCTGAAAACGGAAAGGAAAGGCCGATAAATATTCCTTTTCACATTTCCTGGGCTGTTAGACAAAAGAGAACGAAAGCAAAAGCGGAAATGTATCAAACATTTGTCTTGCTATTAATAACACCATTTGTCTCCGCTCTGGGCCAAGTTGCATGGAAATGTATGTTTAATTTTGTGTCTTTAAAGAGATATTCATACAAAGGATGTTTTGGACAGTAAAATAGGGTAAATATGTAATATCTTGCAAATTATTTATACAAATGATGTAATACATTTTACTCTGCTTCATAATATTATGCCAGACGGTACTAAACCCACAATACAGAAACAACTTCAATACACGTTATATTATATTGACCAGGGCCGATCCTAGGGTCACGGGTGCCTGGGTGCAGGTTTTCTTTTGGCGCCCTAAGGTGGGCGTGGTTATATTATGAACTCCTCCCCTTTAGACATTTAGCCCATTTCATTATTTGGGAGAGGGGAGGAGAGCACAAACTTTATTTTGATGTAAAGGACTAACACAAACTTTTATGTTAAATAAAGATATATATTTTCCCATAATACTGTGAAGTGGTTTTACTTATTTCTATGATGCTCAGCCAGCAACATGGGAGAGTTTTGGCTGGCTAGCAGAATGAGTTTTTACTACCATTCCCATGATGCCCAACCAGCCAAAGTATGGCTGAGCATCACTGGAAAAGAAGTACACAAGGAGCGATAAATAATATTCCACCATGCCAGTCACTCACGTGTCCCTCTCTCCCCATGCCCTCATGTCTTTCTCTCTCTTTCCCCATACTCTCATGTCTGTCTCTATCTTCCTATATCCACGTCTGTCTCTCTCTTCCCATACCCACATGTCTTTCTCTCTCTTTCCCCCTACCCTCATGTCTGTCTGTCTCTCTCTCTCTCCCCATACCCACATGTCTTTCGCTCTCTTTCCCCCTACCCTCATGTCTGTCTGTCTCTCTTTCTCCCCATACCCACATGTCTCTCTCTCTCTCCCCACTCATACCCAATGTCTGTCTCTCTCTCCCCACTCATACCCAATGTCTGTCTCTCTTCCCACTCATACCCAATGTCTGTCTCTCTCTCTTTACACTCATACCCAATGTGTCTGTGTCTCTCTCTCTCTCCACTCATACCCAATGTGTGTCTCTCTCTCTCTCCACTCATACCCAATGTGTGTCTGTCTCTCTCCACTCATACCCAATGTGTGTCTCTCTCTCTCCACTCATACCCAATGTCTGTCTCTCTCTCTCCACTCATACCCAATGTCTGTCTCTCTCTCTCCACTCATACCCAATGTCTGTCTCTCTCTCTCTCTCTCCACTCATACCCAATTTCTGTCTGTCTCTCTCTCCACTCATACCCAATTTCTGTCTGTCTCTCTCTCCACTCATACCCAATTTCTGTCTGTCTCTCTCTCCACTCATACCCAGTGTCTGTCTGTCTCTCTCCACTCATACCTAATGTCTGTCTCTCTGTCTCTCTCTCTCTCCACTCATACCTAATGTATGTCTCTCTCTCTCTCCACTCATACCTAATGTCTGTCTCTCTCTCTCTCCCCTCCTGCCCCCATGTCTGTCTCTCTCTCTCTCTCCCCTCCTGCCCCCATGTCTGTCTCTCTCTCTCTGTCTCCACTCCTGCCCCAAATCAGGCACTTTTGGCAAAATCCTGACATATTGAGTGACAAAACCCTGGCATATTAATTGGCATAACCCTGACATATTAATTGGCATAATTCTGACATTAATATGCCAGGAATTTGCAAATTAATATTTCAGGGTTATGCCAATTAATATGTCAGGGTTATGCTAATTAATATGCCAGGATTGTGTCACTCAATATGGCAGGATTATGCCAATTAATATGCTGGTCGCATTTTTTTTTAACAAACTTTATTGAAGCCGCTGGGCCCAGGATGCCTGCTTGATGGTGTCTGCCTCTGTAGACACCATCCTCCTTCCTGCAGCCATTCAGAGCGAGATGGGGTGGAGCTTGAACCCATCGCACTGTGCTTGGTGTGATAGGGAGGTGCGGTAACTGCAGGCGCTCACCTGCGGCTCGCACCTCCTTGTCACACCAAGCACAGTGCGACGGGTGCAAGCTCCGCTCCCTTCGCTCTCTGTGATTGCAGCGCCTCTCCTCCCGTGCGCGGTGCACCCGGTGATCGGCCCTTTGTGCTCGTTTATATTTAGCTGGTATTGAAAGGGCTGTTAACATTTATTAATGTTAGACAGTGGTTTACAGTAAGAAGGGGTTCCATTGACATATAGTGAAGCATTACACAAGAAGGTCTACTCAATTTTCAAAATGAAAATCGGAACTACGAGATTCTGCCCCCTTCAGATCACTTCGGCCCTCAAATTTAGGCCACTCAGGGATCACTGAAGCTTCCCTGAATCAGCAGAAAAAGTGTCCATATTAGAGAATTTTGTACCGACATTTTGGCAGCCAAATTCAGTTCAGCCGACACAAGTGGTAGCCTCTATCTTATTTTTTATCTTTTATTTTTAGCTTAACATTTCCACCCAAAAGACCTTCACTCAAAAATACCAGAGTCTTAGATACCTGGCTCTGGTTTGAATTGCATATGGGAAATAATTTCCACCTGTAGAAGAAAACGTATTCAGCCTCAGAATGAAGTCTTTCTCAAGTCTGCCTACCTATCTTTAAAAAATAAAGGGATATGGGGTGTGCACAGGAAACTCAAGGTGTCAAAAATAGGATCCACTCTAGGTGCCAGCATTAATAGGGGTTGAAACCACACTAACATTGCGGAATGTCCATACAGACACAAACAAATATATGTACATAGGGAATCAACACAGTAGAGGAGGAGAGTATATTTAAAAGAAGAAAAACTAACACAACAAGAGGACATAGTCTTAAGTTACAGAGGCAAAGGTTTAAAAGTAATACAGGAAGTACTCTTTTACTAAGAGGGTACTGGATCCATGGAATAGCCTTCCAGCTGAAGTGGTAGAGGTTATCATGGTGAAGGAGTTTAAGCATGCCACCCATCCTTCACCATGATAACCTCTACCACTTCAGTTGGAAGGCTATTCCATGCATCAAGTATGCCATTTGTAACGTAATAGGCATAAGGCTTTCCTAGATATAAGATAAGGCCAGGGACTAACAAAAGTAATTCGAAAATTGGGCTGACGAAATGGGCCAAATGGTTTTTATCTGCCAACACAATCTAGGATTCTATAAAATGGCCATAAAAAAGTCAGTAGTCTTTAGCCATCTCATATGGAAGACTTCAATTAGTTCTGCTAATTATCCTATAAAAAAGAATGTTCACATAAAAATACAAAGAGATCAAACACTTTTATTAGTGGTGTTTTTTAGACAGGAATGTGATGGTTTATAGATGTTGCAAGGTTTTAAAATGGGTATGAAATTTCGGTTCTATCATGGTCATGTTTAGCCTTACGTATATCTGAGGTCACAATCCTTTCTTTCTAATGGAGCGGTGTAAAACTTGTCAGAAAGGTTATCTATCTATTCCCTGTGTTATTAGGACACAAGAAATCACAAGAAATGCTTCTTCTATAAAAGTTATAAAAGTGTTCTGTATTCCAGCTATGTCAGGCCCTAAATTGTGAGGCTGTAAACGTGTGGAATTTATGACGGACCAAAGACCGAAGAGAGACCTGATCCTGAAGAACAGCTTTTAATGAGGCAGAATGGGATTTCAGTCTTAATAAAATAGTTTTTGAACATTGCTCCTAACAAAAGCAATTCTAATTTCGTTTAAAAAATCTCACTTTGACTTAATGGCGGCCATATTGTGGCGGTGCTGCTGCTCTGTGGATTCAGTGCTGATGCAACTGAACTCTGTAAATGGGGAAAAAGCTGACAGGTGAGACATCTAGTCAGATGTTCTATGTAAAACATTGCACAAAGTATTGAAAGGCTGGGTAACTATGCAAATTACGATCTGCATTGTGTATCTAGAAAAAAAGAGTAGCGACACACTCTACTGATATATACATACATACATACATGTGATATCTGACAGATCTTGCTTAAAGCATAGTCCATGTTAAGTCAGACAGGTAACCTACATTAAAATGCTAGGAATTCTAACTTGGTTCTTGTAATAAAGTGGTTCATCAATGGTTTCCTGGATAACTCCCTTCCTTGTTATAGAGGATGGTTAATGAGCTTTTGGGACTCACATCTTGATCCCGTTTGAATCACGGTGCTAGTTCCTGGATCCCGAACCCTGAAAGGTTTAGTGTTATAATTTAGACATTCAGGATTAGGATATAGAATAAGACAATCTCTAAAAAAAAAAAAAAAAAACCATTATTTGTATATTCTAATTATTTTTATGTAATCACCTTGCCTCCAGTATCTAGTGAATCAAAGTAGATTTTAGTTAGATATTGTAACTATTACATAAAAGCAGAATCCGCAGAATCCAAAGCAGAATAATTTTTCTGGTACTCTATTAGACAATACTGAATAAATCACGTATTCTGTGCTCAAGAAAGATTTACTGATAAATACTTGGTGATAATTATTATTATTGAAAACTTTCCCTCAGTGGAGGGTTTATACAACTAAAAAAGTGTTGTTAATGATCTCGTAAACAAAATGCTAAAAGAAAGAGTTTTTACAGAGCAGACTGACATGGAAAACAAAAAAATGCTTAGCTACCAGGCTCGACTAACAATGTTAAACTTCTCTAATGTTCTTCTTCAAAAGCATAATAAAGTTCTTCCCTGTATGGAAAATGACTTCTACAATCTGTTGACTATATCATTGAGAATAAAATGTAACTCATATAATTTCCGATGAAAATGCAATATAAAATCATACATCATACTCTTTTAACACAATATTGAGTTTGTTTTACAGAAAAAACAAGAGTCCTAATATATTGGGCTTGAAAACGGAAATTATCAATCAGATTTTACTAACTATTGAAACTCCATTAAACTATGTCATTTTTACATAATGACATAGTAAAAGCCATTCACACATTAAAAATGACTAAAACAAATAAAAAATATATGTGATAAATAAGCCAATTCAAAATAAATCTTAAAATAAAATAGTCTTGCAGTTGGTGAAATAATTCATTATTTAAAAATTTTAAGAAATAATAGGCATAATAATTTGTGTAAAAACACAATAATAATAATGATCCATCCATTTCCATATATCAGATTTGCTAACAAAATATCCCCATCAATATTAATATCTAGTTTTGGTTAGAGCGCAAAATAAGGTGACTTACCTGTATTCATACATTTATAACATGTATAGCTTGTAAGAAAGACCAGACAGAGGGATATGATAAAAACATATACATACATACAGGGAATCAACACAGTAAAGAAGGAGGAAACATTTAAAAGAGCAAAAGCTACCATAACAAGAGGAACAAAGGTTTAAAACTAATATCAGTAAGTATTAGACATGTGCAAAACTAAAATTTTCATTTCGTTTTCGTCCATTCGGACGAAAATGTTATTTATTTCGTCTAAAACGAATTTCGTTCATTACTGCATTTGTTTCAGACGAAATTCGTTCATTATTTTCGTTTCGTTAATTTTAATTCGTTCGTTTTATAGAAATACAATGTAATACTATTGGCTTTCTATAAACCGAACGAGAGCCCCATTCATAAGAAATTCTTATGAATGGGGCTCTCGTTCGGTTCATAGAAAGGCAATAGTACTACATGTTTTCTATAAGCCAAAAGTCTATAAACCGAACGACTTTCGGTTTATAGACTTTCGGCTTATGGAATACATGTAATCCTATGGCTATTCTATAAACCGAACGTACATGTATTACATAAGCCGAAAGTCTAAAAACCGAACGTTCGGTTTATAGGCTGTCGGCTTTTAACTATACGGAGACAGAGTCTCCATTCATAAAATTATGAATGGAGACTTTGTCTCCGTATAGTTAAAAGCCGACAGCCTATAAACCGAACGTTCAGTTTATAGGCTGTGGGCATTTAACTATACGGAGACAGAGTCTCCATTCATATGAATGGAGACTTTGTCTCCGTATAGTTAAAAGCCGACAGCTTATAAACCGAACGTTCGGTTTATAGGCTGTCAGCTTTTAACTATACGGAGACAGAGTCTCCATTCATAAAATTATGAATGGAGACTTTTTCTCCGTATAGTTAAAAGCCGACAGCCTATAAACCGAACGTTCGGTTTATAGGCTGTGGGCATTTAACTATACAGAGACAGAATGGAGACTTTGTCTCCGTATAGTTAAATGCCGACAGCCTATAAACCGAACGTTCGGTTTATAGACTTTCGGCTTATGTAATACATGCAATCCTATGGCTATTCTATAAACCGAAAGTTCGGTTTATAGAATAGCAATAGGATTACATGTATTCCATAAGCCGAAAGTCTATAAACCGAACGTTCGGTTTATAGGCTGTCGGCTTTTAACTATACGGAGACAAAGTCTCCATTCATATGAATGGAGACTCTGTCTCCGTATAGTTAAATGCCCACAGCCTATAAACCGAACGTTCGGTTTATAGGCTGTGGGCATTTAACTATACGGAGACAGAGTCTCCATTCATAAAATTATGAATGGAGACTTTGTCTCCGTGTAGTAAAATGCCGACAGCCTATAAACCGAACGTTCGGTTTATAGGCTGTCGGCTTATGGAATACATGTATTCCTATTGCTATTCTATAAACCGAACGTTCGGTTTATAGGCTGTCGGCTTTTAACTATACGGAGACAAAGTCTCCATTCATAATTTTATGAATGGAGACTCTGTCTCCGTATAGTTAAATGCTATTATATTCTATAAATCGACTCTATTTCGGCTTATAGAATGCAATAGTACTACGAATGGACGAATGAACGAATGATTTTCGTTTATTAACCATTCGTTCATTCGGCTTTCGTTAGCTTAGCATTTTCGTTTTTCGGACGATTGGACAAAAATGCTATTTTCGGACGAAAATGCATTCGTCCGAAAATGAATGCACATGTCTAGTAAGTATTACTTTACTGAGAAGGTAGTGGATGCTTAGAACAGCCTTCCAGCAGAAGTAGTAAAGGTTAACACAGTGAAGGAGTTTAAGCATGCGTGGGATATGTATAAGGCTATCCTAGATAAAATATAAGGCCAGGGACTAATGAAAGTATTCATAAAATTGGTCAGACTAGATGGGTCAAATAGTCCTTATCTGCCGACACATTCTATGTTTCTAATGTAAACTGAACAGAACCCTTCAAAGGCAATTCTATTTAACTTGCACTCCCCAAGCCTTTTAATAGTTTGACATATGTGTATGATTTGACTTTCTGGCCATTATTACATTTTCCAAGTATTATTTCTGATTAATGATTTAAATGCCCCATTCTGTCCTCAAACAAATGTAAGCATTTTTTTAAGTTATACATACTTCTAGCCCTAGAGAAAAACTCACATTTGTAAAGCAATGCATACAAAGAGAATGAACTTCCCATTTCCTATTTTTCAATTTATTAAAGGCCTGGGGCTTTTTGACATCAGTATCTAACCCAAATAGTATAAGTCTCACAGCATTTTCCAGAAAAATGAAATGATCTCAGCATTCAGTTTAATGTATTAGAGTTCTGCTGTTTGAACTAGAAAATTAATGTACTGGAAAGCTATTAAGATTTCTATTGCCGTTGTCTGTTTTTTTTATTCTCAAATCCATGTCTGTTTATGAAGACAATCTGCGTTTGAAGGATATTTGAATTGTTTAAAACCAATGTAGTAGATGTAATGTTCTTAATTTTAATTATGGTTAGTTGAACAGAAGTAAACACCACTGGTCAGGATATCCAGGTAAAGTTACAGACAAGGACAAGAGTAAGAGAATCTTCGTGGGTAAGCCAGAGGAAGCCAGAATTCAGAATAAACAGGTAACAAATCCAAGGTCAAAAGCCAAAAATGATCAGGAATACTGGAAGTCAAAATAACAGGAACCAAACAAGGAATCCAGAGTCAATGAACTGACTCTGCCCTTAGGGAAGGGCAGTGTCTTATACCTTGTTAATTAGGTATGAGATTCAGCTGGAGAGTTACTGACAGGTCTGAGCCTTTGGTGAAGTCCAGCCCCCTAGTGTTGCAGGCAATACAAACATAAACAGGAGTTATCCAAAGTTCTGAAATGGCTCAGTGGCAACATAGCAGGATATGGTCCAGAAGAACCACAGTTCAAATGCCCTGTTGGGTGTGTCTGGGGCGACCACGTCTGGCAGTCAGGATGTCATGGCGGCGATCCTTACACAAGCAAAAGATATCCCATAGTTTTCTGCAACATTAGTTTGCTTCCTCTTCACTGCACCAGTCAAGCAAGATATGATTAATTGATGCATTGTATACACGTGCTGAGGGAAATCTGAATGGGAATGGAGAGACGAGTTTGAATGGTAATAGGTGAATGCAAATGAGAATGCTGCTTAGAACGGTAGCGTGAATATGAACACTTAGGAAGAATGACAGTAAAGTGGGATGAGAATAGAAAGACAGCCATAAACAGGGGGTTGGGAAGGAGCAGAACCTCTGAATAATAACACAAGGTAGAAGTGGGAGCTTGGAAGAACTTGGAAAAATTCATATTTAATTGCTCCAGTGCAATAGATCAGGGCAAAATGTAAATATTAAGAGAATACCATCATGTAGGAAAATTGTACTGTTTAATCCCTCTTCAAATTGAAGAAATCCATAGATTCATTAAAGTAGATTGCTTTCCTTCATGTGTTATCCTCTAGTTGTTAAAAAAATGTAAAGTGATATTACCATAAATACTTGTCAAATTAACCACAAAGCTTTAAGGAGTGGCACTAAAAAATCTTACAATACAAAAACAGGTGCTCCAAATCCCACACGTTCCTTATACATTGTCATTTTTTTTATCAGGGTGATTTATAATTATACACTTACTAGCGTGATCTGCACCACTATATCAGTGGTTACCACTGAACTTAATTAATAACTATTTACATTGCAAAATCACATTTACATAAACTTTAGGTATCATTGGTATATCTAATTTTATATGTGGTATATTGTACCCCAGTGTTATTTATTCCTGGAACCTGTCTCCATTTTCTTGGCCTCCATATAACCTTCTCTCCCTTTAAAGTATCACTTTTTGTCTAATTACATAATAGACTATAGTTTATCCTGCAGTCTGCACCCAGCAGTTGTAAATAGATATCTAGTGACAGGTAAATGTGATCATGCCTAAAGACATCCTAAAACCAATTACTAAATCTCCGGGGTGTTAATTTCAATAGCTCTCAATTTAAACATGTTGCCCTAGAGACAGTAATACTGTCAAAAAAAATTAAGTTTCTCAGTTATATTCAGTCTTGTGGAGCCATTGTTTATAACTTTTATAGCATATTGTGAAGGTGAGAGTATACAACACACTGAACATATCAAATGCATAAATCCAGCATCATTTGCCAATTTACTACTAGTAAGGAGTTCTTTTTCAAAGCTATTTATTATACATTTAAGGTTTAAAGTATCTACTACACAGGAATTCCCATTTATCCTGTTTTCATTAAGAAGCATTTATTTGTTTATACATTGTATGTCTTTTTTTAAAATGTATTGGTTAATAGATATTAGGAACTTTGCATTCAAAAGACTCTTTCAGTATAAAACAATGTTTTTGTTACTAGGCTAGTGATTAATAAATACATTGCTGCAGTATGAATTTTAAGACACAAGATTTAGGAGAATGTTGACCATCTATGCAACTGAATGGCTCTATGTGCATTAGCACAATGATACTACGGATTTATGGAGATAAGTATGGTTCAGGGATGGCTAACCTTTGCAGCACAGATGCTTGGGGACTGCATATCCAATGATGCTAGTCAGTGTGTGGTCCTCCATGAACACTAATTGATATTCACACATTTGCCTCGAAGACACTTCAGGTCACAAATTATATAGATGAGCAGCCATGGATGTGGTCATGGATGACACAATATATTTGTAATTTCTAATGATTCCATTTATACCCATCGACTCCAACTTGACTTGAGAAAATCGGAGCTCAACGTTTCGGACCCAATCAGATCACTTCGGTGATCTGAGTAGCTCAAATTCAGGGTACTCAAAGACCACCAAAGTGATCACCAATTGGCAAGAAAATTGGCAAATATGGAGATATTTGGCTGCCAAAATGATAGCCTCTGTCCTCCTCATAGACTTCTATTTCGGCCATTTCGAACATTTTGCACATTAAATAGTATGAACTATTTTTTTAATTAAAAATGCTTATATTAATCATTATATATTATTATCAGTTATAATGTTAATATAGTATATGAATATATTTCCACCGATTTCGGCCCAACTTTGGGGGGTTTGGTCCTTTAGAAATAAGCAAGATCAATAGGATTTCACTGTCTGACCACCCTAAACCAAATGTGGCTAAAAGTCAGTCTAAAGTCAGGGCCATGTCAGGGCATATTAACTAGACCTTTAAGAGTTCATATTTCAAAACTATAGCATTACATTCTAGATCATAAAAACGTTACTATAAAAAAAAATCATTGGTATATGAGTCACAAATATGAAAAGAAAACTAATAACAATAAAACTGAAAAACACCCAGAAATATTGAATGCCAGGGTCACAATCAGTTTGATAGCATTTCTTGTTATATTCTACACAATATTACAGAATTGCAAAATATAAACATGTTCTTTAAAAATCTTCTAATATTTCATTAAAAGTCTGAAGTTTATGTAAGCTATTCACTAGTGTGATTTGAACACTAAAGCTTAGCTTTTTAACATTCCACAGTATTCTGTTTTATGTAGACACCTTGCATTAATGTACACGCCTCATATTCCATTTATAAAGTGGGAGTAAAGTAAAAAATACAAATGTAAGGTAAATTAATGGACAGTTTAAGATGAATAAAATGCTTTTTGAACTGAATTCCTGTGATCTACAATTCCCCAGTTACTAAAATTTTATTTAGTTCAGTAGCAGGGATTGATGCCTTTGATCCTGAGTACTTGGAGAAGGGGCTACAAAGTATTTAATTAAAATGCAGTGCAAAGAGAGAGAGAGACAGAGAGGAACTCGCTGAAGTTAGTGCAACACATATGCTTTACAACATATTTTGGTGCTGTGATCCCACACTCATTGTTACAACATAACAAGAGGAAGCTGAGATTTACAGGGATGCTAGATAAGGCTTCCATAAATAATCGGTCAGAAGAAAAGGGGAGAATGTTGGAGAAAGGGACTGCCGAGATGAAATGAGGAAAAATGAATGAAGAAATTATTTATACAAAGGACAGGGTCAGAGGTCACTCGGGAACTGGTGGAGGTCCATGGCAAGTGGTACGCCCAGGATCCCAATATAATTAATGCTGGTCCTATATTTTATTTAAATGATGCTTAACATAGCTTGATGTTGTCTACATCTTACCTTCCTATTCACCTGTTATATACACGATAATTTGATATTAGAATTTATATTTGGAGTTTCGGAATTATTTTTAGTTCAGTGACAGTTGATTCTCTTACAGCAAGAACTGTTTCAGAGGGAATATCAAAATCCTGTTCAATTCCAATCAGCTCTCTTATTCTTTTTTGATACACACATGTACACAGACATTAAGCTGTGATTATAGTCCTTATAGAAAAAAATAAAAATAAAAGAATGACAGGTGCAGAATATAAAAAAGGGAATCAAAAACTCCTTTTAACTGCTGTCAAACAGCCTCAGCATGTAACAATTCTATTTCTTTCTGATAAGAAGATGGTTTTACAGCACAAATTGGAAAATCAAAAAGGCAATTTAAAACAGTGATATTTTAAATTGGTATGAGTAAAGCAATATACACTTGTCTATAGTGCTACTTAATATGGAATAAAAAAAGTATATTATTAGAAATACAGTATATTGTTGTAAAAACAAGACGTAAACTCAATATGTTAAAAAAAAAACTTCACTCATGTGAATACTGTCGAAAATAGATATAAATTCAACATACCCTGTGAAATTGATTTCATTTTTTAAAAAAAATACATGTCTAAATAAAAGCATTGTTAATATGACCCTTGGGAGGCAAGTTTGATTGGCTGGACACGATCCCTGTGTGCAGGGCTGGAGCAAGGATTTTTGCCACCCTAGGCGAACCCTCATTTTGCCGCCCTTGGATCCACAGAGCTAGTACTGCCCTCTGCTCCAGAAGTAAAAAAACAAAAACGCGCTCATATTGAAGGAGGGGGCGGACCTTCACCTTGTCCCCGGTCTGCCTTCCTCCCTCAGTGCCGCATAAGAGGCGCCCCTTGCAAAAGTGCCCCCTAGGCCGAGCCAGTGCCTACTACAACTACAGGAGGCAGCGGCCCTGCCTGTGAGTGTGTGTGCGTGAGGGAGGGGGCATGGGTTAAGCTTAAAGAGTGTGTGTCTGAGTTATGTCCACCATGGGAAGTAGGTTACAACAGTATAAATAGCAAGTTATTGTCATCCATTTTAACTTAACTGACAGCTCAGTAACATCTCCCACCCTCCTCTTTTTTATGGTTTTGTTCTTGTTTATCATGTGCTTATGTTTTTTTATGTTAATGGAAAGAAGGTTATAATTGGGCTTTCCCGTTGCAAATCATATGCGGAGTGCCTCAAGGATCCGTTCTTGGGCAGCTGCTATTCTCCCTATTTATAAATGATCTACCCTCGGAGAGTATCGCAAGTGGAATCTGTGCTACAGGATCCGTTTCCTAAAGTTGAAAATTGGATAGCTAGAAACAAATTATTCCACAACACTGAAAAAACTGTGTCCATGTTGCTTGGGACAAATGCCAAACTACTTAAATTAAGCAATCCTCAATTAAACATCAAGACCAAATCCAGTTATAACCTGACCCAGGTAAATTCATATAACTATCTTGGCATGTGACTAGATCCAAACTTATCTTTTGGTCCCCATATTTATAAGCTCATGTCAAAGCTCTATCCTAGGATCGGCTTTCTATATAGAAACAAATCTAACCTAGATTCAACGGTAAGGAAATGTATTGTGCAGCAAATGTTAATGCCAATCTTAGATTATGGAGAAGTTGTGTATGATTCTGCCCCGCAGAACCATCTCGGTAAACTCGATACTATGTACAATACATTGTGTCGTTTTGCACTACAGTGCGATTATAACATGCATCACTGTAAAATGTTAAAAGAGTTCAACTGGGTGACGCTTGCCTCCAGGCGCACTCTCCACCTAACTTGCTTAGTGCATAACCACTTCTCTGGAACGCTCCCCCCCCCACCTAAGTGGCATGCTCGCTCTTATTCCCTGCACCAACCCTTCACTAGCGATCCCTCACTTCAAAAAGGAAGCGGGCCGAGGTGTTTTCTCTTTCAGAAGTCCTCATATGTTGAATAGCCTTCCTGTTTATGCCAAATCATCATCTAGTCTAAAATCCCTGAAAATAAGTGTCTCCCAAATCCTGAAAACAGATTGTACCTGTTATTAGTTTACAAACTCCTTCGTATACTGTACATGTTGTTCCTTTTTTGTATCAATAATGATTTACCCTGTATGTTCTCCTTTCAACTTGTTTAATATATGTCTGTATGTATTTATTTTTAATCTACTGTTAAATGTGTAACTGTGTAACTCCATTCTGGACTGGGTCCCCAGGACATACTTGAAAACGAGAGAAATCTCAATGTATTCTTCCTGGTAAAACACTTTCTAAATAAATAAATAAAATCATGTCCCTAAATATACCATAAAGAAAAAATCAAAGAGAGGTGTGCTTGTTCATATACATTAGTGAAATTTTAGTTGTGTCAGTGAGTTTCTCCTACTTGAAGAGTTATGTTATAATACCAGGTATCAATCTAGTTAAATAACTATGATCTCACACCAAACCAACACAAGTTTGGGAAAAAGAATAATTAAAAATATAACACTGACACAAAACGGCCATGTGTTAATGTTGGGAGTATTTAATTTTTTTACCCTATATTTATTTGGATGATACGAAGAAGAAACAGATCATCAACATTATATCACATTGGGGTAACTGCGATATCCATGTATAAAGACAAGTACTTAGCTCAATCTTTTGTATCCCACAGAGGGGATCGGAGAAAATAGCAGGAAATTTGTAAAAAATATATTTTTATTTGTTATATCCATCTAATTATGTTAAACACCAGTAATTGTAGCCATGATGGTGTTTGCAAATGCTGAAACAGTATTTATTTTTAAATGATATGTTATTTAACTGTATATTTTTTAATGATACAAGTAATATATATATTTACAATTTTTTTCTACCACTATTTACTCTCATGACAGCATATCGTGAACAACTTTGACCCATGGGATGCAGAACATTTTTAATATCAAGCCATCCCCAGTAATTACTCTGCATGTTTACTGGAGATGCGGCAGCACTGATTATATAGACACTGAGGATATAAAGTTATGTTTCAGTTAGCCACTACATTGTGTGGCCTGTAATAACCGGGCTCCTGTACACAGTAGGGTCTCTTAACAGTGCAAGACATTACCTGATGACATCACTAAAGAGACAGGCAATTCCATTTATTTGAATAACATTATTTTTATTGGTTCCTGCAGCAAAAAAAAAAAAAGGAAATTACTTTTACTCATCTAGTGCATGGAGACCTGGTTTCTTGCAAAGTGCTGTAATTTTACAATTATCATCTAGCTGTAAGTATTTTATATTTTAAGCAATGCAAACTGTAAAACATACATTTAAAGTACTTTGAAAGCACATTAATATGCATTAATATTTAAGAGATGCATCCCTTTAAATATTGGAAATTGGAACAGCTAGTTATATACAAAACAAAAAATGTGAAAAAGAAAGAAGGCGCTGAAGTATTAGAATAAAATATATATATAGTATATATAGTGAGTGGAAATAATAATAGTAATCAAAAAATATTTTTTATTTCCTCTTTATTATTTATTTTTCAAGTATTTATTTTAATTTATTCATTATTATTATTATTATTTTCATCCACATTATCACAACTACTTACATTCATTATCTATACCGATATTTATTATTGATTATAGTTTATTGTTTTGATCTACAATTGTACTCATTTATACCCACCTGTGTAACCTGTAAAACCACTCTTTTATATTACTTTAGCTCCTATTTTCTTATACAGCACACTGTCTATTCCATTTCTTATATCACAAGTCAGTTCCGTTTTTACCATATTTGCTCGAATATAAGAAGACCCTGATTATAAGACGACCCCCCAAACTTTGGATATTCCTTTAGGAAAAAAACTAAAAGCCTGAATATAAGACTACCCTATAGGTAAACAGTTTAACTTATATATATTCACATGTAAATTGCTTTTTAATATTTAATAAAAATTTATGATATTAAACAAACACATTTCTTGTTTTTATTTCCTTTTGTGTGCCAATGCTGCCTCTCTCTCCCCCAGTGTTATCTCTCTCCCCCTCCCACTTTGTCTCACCCTCCCCCCAAACTTTTCTCTCTCTCCCCCTTCCTCCCCTTGTGTTTCTCTCCCCCCTCCCCTTGTCTTTCTCTCCCCCCTCCCTCCCCTTGTTTTTCTCTTCCCCTCTCTCTCCCCTTGTCTTTCTCTTGCCCCTCCCTCCTCTTGTCTTTCTCTTCCCCCTCCCTCCCTCCCCTTGTCTCTCTGCCATGGTGACGCTGAACTGACTGGTCTCCTCCCCTCTCTTAATTATGTACGCCCACTTTCACCTGTATGCAATACAAGCCCCATTTTTAAAATAAAAGCCACCAAGCCTGGCGTTTTTTCTTCAAAACAATCGTGGTACAAGCAGACAACATTTGACTATGTTTTCTGGAAAAAATCATCTACTACCGTACCCAGCAACATGAGTAAGGTAAAGAAAGGATTCTATTTGTTTGTAATGTTGAACGGCCATATTATGAAGTTGTCAGCACCATGAAAGGAATCATTATAGCAGTTTGACCCCGTTTTTCTGTTTTTAAACAACCATTTTTTATTCAGGTGTTCATTTCTACCCCAAATCCACCACAATAGAGCAGGATTATAAAGAGTAGAGATTTGGTAAGTCATTACTTAAATTACCCAGCACAAACTTTACATCACAAACTAATGAAACTTCATCACATGAATTAATTACCATCTCATATATGCCCTTGTTATAGGAATACATCTGATCCCTCAGAATATTAGAACACGTCCTAATTTTCCACACTTGCATTTAACGAAAGCAAGATATCTCAGATGAACTTCTTCTTTTGACAGTTCCCTGCAACACAAATGTGTTAGTACATAAACAAGTGTTAATTTTGTACATACTGTGTTTTTAATGTAATGCTTTTAATGTAATGGATTTATAGATTATGCTTACAAATTGCATTATTAATATTAAACTTGTGTTTTTCTACTTTTTTAAAATTTTGAGAGTTCAAGCCAAATTTTTCCCTTCTTTTCTGTCTTTCCAGTCAGCACTCCCACCAATATTTTAAGTCCCTTTAAAAATATCTAGCAAAATATCAAAACATGTAGCAAAAAATCATCTTAGAAAAGCATACAAAATACAAACAAAATCCTCAGTTCCATTAATTTAAGCATTATATGCTTTTAGTTTCAGAGTCCCTTTCAGAAAATAAAGGGAGAAGATGAGAAATGACTTGAAGCTAGGCACTTAGGATCCCGACCTTTTGAAAGACCTTATAAAACAGAAATTATTGAAAAAAATCTAGATGTGACAAATACATCAAAATCTTATTACCCAAATAAAACAGTATATTGAAGTTTTATTTTCTCTGGTTTCTCCTTGGAGACTTCTCATTGAAATAGGTTACATTTCATTTTCCTAAATTGTCTTTTTTTTTAGTTATGTAGTGGTGAATGACAACTTAAGATTAACCTTCACCGAGGGCATGGTTTGTGTGTTATTCTTTTCAGCTAAGTAGACAGGGGAGGCAATGGGATATAGGGGTAGTTCTCTACTTTAGCTCAATTGGCAAACGCTGCACAACTTTTCACTTCTAAATACCCTGATGTCTAGTCATCCAGCTGCAGCTCTACAAGACTTCAACCCCTATAGTTCTCCACAAGCTTTCTAGAATGGCAGCAAATTACAGGTTGAGTATCCCTTATGCCCAAATCCGTTATGCAAAATGATATGTTATCCCTATTTTTTTTAGGATTTTGCCACAAGTTGCAAATTCCACACACACCTGTCAGATTGAAAGCACATAACAGTTTATTCAGTGTTCAGCCCCTTAAGGTATGATTTAGCTTTTCCATGCATGCTCAGATTACCCCATATCCATAAAGGGTAATACAGATGGCACGTGTGCAGGCCTGATGGGAACGGTAGGTTCCCAACGATGGCTCATATCATAGCTACATCACAGTAATTGCTTTGCTCTATACAGTATTTGCATTGATACTACTGTATTTCATGAGTGTTGAGAGACTTTAATATGTCTTATTGGTAAAAACGATCCATTATCCAAAATTATCCGATCTCCAAAATACTTCTGGTTTCAGGCATTTTGGATTAGGGTTACATAAACAGCTGGAGGCTCACAGCTGGATGCCTAGGCCTTAGTGTGTAGTATTTTCTATATTTTTTGCTTTGTCTCTCTATCAGTCTTTGTACCTTATTTGTCCTGCCTGTTTATCTGTGTCTATTTCTCATGATATCAGATGGTCTTACGAAATGACAAAATGGGTCATTTTTGCTTGCAGACCAAGAGCTAACAGCCCTCCTGTCTATGTAGAAATATTTAAAAGCAAAAAATGCTAAAAGAGTAATTCAAAAACTTCATGATAGTACAATATTTTCTGTAGGTTTATCCAAGGTTCTAACATTGTGGGAACAAACAGAGGTAGTGCCAGCTGAAGTAATCCGGAAGATAGACAGCATCAATCCATAGTTTGTAAAAAGTAACTTTATTAAATCAAAAAAAGAATAATAAAACCATCGAGCAGGGAGACAGGTACAAAACAAAAACGACACACGCTTGACGCGTTTCGCACCAACTGGCGCTTTGTCAAAATAATGTTCTAATATTGTATTCTAATGTTATTCCAGTTCAACTATTTTAATATTATTCTAAATAGATTGTGTGGAAAAAGTCTAAAACAAAGCAATACCATCAAGCATTACAGAGTCCAGTTCTCCAACGTGTAGAATGAATAAAATAAGGCAAAGCATATTTAAATGGTCCAAATCAATTTAGAATCCAAAGAGTACCACTGTCCATTATATATAAAAAAAGGAGACACCTGTAATATCTCATCGTCACGGAGAAACATAATCTACATAACCTACAGTGTTATCACAGACTTACAATCTGTCCACCAAAGCATTAATAACTGGCAATCATAACTAAAATAATTAAATACACCTGTTCACATTGCTTCATATTCTATCATTTGGGTCTGCAGCTGAGACTAATTTCCAGAAAAAGATCTTTATTTGTAGACTTTGTGTCAAATATAACAAATTGTCTTTAAAAACTCACTAAATTATGTATACACACATACAGTATATTTACCCATTTTATAATATGAATGCTATATGTATAGTGCATATATTCTATATTATTATATCCATTCTATGTAATGACAAAAAATCTGCAAACATATGTAGCACATCTTTTGGTAAGCGTGAGGCTGTAATTATGTGGTGAATGTGCGACTTTTAACATCACTGATAATTAATTAGTATTAAAGCATCAAAACATCCTCCCAAAATGGCCCAATGTGTAATAATAAAATAATAATAAAATAAATAAAGTAATAAAATCAGTAGAAATGTAAATTAAAAAAACTTGATACATTAATTAAATGCATAAATATTAAGTAAATGAACATAAAATAATATAAAATATATGTTTATTAAAATTTAAAAATGCTTATATTAAAGTGGAACCAAACTACTAACACAGAGTCATTATTTAATTAAATACAATTTCTTTATGGAGGGGGCAGGGGACTTATTTTATATTTATTTTCCATGTATACAGTCCCCACTTCCACTTCACCTCAAATGCAAAAAAACAACATAGGTATGGATTGATGGATACAATTTTATTGATATATATTGAAAACAAATTTTAGTTCCACTTTAATGTAAATAAACTATTATAAACTATGACATTAATATACTCTAATTGTATATAAATATTTTTGTTTAAAATATTTTTTTAATATTTTTTTAAATATGTTACATTTAACTCTTCTATACTTTTCTATTCAATTCTCCAGCTAAAATCTGGAGAATTAAAATGGTTGATTTCCGCCTATGTTACCTGAATACAGAGCATGTTCCGGGGTGATCGGCGCACATTGAGTAGACAAAAATCTATGGTTTTTGTGGCAAGATTTTCCCGATCGGAACACCTCCGATGCGTTGGTTTCCAAATGGCCTGAACTGCTGATCTGGAACCTAATTCATGGGTATTTCGTTGATTTGTGAAATTCAGCTAAAGTATTATTAACCAACTTAGTGGTGCTCATTTTATTGATCTCAGGGGGATGAAGGGCTCAGAGGGCACTTTAGAAAATCAAACCTGTGGACCTAAGAATTAATAACTCATCTATCTCACTGTATTAAACTAGTATTACAGTACAGACATGGTGGCTGAGATCAGGTTGCCCAGCACTCATTTATAAAGATGAGCAAACTCTTACAAGCAAAAACTAGATTACTTAACGCTGTGAAACTGGGCAAAGTCCAAACTAATCTCCGCAGACTTCATTAACATTGGAGAATGATGAACATTTAAAACAGCATAGCTGGAGTTTCTAATTTAATGGAACATTAAGCAGCCATGTCTATTATTTTTTTATGCAGTCTTTTTTTTAATATTAATACCAATTCCATTTGATGTTCAGGACAAACAAGCTAAAAGTTATTTTATCTAAAGACTATACTGTGAAACTCAAACTGTTAATATGAGTTCTGTGAGTGCAATATGGGTGCTGGGGAAAGTCCTGTGAGTGGAGTGGGTGCTCTGGCAAGATCTGTGCGTACAATGTGTCTTTGTGGCAAGTCATGTGGGTGCAATCAGGTGCTGTGGGTGCAATAGCAAGCAATGTGAGGGGCAATAATAAAGGGAGGGCAAATAAATGAAGGTGGCACAAGGAATGCATTTTTCAAAACAAGTGAGGGGGCACCATGGGCGTCATAGCCAAGGCATGCCCTGGCTATTTCCACTATTTGTAGTTTAAGTATTGAATTAATAGAGAAATACATTACCACCTATGATCACATTCTGCACATGCAGGTAATGGACTGAAAAATAGAAACACCAAGACTTGTATAAAGCTTTATGTTGATACTAAGCAACAGCATTTATGTGTCACTGACAATTGACCAGTACTGATCCCAGGTCATCAAGAAAGGACATGAAAAGAGGCCTTATTATTGGAGCGCATTTGACTTTCAAACAATGGTACTCTCTATGCCATTCACCCAGTGGCAATATATAATTCTATCCTGTGTTTGATTTTTTTGGTCCAGTGCTTGAATATACTATTCATGTTATGCCTTTAAATACATACTAACCAGTTTGCAAAAGCAATTGTCTCCTATATTTATAGCAGACTAGTACTGAAAGAGGAAAAAGTGAATGTGGTGAAAGTTATGAAAGTAATGTTGCTTAGTGGTAAGAAATTCGATTTAATGTAAGTGCTCTCACAATCAATCTGACTATACAAAATACAGGGAATTCCATTTGCAATACTCATTTGCCCTGCTTAGTAAATTAAAGCATGCATTTCTTTTCGATTCTCCTGGCATTTTAAATATATATTTTGAGATAACACAGATGCTGACTGGCAGAAAGTGTATGTCTGGTTAGGTGCATCAAATGAAGATACAATACTTTTTAAAATCTATGTGTATTATACAAGGCTTATTAACTTGAAGTATTCTGAGTCCTGAGAAATTGGCTTATTTTACGTATATTGGAGCCTGATTCTGTAATAATATGTCATGTGTCTTTGTTTTACTTATTTTTTTAATTTTTATATGTTTGTATTTAAAAAAAAACCCTATTAAAACATTTATTGAAACAGAATTATATTTCCTGGCTAACCATGGCAGCAGTTACGTATGGGTTAGCTCAACCCTCAAGGTAGGTAGGACAGAAACAAACTTATAAGAGAGCCCCCGCCCCCTGTCTCCTCAGTCTTTTTTCTGTCCTCATTGGTATTAGGACGGGGCCCCTTTGGGCCTGAGATTTTTTATTATTTCTTCTATTTTACACTTTTTTACTCACCTTCCGGAAAGTTCAGCCTCTTTCTTTCCGAAGCCCGGTTCCTGTCATTTCAAGGTTCCCTGGGATATTTATTCCTCCGCACCCTTACATCTGGATGGTACTGGAGATGATTTGGATATGAAGTTTGGGCCCTGTTCCTCCGTAAGCTTACTGCAAGTGGTACTGGAGATGTAGGGGATATTAGCCTCCATTAAGTCTCCATTCCTGCTGTTCTTCATATGGTATGTATGGGATGTTTTTCTCCCTTCCTTTTCATTTTTTACTTTCATTTTACTCTTGGGCATGGCTGTTTATCCCCCCTCCGTTTTATTTTCGAGGCTGTGCCTCTCTGGTATACTCTGGGGCGCTTCTGCTTTCCAGCCCTCCCTTTTTGTACCTTTTTTTCTTCTATTTTCGGGCACTGGAACGCATTTGCGTTCCAGGCCTCGTTTTCAGTGACGTTTTTCGGCGTTGGAACGCATATGCGTTCCACGCCTCGTTTTCAGTGCCGTTTTTCGGCGTTGGAACGCATATGTGTTCCACGCCTCGTTTTCAGTGCCGTTTTTTGGCATATGCGTTCCAAACATGTTTTTCTTTCCCTTTCTAGACAGGTGGAACGCATATGCGTTCCACCTCTTAATTTAGGGCGTTTTTGTCCTATTTAAGGGCTTCTGCTTCAGCCCTATCCTTTCAGGGTTCCCAGAGAACATTTTCCCAGGACCTTTGTTCCCTGCCTGCCTTACTCCAGCCTCGGGTATTTTCCTTTGTATTCTGTGAGTTGTTTTTCCTTACTTTTTAATATGTTTCTTTTTTTTGGGTACTTATGTATATTTTTCTTTCTCAGCCTGCCCTTTGTATTTTTGCATTTAATATGTCCTCCTCATCCAAGAGGTCTCGTTCTCGTCAATCTAGGTGAGTTTTTTATTTTTATTTTTATTTTTTATTTTAAAGAGTGTCTTTCACCTACTCACCCTGGTGTTTTTTCCAGCCCTAGACCGGAATCCGATCATCCCAGGAAGAGAACAGAGAAGCGTCCTCGCTGTTTTGCCTGTGACGCTACTCCTTTAGAGTGCAAACGCCTGTGTGGGGACTGCTTGACTCAGGCTGCCGGCCCCCCTGAGCCCTCTCCGGATCTGATACACCTAGTTAATCAGGCAGTTGAAAAGAGCCTGAAGGAACATTTGGCTAATCTGGTCCCTGTCCAGCATACACCCCTGACTGAGGAGTGTTTGTTTGCTGATCGGCCCGACTCTGAAGATCCTTTGGATCGGCTGAGGAAGACGTTGATTCAGGCGTTCTCCTGGATCCTGCCCTTATTGACCACCTCATCGGTGCTGTTAAGAATACTTTGGGTATTACTGAGTCTCTTCCCGAGGTGGGTACGGCGGATAAATACTTCACCAGTCTACATAGGAAAAGGCCATCCTTTCCGGTTCATAGCTCCATTGAGGAATTGATTTCTACCGAATGGAAGAACCCTGATCGTAAAGTTTCTTCCGGCAGGAGGATCTCTAGATTATATCCCGTGGCTGATGAAGATGCCTCTTCCTGGTCTTCTCCTCCTGTGGTGGATGCCCCTGTCATTCGGGTGGTCCGGCGTTCATCCCTACCCCTGGATGGTCCGGCACTCTTACATGACCCCATGGAACGACGAATAGAGGCCTCCTTGTCAAGAGCCTATCTTGCGGCCGGTGCTATCTGCCAACCTACGGTTGCCATGACATCTGTCTCTCGTGCCCTGAAGTGTTGGATCCTCGACCTAAAGGATGACATTGAAAGTGGGGTTCCCAGAGAACGGCTTCTGGAATCTTTCTCCAACATCAAACTGGCGGCTGAGTTTTTTATTGAGTCATCTTCGGATGTTTTGAAGCTCGCGGCCAGGTGCATGGGCTTGTCGGTTTCGGCCAGACGTGCTTTATGGTTGAAGCATTGGCATGCCGACAACTCCTCTAAGAACTCTCTGGTCTCCATTCCGTTTGAGGGCAAGTTGTTGTTTGGCAAGGTTTTGGATGATGCCATCCGTAAGGCCGCCGAAGGAGAAAAGGTTTTTTTGCCACAAGAACGCAGACGTCTTCCCAAAACCGTTTGGAACGATCGTCGGAATTTTCGTTCGTCCTTTCGGGATTCCAGACAATGCCGTCCTGGCAGAGAGGTGGCTCGCTCATCAACATGGAGGGGCGGTTTCCGCGGGGCCGCTAAGGGTTCCCGCTCCCGCCCGGCCTCTTCCTTTCGCGGGAAGTTCCAGTCATGATGGCCTTCCTGCCCGGGCCCCTCCGGTCGGTGCTCGACTTCTGGCCTTTTCGGTGGTCTGGGCAAGTTTTTCCACGGATTCCTGGGTCCGGACCATTGTTCAAGACGGTTACAGCCTGGAGTTTCGGTCCTCTCCACCTCCTCTTTTTATCCGTACCAAGCTTCCTGCGGACCCCCAACGGAAGGATATCCTACAAAAATTTCTACGGTCCCTCCTCCGAGACGAAGTTATCATTCCTGTGCCTGGGCTCGAGCGCTTCCAAGGAAACTACTCCCCCCTGTTTTTTGCCGCCAAAGCATCAGGAGACCTAAGACCGGTCCTCGACCTGTCTGCTTTGAACCGTTCCATGATGGTCAGAAAGTTCAGGATGGAGTCCCTCCGGTCGATTGTTCCTTTTATCTCCCCGGGCGATTGGATGGTCTCCATCGATCTCCAAGATGCCTATTTTCACGTTCCCATCAGGATTCGGCACCAGAGATTTCTACGCTTCGCCATTGGGGAGGATCACTTCCAGTTTCGGGCCCTCCCATTCGGCCTCAGTACGGCTCCTCGTACCTTTTCCAAGGTTCTGGTGGTGTGTGTTGCAGAACTTCGCAAGAGGGGCCTAACGATTTTTCACTACCTAGACGACATCCTCATCGTGGCTCCTTCTCGAGACCTTGTCACCTCTCAGCGGGACGAGGCGTTGATTTTTCTGCAAGAAGCTGGTTGGATAATCAACTTCACGAAGAGCCAACTCCTTCCGTCCCAAACCCTGGTCTTTTTGGGGGCGTGCTTCAACACCCTCACGGCTACTGTTTCCCTGTCATCGGACCGTCAGTCTCGTCTGATTTTGGCTATCCAGAATGTCGTCCTTCCCGGTTGGCTCCCCATCAGGAAACTTATGTCCCTTCCAGGGATCCTGGTCTCCACTATCGGCCTAGTTCGTTGGGCTCAATGGCACACCCGGTTTCTTCAGTCCCTACTGCTACCTCATCTCCCGGTTCCCAGGTCCTTCTTGGACAAAAAATTGTATTTACCGGAGGTGACTTCTCATCATCTGGCCTGGTGGTTGGAGTTCCGTCACCTCAGGAGAGGTTTTCCGCTGACGGACATCACTTACAAAGTTGTCACGACGGATGCAAGCGCTCATGGTTGGGGAGCCCATCTGGACGGTCACTACGCCCAAGGAGAATGGTCCCCTGCGGAGAGTGGTCTTCACGCAAACGTCCTGGAACTGAGGGCGATTTACAGGGCCTTGCTTGCTTTTCATCGAACCATTCGGGGTCATTGGGTGAGGATCCAGACAGACAACAAGTGTGCGGTTGCCTACATCAACCATCAAGGAGGTACCAGGAGCCTTTCTCTCAGCCGAGAGTTCGAGCCGATTGCTGTCTGGGATCAGGAATCAATCGAACACCTGTCAGCAGTTTACCTTCCGGGTCCGGAAAACACGATGGCAGACTTCCTGAGCCGCACCACTCTCAATACAATGGACTGGAAACTTTCATCCCAGGTATTCGATCATCTCTGTCTACTGTGGGGTCGTCCGGCCTTGGACCTGATGGCCTCTCCCACGAACACTCAGCTTCCTTGCTTTTTTTCCAGGGCTCCTCACCCCATGTCGGAGGGCGTGGACGCTCTCTCTCTCCTATGGCCCAAGGAGTTCCTATATGTCTTTCCTCCTCTCCCTCTCATTCCGAGACTCCTGGGGAAATTGCGTTTGGAGAAAGCAGAAGTGATGGCCATCCTTCCTTGGTGGCCCAGGAGGCCTTGGTTTCCGCTGGCGAACAGGCTGTCCGTCCAGGACCCTTGGCTTCTCCCACCTCGCCTGGACCTCCTGTCTCAGGGTCCGGTGTTACATCCTTGCCCCCGCTCTCTTCAACTAGCGGCCTGGCGATTGAGCGGCAGTCACTGCAGTCCCATGGTCTGTCGGAGGGTGTCGTCTCTACCCTACTGAAGGCTCGGAAGCCTAACACCTCGTCCACATACCATCGTATTTGGTCTGCCTTCCTGGTTTGGTCCGAGGGTAGAAATTTGGATCCACTGTCACCTTCCCTGCCTGATGTCCTGGCTTTTCTCCAAGCTGGCCTGGATCGGGGTTTGGGTCTGAACTCTCTCCGGGTTCATGTCTCTGCCCTGTCTGCACTCACATCAGTTCGTTGGGCGTTGGATCCTTTGGTGATTCGTTTCTTCAAGGCGGTTCTCAAACTCCGTCCTCCGGCCCGTTCCTTCACGACCCCTTGGAGCCTTCCTCTGGTGCTTCGTGCCTTGTCTGGACCTCCTTTTGAACCCATGCAGGAGGCCTCCCTGTGGTTGGTGACCCTGAAGACCCTTTTACTGCTGGCAGTGACTTCGGCTAAACGCTGTTCCGAACTTCAGGCTTTTTCCGTTGACCCTCCGTACACGGTCTTCTCTCCGGATCATGCCCTCCTTCGACCTGTCCCGGAATTCCTACCTAAGGTGGTTTCAGCCTTCCACCTTAATCAAGAGACTGTTCTTCCAGTGTTTTTTCCGAACCCCTCGTCACCTGAGGAATCCCGCTGGCATACCTTGGATGTGGTGCGCTGCCTGCACCTCTATATTACCGCCTCTTCTTCCCTGAGGAAGTCTTCCAGGCTCTTCATCCTTCCTCTGGGCTCTCGTCGTGGTGAGGCGGCCTCTGTCTCCACCCTACGCCGTTGGATTGTGGCTGCTATATCCAAATGCTACAGCTCCAGTGGTATACCGATTCCCCCAGGTCTCAAGGCTCACTCCACTAGGGCTGTTTCCTCTTCATGGGCGGCTGAGGCTGGTTCTTCAATGGCGACTGTTTGCGGAGCTGGGAACTGGTCATCCGGTTCCACCTTTTTCCGGCACTACCGTCTGGATGTCCGCCGGGCTGATGAATCCTCCTTCTCTCACGCTGTCTTGGCCTCTGTCTCCTCTCATTAAACCTTTTTCATTTTTGCAGCATTTTCTTCTGTGTCTGTGTTTTTTGGTTGTTTGTTCTCCCATCCCTGTCTGTTTTTGGCTTGGGTATGTCCCATACTTAACTGCTGCCATGGTTAGCCAGGAAAATTGAAAATTGTTTCATACTTACCGTAATTTTCTTTTCCTGGTTATTATCCATGGCAGCAGTCAGTTCCCTCCCTTGTTGATTCTTGGTTTTGAGGAGCTGGTTACTAGACTGAGGAGACAGGGGGCGGGGGCTCTCTTATAAGTTTGTTTCTGTCCTACCTACCTTGAGGGTGGAGCTAACCCATACGTAACTGCTGCCATGGATAATAACCAGGAAAAGAAAATTACGGTAAGTATGAAACAATTTTCAATTATATGTGTGTGTGTGTATTTGTGTGTGTGTGTATGTATTTAACCCCTTCTCCCCCTGTGTGTATATTTAACCCCTTCTCGACAATGGACGTGCATGGCACGTGCTGCGATGAATCAATCACTTTTCGCAATCAACGATTGCAAAAACCGCTTTAACGGTGCTGGTCTATTGCCTCGATGTCGTGGGAGCCATATTGACGGAGCAGCATGCTCCGTCAATATGGCTATGCCCTCTGGTGGTCTGAGCTTCGGAAATGAAAGTAAATTCAATTGACTGCCGCTAGAGGTAACCAAGCAGTAGTTAAATGTAAAAAAAAAATGTAAAAAAGATTTCATTAGCTTAAAACTAGTATTATGTTAGATTAGCCTATAGGGTTAAAATTAAACAATTTTTTTTACAGAAGTGATAGGGTTAGAATTAAAATTTAAATATACTAAGGGATAACATAAGGGTTAGAGTTGGGGTTAAATTTAGTGTTAGGGTTAAATTTAGGGTTCGGGTCAAAAGTCCAATATAGGAAAGAAAAAAAAAAACACTGTTTTTTTTTTTTGCCCCATACCCCGCAAAAATCACTGAAAAATATGGAAAGATGCATATTTCTGAACTCAGGACAACATTTAGAAACTATTTAGATGGGGTCTTTTTTAATGATTGTATTTGTGTAAATTATTTTAGGTCAAAGTTAGAAAAAGTGTTTTTTTTTTAAGATATTAAGATATGATGAACATAATGGTATCTAATGAAAGCCCTTCTTATGATGATAAAAACAAAATATGATTTGTGTGGATACAGTATGTGAGAGAGAAGAAAATTACAGCTAAACACAAACACCCCAGAAATGTCAAAACAGCCATTGTCACCAAGGGAAAGTCAAGGTAAAAATCTCTTGTCACTATGGGGTTAATGTTACTTGTATGTTGTATGTATTTTGTAAGTATGGTACATTGTTAAACTAAAGGCTCTAAGTGTAGCCTTTCAGATGAAAGATTTTAACTGATTGATAATTCACAATTACCATCTATCAGCACCTTCATCGACGCATCAGTCAAATAAATAGTGCATAAAGTAAGACTGAAAGATATCTCTCAATCACTGAGCCGTGCTTGGGAACATCCTTGTTGATAGAGCACTTCTGATAGTGGAGTCTTTTTATACAGTAAGCTTAAACTGCTTTTTGTCTTGATCCATATGACTATTTACACTGCTCATTTGTTTATTCATAAACAATTTGTGACATGTTCGAACCTGCTCCGATGGATTAACAGGCTGCCAAAATATATTATTCTGCATTCAGAATCTGTGTTTTGGAGATTTACTAGATTTAATTTCTAAATTCCATTCAGATATAGATGGTGATTTACAGCACTCATCTGAATATTTAGGAAATTTGTAGCTGGAACAGACTGACTATATTTGAATTACTCTCACATGGTTTTCTCATACAAGTGCATTTGTTTCAGGTAGTCAAGTGGCTTCCTAGTAGTGGTATCACCTATACTTTGTGCAGTAAAAGCACTATTTGAAGCCTGTACAACAGTGATACATTTTTTTTTAAATCAAAAGATGTATCACCCAATGTTAAAAAGACAGATATGCTTAAATTATGTCCACTTAAGTGTGTGGGATAAAACTTTTTCATGAATAGATCAGATGCCTCTCCGCACACAGATGTGAAGAAAAGAACAAAACAATAGTGCTCTCTGCATACATTTAGTGGTAGGGTGTAGTGGTAGGGTCTCCCCATCGATTGGTAATGCACTCACTTGTGTTGGAGCAGAAAGAATACTGCTCACTCGAAGAGTATATATATGTCTCTCCGTGGAATTTTAAGATCTCCAAAATCCACCAATGTAGCGACACTGTATCTCTTTAAGAGATGGTTCAGCCCTGCAAACAATGGAAAACAAAAGAAAATATTCTCATAGTGTAAAAAAATTTTTAATAAATGTAAAAAAAAGGATTAAAAATCTTGCTTAATTTTTTTTAAAATAAAAATTCTTTCTGTCTGGAATACATAAACACTGGAAATACTTCTGCTTATTTATGAACTGAAGAAATATCTGAAGCCCGTGTATTACGTTTTCTATTGGAGTGAATTAGGGTCATCGTGAATCACCTTTTTCCTTCTCTTTTCTGCTTTTCTCCTTACAGTAGCATCCAAACAGAAGAATAAAGAAAGGTCTCAAAATGTAAACCAAGCAAAGGAAATTAATACCTTTTATTCCCATAAAACCTCTTCTAATTCATCTGAGCTGTTGAGTAAATCAATTACAGACATTACAACTGATGAGAGGATACTGGATGCCTCACCATCTGTTTCCTAAGCAATGCTAAATACAGCTCTTGGGAACCTGTATGAGAGAAGTAAAGCATATTCTGATAAGAATCAGACAGATTCTAAGATCTAAAGATCTCTCCAGGAGAAGACACTTTAAATTTAGAGGGATGCCAGAATCTGTACAGAATAAAGATTTGAAACCTTTACTCATTTTAGTGGATACGCCTTCATCATGCCTTCTTGAGAAAGGTGTACAGTGGGACTGAAATGCGTAGCTTCAGGGGTGTTTGTGTGACCAGCTTCTTGGATATTTTTGAGGTGTTCCCGGAAGGGTCAAATTAAGGTGGTCTATATTTTATGGGGAGTTAGCACTTCATGTTAGGAGATTTTTCTTATTTGCAAATTGGCAGGCCATTTGGGATATTATTTGTTTTGTGGGGATCTGTTCATCAGGGGTCCATGAGGGTCATAAATCCATTAACGCTGCATTCTTATAAGCCTAATAGCTTTATTCAAGAAAATACTTAAGAAAAACATTATGAGAAGCAGAAGAACAATAAAAATGAAACACCTTATGCATTTGTCCAGCTGTCATAGGCAAATAGTAAGTGTGACAGAACCTTTCGGTCACTGGGGTTCATGAAGAGGACTGATTGCTAGCCTTTTGCCCACAGACTATGGCCCTGGCCTAGGAGGGTGTACACACTTTGGGGCACCAGCAATACCCTGTTTTCAGTACAGCTAGACTTCAAACCAGGGATCGTCTTTAACGCGGGGCAAACGGGGCAGCTTCCCTGGGCCCATTTACTCCTGGGGGGCCCCAAGGCAGCTGTCCCGTGGGCCCCCAGCCCCTGCTTGACGCGTTCACAGCGCATTGCGCTTGTGAACGCTTTTTTCCGGCAAGCCGCATCCGATGGATGCAACGGCCGAAAAAAAAAAAAAAAAAAAACTGACGCCGGATGTGACGTCGCGTCACATCCGGTGACTGTTTCCCTCCTCCGTGCAAGAGAGAAGACTGCACGGAGGAGACATCCGGCGTGGGACACGGAGCAGGGTTATGTAAGTACTTGGGAACGGGGGGGGGGGGGGGGGGGCGGGGGCTGACTGGCACTATATTACTGGGAATCTGGCTGGCACTATATTACTGGGCTCTGACTGGCACAATAATACTGGGCATCTGAATGGCAGAATATTACTGGGCTCTGGCTGGCACAATATTCCTGGGCATCTGGCTGGCACAATATTACTGGGCTCTGACTGGCACAATAATACTGGGCATCTGAATGGCAGAATATTACTGGGCTCTGACTGGCACAATAATACTGGGCATCTGAATGGCAGAATATTACTGGGCTCTGGCTGGCACAATATTACTGGGCTCTGACTGGCACAATATTACTGGGCTCTGACTGGCACAATAATACTGGGCATCTGAATGGCAGAATATTACTGGGCTCTGACTGGCACAATAATACTGGGCATCTGAATGGCAGAATATTACTGGGCTCTGGCTGGCACAATATTACTGGGCTCTGACTGGCACAATATTACTGGGCTCTGACTGGCACAATAATACTGGGCATCTGAATGGCAGAATATTACTGGGCTCTGACTGGCACAATAATACTGGGCATCTGAATGGCAGAATATTACTGGGCTCTGGCTGGCACAATATTCCTGGGCATCTGGCTGGCACAATATTACTGGGCATCTGACTGGCACTATATTACTGGGCTCTGACTGGCACTATATTACTGGGCTCTGACTGGCACGATAATACTGGGCATCTGAATGGCAGAATATTACTGGGCTCTGGCTGGCACAATATTCCTGGGCATCTGGCTGGCACAATATTACTGGGCTCTGACTGGCACAATATTACTGGGCTCTGACTGGCACAATAATACTGGGCATTTGAATGGCAGAATATTACTGGGCTCTGACTGGCACAATAATACTGGGCATCTGAATGGCAGAATATTACTGGGCTCTGGCTGGCACAATATTACTGGGCTCTGACTGGCACAATATTACTGGGCTCTGACTGGCACAATAATACTGGGCATCTGAATGGCAGAATATTACTGGGCTCTGGCTGGCACAATATTCCTGGGCATCTGGCTGGCACAATATTACTGGGCTCTGACTGGCACAATAATACTGGGCATCTGAATGGCAGAATATTACTGGGCTCTGACTGGCACAATAATACTGGGCATCTGAATGGCAGAATATTACTGGGCTCTGGCTGGCACAATATTACTGGGCTCTGACTGGCACAATATTACTGGGCTCTGACTGGCACAATATTACTGGGCTCTGACTGGCACAATAATACTGGGCATCTGAATGGCAGAATATTACTGGGCTCTGGCTGGCACAATATTCCTGGGCATCTGGCTGGCACAATATTACTGGGCATCTGGCTGGCACTATATTACTGGGCTCTGACTGGCACTATATTACTGGGCTCTGACTGGCACTATATTACTGGGCATCTGAATGGCAGAATATTACTGGGCTCTGGCTGGCACAATATTACTGGGCATCTGGCTGGCAGAATATTACTGGGCTCTGGCTGGCACAATATTACTGGGCATCTGGCTGGCACAATATTACTGGGCTCTGGCTGGCACAATAATACTGGGCATCTGACTGGCACAATATTACTGGGCATCTGGCTGGCACAATATTACTGGGCTCTGACTGGCACAATATTGCAGGCATCTGACTGGCACAATATTCCTGGCCTCTGACTGGCCCACTATTACAGGCATCTGACTGGCATAATATTACAGGCATCTGACTGGCATAATATTACAGGCATCTGACTGGCACAATATTACAGGCATCTGACTGGCACAATATTCCTGGCCTCTGACTGGCACACTATTACAGGCATCTGACTGGCATAATATTACAGGCATCTGACTGGCATAATATTACAGGCATCTGACAGGCACAATATTCCTGGCATCTGACAGGCACAAATATTCCTGGTATCTGACAGGCACAATATTCCTGGTATCTGACAAGCACAATATTCCTGGTATCTGACTGGCACAATATTACTGGGCATCTGGCTGGCACAATATTACTGGGCTCTGACTGGCACAATAATACTGCGCTCTGAATGGCACAATAATACTGCGCTCTGAATGGCACAATATTAATGGCATCTGAATGGCACAGCAATTATGGCATATGTGTGTGTGGGGGGGGGGGGGGTAACATTGCGATGGATGGCGGGATTGCATGCAGGGGAGGGGGCAGGGTCCAGGGTGCCCAAGCAAATGCTTGCCCAGGGTCCAATCACTATTAAAGACGACCCTGCTTCAAACACAGGGCGCCCAGGACAAGATCACTCAGGATGTCAGCCAGGATTTGTACCCTTTGAGGACCAAGCCATTGTCCCTTGTGTTCTCCCCAGGATAAGATTGTATTATGTCCTTCAAACACCTGTCATTATGTCACCTTCCCCATTGACTTTATGTTAGTCATTCAGAGCCCTGTGCAATAAATGCTGGAGATGCTGGTGTCATGTATTCCTTGTTACCCGGCTATAGCTTCTACTAGCACAACTGTTTACAAAGATACTGAATTAAGCCACATACAGGTATTGTCAATGAGGTATTTAACCCCCTCACAGACTCTTTTTACTAGTAGCATCTCGCGTATAACTAGTAAATAAACATGTAAGAGAACTGGAGAACTAAAGGTTTCAATACAATGGGTCTTTGGCTGTTTTTCTTTCGAGTTTTATCCACCCCTCCGCCTTATCTTTCCTAAATAAAACAAGCCACACAAGAACGATACTCACAATTCTATTACCACTAAAATCCAAGCGACATATGGTTTCCCAGTTACTGTGTATCAAAATAAAACCTATGTTTACAAAATAATTGGGTGTTAGTTTTATATTACTTGCCACTAAAACCTAGGAACCTTGTATATTTATCCGATAAGCAATATGTTTAATTATTTAAATCCCCTTTCTACTTTGCTACTAAAAGATGTCTGCAAATGCTGGCATTTAAAAAAAAAAAAAAATATTAAGGGTAAAGTGACAGGCTAATCATACGTCAGCCATTATTGTGTATATAAACCCTGGAAGCGGAAATTAAAATGCGGCAGACATATAATTTCCAAGTAACATTATTGAAGAACATTTTATATTTGAAAAGCTATCAGAGGTTTTTACTAATACTTTGCTGTTATTTTGCTGGAACATATTTTTTTTTATTTAATAAAGCCACATGGATTATAAAGATGCAGCATTAATGAAGTTATAAACCTCCTGATTATAACATCTGATTTTTTCTTCTATTTAAGTCATAACCTAAAAATTAATGGTGGTAATATTTTCTTAAATATTCTGTATTTTAAAAGCAGAAGAGGATTCTCAAATGGAAGGAAGTGTCTTTTAAAAACATGTTAAGATCATTTTAATGCACTTAAAATATGTTTACACTGTCTGCATTTTTTTCTATCAGATTGTGATTATTATATAGCTAGTTATTATGCAGTCAAAACATTCATTATTGAAATTCATTCACCCATTTTCTTTCTCCAGTATAGTTAGAGAGATAAAATGTACAAATAAGGTAATGAAGTTTAGCACAAAGTTGTTTGTGAAAGTATTGTAACACAGCACATTATTTAATGTATGCGAAGGTAAAGTATTTTTTAATTTAGGTACAATTGTTGGTGTTTTCAGTATACTAAGATTAAACACTTTCACATACATTGTATTTATTATTTTTTTTGTATAATATTTCTTTATTGGTTTTCAACAGGTGGAAGTACATTAACACATCTCCAGCGCCTGGAATACAACAAACCTGAGCTGACATGATGTGATTAGTATAGCAAACCGACAGAGAAGGAACATACAACATATATATTTATGAAATTGCGTAATACAGTTCAATGCATAAGTTGCCAGATACCCAAGTGTAATAAACTGCATGAAGAAATAACATATTGTATGGCTGTCTGTTCTATGACGCCCCAGGAGGAAGTAGACAAGGAAAAAAGAACTGGGGGGGAAATAGAGGGGGTGGTATATAGATTAAGGTAGAGGAGGTAGGAAAGGGGAAGGGAGGGAGACAGAGATTCTATCTGGGTTTGCTGGGTCTTCGAAAAGTTTTCTGTAAGACTGTTGAATGCACAATAAACCTAGAGATTGGAGGTAGCTGATCTCCACATATGTAAAAGATACTTGTGTCTGAAGTTTCTAGTTTTTTCAGATGAGCGTCCGATGCATCCCTGCAGGGTGGAGAGGTGATTTTTTTCCAACTCTGCTTCTCTCACTTTACATTTTAAGTTCATATCTGACTTTATTGAGTAGACCCTATGGTCAGAACTCCCGCTATGTAGATAGCCTCTTTAAATGTCTGGATAGACACATATAATTACCACACATTATTGTGAGTTGTCTTTCTGTAGAATGCTATGATACGGTCTGACATATCACATCCTACATTCAATGAAGAAACATCAGCATAGTGAAAAGGAACAAAGGAACGTGGCCCACAAGAAGGGATGCGTGGGAACAAATAAAGAGTCCCTGCTTAAACACAAACTGAGCTTGTATAGAGCAGGGGGAGGAAATGCATGCATTGTTTACCCTTAGTGTGACTCAAGGCCAAATACTACACTTGTAATTCCATTCTGCTCAGAAATGCATAAAACATCATTGATTCGATAAATGAAGAAAATCCGAAAAATCCCAAAAGGTAATATAAGAATTATATAACGTATTTGAATGTTGTCTATTGCTTTATGTTTTTCCTTTAAAATAGAGATTATAATAACAATAGCTAATTGGTTGCTATGCAACAAGAACGATCTGTAACACAGCTAATCAATAAGGGCATTCATTAATTCATCAAGCAATAAAAAAACAACCAACAATCAATTGTATTTAAAATGCCATTTTCAATAAATCCCATTGAGAAGACCTCTCTGCTTGCTGGAAAACAGTTGGTAGCTAACTCACAAATTATTTATTCCACATAAATTCTTTTTTTGCTATATTCATATAAATCTCCTTAAAATCTAAGCAGCGATGTTTTCGGAATATAGCACTAAAGGATATAAATACATAGGCAAATCTGTCAATCAGTGGAAGTAATGTATTTAAATGTGTATAAATGAAATGTATAATTAGCAAATGCACATAATTTAATACAAAAGCTTTTATTGGCTCTTTATATATTTTTTTTGTAAAATGCAATGTAACAAAAATGTATAATTTAAACCTAGAACAGCATGTTTGTTCCATGTAAAATATTTGGATAATAAGTGAGACTAGGATAAAGAAAACAAATTCAGAGGGTGACATGAAATCGATGTCTACTTTAGTTACTATGACTTCTTAGTCATAAGACAAGGGGCATGGTACTCATGGACAAAGGGCATGGAACTCTTGGACAAGGCGCATGGTACTCATGGACAAGGCGCATGGTACTCATGGAAATGGCGCATGGTACTCATGGACAAGGGGCATGGTACTCATGAACAAAAGGCATGGTACTCATGGACAAGAGGCATGGAACTCTTGGACAAGGCGCATGGTACTCATGGAAAAGGCGCATGGTACTCATTGAAAAGGCGCGTGATATTCATGGACAAAGGGCATGGTACTTATGGACAAGAGGCATGGAACTCTTGGACATGGCGCATGGTACTCATGGAAAAGGGGCATGGTACTCATGAACAAAGGGCATGGTACTTATGGAAATGGCGCATGGTACTCATGGACAAGGGGCATGGTACTCATGAACAAAGGGCATGGTACTCATGGACAAGAGGCATGGAACTCTTGGACAAGGCGCATGGTACTCATGGACAAGGCGCATGGTACTCATTGAAAAGGCGCGTGCTATTCATGGACAAGGGGCATGGTAATCATGGACAAAGGGCATGGTACTTATGGACAAGAGGCATGGAACTCTTGGACATGGCGCATGGTACTCATGGACAAGGCACATGGTACTCATGGAAAAGGTGCATAGTATTCATGGACAAGGGGCATGGTAATCATGGACAAGAGGCACGGAACTCATGGACAAGAGGCACGGAACTCATGGGCAAGCGGCATGGAATTCTTGGACAAGTCGCATGGTACTCATGGACAAGGCGCATGGTACTCAAGGAAAAGGCCCATGGTATTCATGGACAAGAGGCATGGAACTCATGGACAAGAGGCATGGAACTCATGTACAAGAGGCATTGTACTCATGGGCAAGCGGCATTGAATTCTTGGACAAGTCGCATGGTACTCATGGACAAGGCGCATGGTACTCAAGGAAAAGGCGCATGGTATTCATGGACAAGAGGCATGGAACTCATGGACAAGAGGCATGGAACTCATGGACAAGAGCTATTGTACTCATGGGCAAGTGGCATGGAATTCTTGGACAAGTCGCATGGTACTCATGGACAAGGCGCATGGTATTCATGGACAAGAGGCATGGAACTCATGGACAAGAGGCATGGAACTCATGGACAAGAGGCATTGTACTCATGGACAAGAGGCATGGAACTCATGGGCAAGCGGCATGGAATTCTTGGACAAGTCACATGGTACTCATGGACAAGGCGCATGGTACTCATGGAAAAGGTGCATGGTACTCATGGACAAGGTGAATGGTACTCATGGACAAGGTGCATGGTACTCATGGAAAAGGTGCATGGTACTCATGGACAAGGGACAAGGTACTCATGGACAAGGCGCATGGAACTCATGGACAAGGGGCATGGTAATCATGGACAAGAGGCATGGAACTCATGGACAAGGCGCATGGTACTCATGGACAAGGCGCATGGTACTCATGGAAAAGGTGCATGGTACTCATGGACAAGGTGCATGGTACTCATGGACAAGGTGCATGGTACTCATGGACAAGGTGCATGGTACTCATGGAAAAGGTGCATGGTACTCATGGACAAGGGACAAGGTACTCATGGACAAGGCGCATGAAACTCATGGACAAGGGGCATGGTAATCATGGACAAGGCGCATGAAACTCATGGACAAGGGGCATGGTACTCATGGACAAATGGTATGGTACTCATGGACAAGGGTCATGGTACTCATGGACAAGGGGCATGGTACTCATGGACAAGGGCCATGGTACTCATGGACAAGAAGCATGGAACTCATGGGCAAGGGGCACGGTACTTATTGACAAAAGGCACGGTACTCTTTGACAAAGGGCATGGTACTCATGGGCAAAGGGCACGGTACTCATTGACAAAAGACATGGTACTCTTGGAATAAAACTGGGTATCATCTTGTGGCTCATTATGAAAATTACTATTTTCAATAGAAAATGTGTAATTTACAAATCATGCCACAGGGTGATGTCATAAACAGGAGACATTGTTTGCATTTGCTTGGAATTCTGCAATTCACAATGTATAGATTGTTTTTTGTTCTCTACATTAACAACACAGGAGTCTTAAGTAATTTTTTCATCAGCACACAAGTGTGGATTGCACAATTGCAACAATTAAGTTATTGTTTTTTTGCACAACACAGAGAAATTGAGTTGCAGCTCCCAGCAATGTTTATTTATGCACTGTTTTATAGCTGCTTTTCACCAGCAGGGCTCAGAAATCAAGTTCTTTTGCCAATGAATATTTTTTTTTTAAATCTTGTAGTATAACAGATGTAAGTTTAGTCTTGGCTGACATTATTTTAGCACAATATGTCCTATTATTTGTAATTAGAATGACAGCCTGCAAAAACAAGTGCTTCTGCTTTTTTAGATTTCAGCCATATATCTCTAATACATTTAATGGATTCCTAAATGAAAATAATTATAGAAAAAAGTGAGGATATTTGTTATGCAGGGGACATTTAGTTGCTAGATTCATATTGGATAAGTAAGTCAAACATGGTACAAGTACAAATTTTCACAAAAATGCATATGTGTTTTGCAATGCAGTATTAACAATACATGGTTTAGCAAGACCAGTTCAACTGATAGCAGACCAAACAGAGGCGTACTAACTGAGGGGGAAAGGAAGTGGACCGTGCCAGGTGCCAGCCAGTCAGTAGGTGTCATCAGGTGCACTCGAGACCACCCCCATAGACACAGTGGAAGTGCATTAATAAAATGTCCCCTATGGAGGAGGGTATCATGGGTGCATCCAATGTCACCTGTTGACCTAGACATGCCCAAATGGGGGACAGGTGGGGCATTTTGGTACAGGACCAGTTAGCATAGACACGGAAAGTAATCTTCTGTAATAGACAAGCAAGCTAAAAAATGTGTGAGCTGCTCCCTGGTGGGCAAATCCTATAGGGCGGCCTATTTATCGATTCTCCGCCTCACAAACCCATTCTTTTCTTAGTATAATTTGGAAGGCAATGCCTGAAGGTCACAGTACATCAAGGAATTGGATATATGGATCATAAACATATGTTCATCATTTAAATACAATCACTTAGTAGACATAGTAGAGTCCAAAGACAGTTTTCACTTATATTTGTGGTAAAGAGTGATCGGTGAAGATTTTACAGAGACCAAGGATTTTTTACTCATATATTCCAAGATTGCTAATTTGGACAAATATAGTAATTTTAATCTCAGCATACAGTTGAACAAGCTTATAAACTGAGATTTTTACCAGCTTATAAACCAATCATTTACCAGCTTATAAACCAATTATTTACCAGCTTATAAACCAATTATTTACCAGCTTATAAACCAATCATTTACCAGCACTCATACTTATTTGTATCTTCTGAAGACTGGTAAAATGCATTAGGATAAATGTGCATAAATGTGTCCCAGAGGGGCTACTTACCTCACAACAAAAAGTGCTCATTCATTGATTTAATTCTATTGTATGTGTACTGTGCAAGATTTGTATCTGTTTTTTATGCTTGTTTTTTTAGAACTTTCTCTTATCAATTGACTGGGTCAGGTTTTTCAGTATGCAATATAAACTGATTCCACATTGGTGTACATTTATAATACAATTTTTTCTAACGCCAAGGCATTTTAATAGTTTTGAAATTCTATTGATTCATGTAATTTTTATTTCAATTCAATATTACATCACACATGTCAGTCAAAGCATGGAGGTTTACTACTGTTACTATGTAATATTATCTCCTGCAAAATGTAATTAATGCTATGAGAGTGTGGCAGTCGTGTTAATGAAGCATTGCTTGACTATTAACTTTAAGATGCAGATGCTGTTAGCATGTGATGCCAAAGCCCCATGGACTCTTGGCACGTGACTCAATCTGTAATTATCTAAGAGCAAACCAATGGAAGGATGCATGGAAGACATTGCTTGCAGTAAATGGTACATTGGTGTATCTCCTTGACAAATGCTTATCACGGTGTCAATTCTGTCTCCAGTCTGACATGTAATAATGGATATAGTGACAAGAAGGTCCTTGGGGAAAATACATCATCAGTGCCACTGATATTCAGAATCATAGTTCCAAAATAAATCCATGGTTGGTCTAAATAGCTTTACAGCACTGTTAGAGAGGACACCCGGTGCCAGATCAGAATGCTAACACTCCCAAATTGAAAAGGATACACTCATCAGTAAAAGTACTTTAAACTCCTATAGAAATTCCAGAAAAAGCAGGTCAGGCGCTCAACTCACTAAATTATATGAAAATGTATTTAAAGCATACTAAAAATTAAATAATAAAGAATGTGTAGTATAGCAGGGATGGCATAGTCTAAATATCTTTGCCATAACTGCTTCTTAAATCATGAAACAATCATGAGAATCTTACTAATTCAAGAATATTCTGCCAGCATTCATTGAATATTGGGAGATCCAGAATGTCAAGGGCCGTGGCTGTAAAGTGACAGTCAGCATGTGCATGCTCGGTTGCATTGCCTCTCTGGACACTGGTTACGTTATTGCCATCATATACTTATCTTTGGCTTCAAGCCAATGTTTTACCAGTGAATTCTAAAACCTTAATAAGAATTAATGTTCTCCCAGATGGGTGCTCAGGCGGTAATGTGAGGAGGATCCCAACTCCTAGTACAAACAACCAACTAACAACATCCCGTCGGCTCTCCAAAAAAAATATACAATCAGTATGTAATCCATGCACAAATATAACTGGCAAATGCTTAACTAACATGCTTTCTCAAAAGCTGCCCAAAGGTTTGTGACCAACTATCCCCAATATATACAATCAATCCCGTTAAAAATGATTGAAACGTCTGTCTGTATTGTAACAATGGGTCCACAGACATGAGATCAGCAAGTGAACTACAGTATTTGCTCGAATATAAGATGAGGTAGGTTTTTACCGTTTGCCGTTTTTCTATCTAACCACTGAAAGGTAGACAGAAAAAACATCAAAGAAAATAAATAGCAATTCTTTTCTACCGTTTATTGGTTACACAGATAGTCTTTGTGGCACAAGGGAAAACAAGAATGACAATATTTGGTTTGTTTTGCATTATTATTGCCAATCACTCGCTAATTACATGATATACGTTTGTATTACAACACTAGTCATGTGCAATGTATTTAAGTAATGTGTTTATATGTCTAATACTTGAAATGTTTAAATGGTGCTGCGGCTTTTGCGCTGACAGCAGAGCTTCACAGCTGGACTGGTCAGTGTTTTTTCTTGCAGTTATGACTAATTAGTTCACTGGTTGATCTTGTGTCTGCCTGTGGGGGGCGTAGCGTTACAACACTGATCAGGTGTTTTATAACGGGATTGAATGTATATAGTGGAGGTAGTTTGTTTACAAACATTTGGGTGGCTTTTGACAAAGTACTTTAATGCGAAACACGTTAAGCACGTGTCTGTTATATTTGTGCACTTTATGGATTACATAACGAAACTGCTAGGATTTTCTGCTTTTTTTTATTACTATGGACTAAGGAGCAACCATAAAGTCAGTGTGTGCTTTTATACAAATTACTACTTTTCCCCAACCTTTTTGGGAAATGCCGACGGACTGTCTGACTTTACTTCCAGATGACATTCTGGATAGCCATTTTAATTACTTGTCACACCATGTGTATGTTTATTCATGAACATTAAAGTTATAGCAAAGCCTGAGTTTCTGATTGAACACTATGGAGTCTATTCTTTATGTAGCTTTCTGGTACGTAATCTGTAAATCAGCTATACAAAATGGCTGATTTTGTCCTGAAATATGCAATTTCCGACTATTATGGTGGATTTTCAGTCCTATTCAGTTTGGGGTACTTGGCCTGTATTCTTAAAGAGCCCCCTTGAATTGGCATGAATTTAGTTGAAATTCAGGCATTTCAATTTACCAGCTTATTACCATCCATTACACACACAGTCTCGTTCTCTCATACACCCAGTAACTTACACAGTCACATAAACAGTCTCTCACAAGCACAGTCACAGAGAGAGAAAGTATATGGGTTTCTTACCTGGTGCTGCTGCAGCTTACACCGAGTTATGTGAAGGAGGAGAGTTGAAAAGTCTCATCTGATTGGCTTAGCTCTCCTTTACTGATCCCTGAGACTGTCCCATGACTTTATTTTCCTCTATATAGGGATATATCAGAACAGATTTCAGAACAATGAACTACTGCTGATGCAAAAGTATATATTAGTCAAATTCTCAGACCCACAATAATGAAAATGATTACAGTATAATGTAATGTAACTAGCAATATATAACAATCAGACATATATTTGGGGTAGTAAATTGTTTAACGGACCCTTTGCAGGAAACTGCTGGACTACACGTGCTACAATATCCATATGATCAATTAATTCAATGTAAAAATGGCAAATAATAAGAATATCCCTCACCCCATTAATTACTGCTGTGAAGAAATCTATTTTAGAAAAACTCCCGCCTACTGAAACGATTAGACATTATTATTTATCCCCATCCATCCTGGAAAGTGGCAATCAAGATGCAGAAACAGGATGTCACCAGATGCAAATCTTTCCGTTTGTTTGTAAAAGCTGCAGTTTGGCTTACACCTTGCAAGAAACTTTTCTTCTGTCAATCAGTGACAAATGATGAGTAAGACAATGTATAATCAAAACTGCATGACACTTACAATTAGCACCATGGTACTGCTGTAAAAAGAACAGTAAACATTAAAAAGTGTAAACGCTTAACAATTTCACCAGATGCAAGTGAAATCTACTTTAATTCCTAGAGAAATTCAAAGTACAGTATCTTTGCTGGCATGATTGCAATAAAATAAATAGATCAAGAGAAAACGTGTTTCCTCCTCCAGTTTATGATGTCACCTTGTGGGGTTAATTCACCAAAAATTGAACTATGGTGAACTGACAAGTGTTTTGAAAGAAATCAATCCACATACATGTATGGGCTTCCAATGCAATGCTTTTGAGACAGTGTATGTACATGTACATGGTATTGATCCCAGCAAATGCTTAGAGGATTTGACAAACCTGGGGCTTGACACAATCCACAGTCATAAAACGAAACCCCACATATTTTAAATTGTTTTTTTAAGGACAGATAGGGCTTTCTTGTGAGAACATATTTTTAGAGACTGTACTGCTTAAAATGTATTAAAGGATGTAAAAATGAAAAAAAGAAAAATGTTTTGTTGGTTTTACTATTTTGTTTTTCAAGGACAAAGTATAATTCTCTCTTGTGCTCTCTGATCAGCCTTAATTGAAGATCTTTGTGTCCAAAGATCAGAGCTATCTCAGTAGACCCATTTATGAATTACCCTTTACTGTCTTTCAGTACATCTCCCCAACTCCACTCTCTTCAGCAAAAGTGGTCCTCTGCATATCCTTGGTAGACATGTGCATTCGTTTTCGGACGAATTAATTTTCGTCCGAAAATAGCATTTTCGTCCATTCGCCGAAAAACGAATATGCTAAACTAACGAAAGCCGAATGAACGAATGGTTAATAAACGAAAATCATTCGTCCATTTGTCCATTCGTGCTATTGGCATTCTATAAACCGAAATAGAGTCCGTTTATAGAATACCAATAGCATTACATACATTCCATAAACCGACATAATGAACGACTTTCGGTTTATGGAATGCATGTAATGCTATTGCTATTCTATAAACCGAAATAGAGTCCCAATTAATACGAATAGGTCAATTGACCTATCCGTATGAATGGGGACTCTATTTCGGTTTATAGAAAGCCAATAGTATTACATGTATTTCATAAGCCAAAAATCTATAAACCGAACGACATTCGGTTTATAGACTTTCGGTTTATAGAATACATGTAATGCTATTGCTATTCTATAAACCAAAAGTCAATAAACCGAACGTCGTTCAGTTTATAGACTTTCAGCTTATAGAATACATGTAATACTATTGGCTTTCTATAAACCAAACTAGAGTCCCCATTTCCCCATTCATAAGAATTTCCTATGAATGGGGAATATAGTTCAGTTTATAGAAAGACAATAGCATTACATGTATTCCATAATCTGAAAGTCTATAAACAGAACGAAGTTCGGTTTATAGACTTTCGATTAATGGAATGTGTAGGTCAATTGATTCGTACGAAGAAATAAAACGAAACGAAAATAATGAACGAATTTTGTTTGAAACGAATGCAAAAATTAATGAAATTAAATAAAATAAATAAATAACATTTTCGTCCGAATGGACGGAAACAAAAATTTTAGTTTTGCACATGCCTAATCCTTGGTACACATCAGTGTTTTCTATCATTTCAGTTATGTAAAAAAAAAAAAAAAAACATCTCAATCTCCATTGGGGTTTCCAGAAAGATCTCAATGGATTCTACATGTACCATCTAATTCTTCTGTCATTGTGGAAAGTCCAAACTAATAATCATTCCTTTGACTCATCATAATGGGACTCCTCCATATCCTCCCAACCTCACTATTGTTAATACAGCTTAGTGCTGTTTTTGAAGAATAGAAATTTCCTATCAGAAAACAACAAATTCAAGGACAACAGAGCTCACTCCACTAAACTATATTGTGAGTCTCCTGGTACTGGGCCACAGGTCAGAAAACACTCTCAAACTAATGCACTAACCTTACCAAATGATGGGAAGCCATTCAGGGGCCAACATGCATACAACAACATTTTGTAATTCAAAGAACAATTGTCCTTTGTCATTGTATATAATGTTTAATAATTCATAATTTATTTTAAAATAATTAAAGCCTTTGTGTTTTTTTTTTTTAAATTACAGATTGTTTCTACTGCCTTTAACAGAGCTTTGAATGTATAATGACCATCATTTGAAAAACTGACAACAGTAGACATTTGTTTTAATCTTAATGCATGCATTTGCAGGGAGTTATGTGCCAGACCCCCTTCAAGAACATCCCCTACTTAACCAAATCTGTAAGAATGACAGGTGATTTGTAAGCCAGCTTAATTGTCTTCCCTGTGTTCTTGCATGTAATTAAGATAAATCTAGCTCATTAGATTTGACACAAGCAGCCCTCTCTGCAAAAATATCTTCAGTCACTCCAGGACATACTTCTGCCTCTCTCCACAATACAGAACACAATCCAGTCTACATCTAGAACAAGTGTACAGAAAGCTATCCCAGAATGGAATGCATGCAGCCATGTAGATTGCATTCTAGATATATGTATTGAGCATTGAGGCAGCAAGCTAAATAAAATGAGGCAGAACATGAGCAAAATTAGGCAAATCATGGCACTGCAAACAAGTGGACAGGATACTGGTTCAGAAAGGGAGAAGGACCATTTGGACACATATAATGTGAAGCTCTATGCAAGTGCCTAGTATAAATCCTGTTTTTGTGATGCCCCAAAAAATTGAGAAGCTTGGGAAAAAGTCATGGGTAAAACGACTCAGTCTAACTACTGGATTAAATCAATGAGAGGTAAGAAAAGCTATAAAATGCTTAAATATAATAGCACTTCACTACAAGATTATTCATAGATGGCATTTGGTGCCGGAAATAATGACTAAAAATCTAAAATAATAATTCTTCCCTGTGTTGGAGATGTAAACAAACAGTAGGTGATCAGTTCCATATGTGGTGGAGATGCTCAGCACTGAACAAATGTGGGATAAAATATTTAGAGGAATGTCGGCCTTATTTAAAATTAAAATAAATAATAACATCGAAATGGCCTTATTTCATACAAACCTACCATTTACCTCATATCAGGAAAGATATTTGGTGATCCATATAATAATGGCGACAAAGATATTACTCTCCCGTAGTTGGAACCAACTGGCCTGTCCATCATGGAAACAGATTCTTACCCAAATAAAGAATCAACATATTATGGAGAGAGGGGTTGCTAATGAAGCCAGAATAGTTGAAAATAGTAAATTTAACAAAAGATGGACTGGCTGGTTTGAAAGATTTCCTGAATTCCTAGAATAGGAAAATTAATATAGCCATTTGGTCCGCCCCCAAACCTACTTGCGCATTCCAAGCGAATATAGAAAAAAAATAAACAAATAAATAATAATAATAAACAGAGGCAGCTTGTTCAGGTTTTTAATGTTTATATCTTTGTATGTTCTTACTATTTAAAACACATATATATATATTTAATTTTTTAGATGAAGATATTTTATACACTGTCATTTTCGTATGTGTATCTAATTTGTACTGAAAAATGTCATGGAAAAAAATTGATGTATAAAAAAAAAAATGTTTAACAGTGTCTAAAGCCATCACATTATGTGTTTTATATAACCTAAAAATGCCTTTAAAATATATTTATATTGTTTTTGCTTTAAATAAACATAAGTAAATTATTCCTTGTCAGTAACTGGCAAAAGCTAATGGAAATGTACATTACTTATGCAATGGATTAAATCTGCAAGGTTAAGCATTTGCTAGTGCAGTGTAATTGACAATTCTTTATCTCATCCAGGATCTGGGCAAAATGCTGTTCATCTAAAGCTTGTGAACGGCCAAATATTTAGTCACATTTGTAATGCAAAATTAGATATCCCTAAGAGGACAAAATGCCTTTCATATTAGAATGCATATTATCTGTATTAAAAACTTGCTTCTATAGTTTGTGGCCTTGTGTACAATCTAGTGTGACCACATTTTATGGAACACAGTATTAAGTGGGTAAGATTGCACACACAGAGGCGTAAAATATATATGCCACATATACATATGCAATATGTTTGTTGCATGTCCACTTTGCAAGGACATTGCTTCCCTATTATTTTTGAGCATATGCGTTGCCTTCCATTTCGGAGATACATAAAAATAAATGAACTTTGTGAGAAAGAACATGCCTTTTTAAAATCTAGTTTAATTTTACTTTAAATTATGTTTTTCTTGCTTATATACTCAATATGTAAACAGAATAGACTATAATATAATTGAATTCAGAGGCGTAACTAGAAACCACTGGGCCCTGGTGCAAATTTTCCACGGGGCCCCCCGATCCCACTATGCAACTCCACCCCAGAAATGCCACTTACATGCCTCCCAACTGTTCTGCTTTGTGCCTGGCTTTGTCTTATATCTAGGATAGCCTTATACCTATCCCATGCATGTTTAAACTCCTTTACTCCTGAGGTAGCAGCTGCTGTATCCAGTAAAGCCAAGACCTGCTGATAGCCTGCAGACACCCTGGAGCAGGCATGGAACAACTCTGACAGGATAAACACGATGCTGCAGGCAAAACAGGCTGAGTAGAGCAATATCAGAAAAGCAAACAGGCAGGACCGAACGCAGTACAGAGTACAGGGCTAAGGAAGGACTTTGGCAAAACTGGGACAGGGGACATAAACAAGGGCAACGGACATGAGCAAAGCATAGCAGAAACCAAACTGAGGAAAGAGCACAGGGCTAAATACAGACAGGACACAGACAAAGGGCATGGCAACCGACTTAAAATAAGTTACTCACTGATAGTGCAGTAATGAGGTCACCTCTAGTAATTATGTTTTCACAGGAGGCATCTCTTTCTGCACCAACAAGTGCAACAGACCAACCAGAGACAGATGGATGATGGAGGTGACTGTTCTGATTGGTTGGTCAGCACAAAGCTGCAGCCAGATCAGCTTTGCCGCTGTTAATGTGTATCTTTAAACCCAGAATGTATGTAAATAGATAGACACAAAGATGACCCCGAATAAGGGCGAGGTGTTTTCAACTTTTGTTTCTAGTAAAGTAGCAAAAATTTAAAAAAAATACTTTGTCATCACATTAAATGTAACCTCTGTGTGATGATGATGCCAGTAGGATTATTTAAACAATGGGCACATTTGTAGATATTCTTTGCTCACTGCTAGTCCGGAGTAAAATACAAGTTGAGTGTTGAGTAAAATACAAGTACCCAATCTTTTTAGCTCTTGTGAATATAGTTCTCAGACTCTCCAAGTCATTGGTACTTTTGAATTTCAAGTATTTAAAATGACAGTGCTTCAGATATTGCATGCTCCTGTAATTTATTCCACTATTCACTATAAGTCCAGTAGATAGCATTAATATCCCTGTCTACCTGTTACAACCTACTGATACAGTCATCTTCCTCTCAACAATAAATCCTGACTCTCCTAATTCCACTATTCTTGTAGTATATTAAATAGTATATTGATTTTTATTTTCTCATTGTCTGCTTCCCCCAGCCCTCTAACATTTATTGCTGAATCTAGCCCTGCTCATAATAAAGCCTGCTTTTTGAATGGCCTCTTTAATTACTTTTCTTAAAATATCCCATATCCCTGTATTCTATCTTCTCTTGCCTAATAACCCCTCATGACCTCATTTCCAACTTCATAACCTCACTATTTCTGTAACCACTTAATCATTTTCAATACCATACCACTGGATTGTGTACTCTCTCCTTTCTCCTACATTGACATTGGGATGAAAATTGAGTTGCCTGCCCACATCCGACAGTTGGCAAAAATGTTATTTAACAATCTTCTGCGTATTTCCTAGAAATTGAATATACACCGTAATGTTATCAAGTGGTTCTAGGCAAAGTGTTTCCAAGCAGGCATTGTATAGAATGTCATGGTTTGAGTAATAGGATCAGCATTGCTTGGCTAGAAGATTGAAGATCATAAATGAGCAGACATGTTGGCTGTAAGATGAACCCTCAAGGGTTCAACAAAAATTAATTTGTAACATTGTTTGCTGAAATGTGATGTTAAATAAAATCATAATTATAATTATTAGATGTTCATGCAACTATATGTACTGTAGCAAACAATGCCTTATTATAATACCAGGGATGCAAAGGTTGCCCAAGCTTTGAAAATACATTTAATTCATCAAGAATGTATCTACTTTATGTAGATATGAACATATCATTTTAGAAAAGTTTATACTGAAGTCTAATGAGCCTGTTTCTGGAATCCTGGAACATGTTTTACAAAACAGGTAGTTTGTTTTCTGAGTATTTATCCTTTTACTAAATAATAAAGTACATTTTGTTTAGTTTTGGTCTTTTTTTTGTATTGTATTCTTATTAAAAAAAAAAAAGAAATCTAAAATATTTTTTACATGTGTGGAAAATAGTACACAAAAACTCAACATTTTGGGCAATTTCTAAAAAAGTATTTTTATCACTGTTACCTAGCTGGCCCTTATTATTATTATGGTGCATTGTTACTTCGTTCCTCAGAATTTGTTTGTAACTTCTGGTCACATCACAGTAAATTCAGAATTTAGTGGATATAAAAATAGAAAAAAAATAACTTTTTTGTTTTTTAACAACATCAAATGGACAAAATATTCTTAGTGTACAACTAATTAAAAGTCCTCCAATATAGATGGGTTGTTAAATTTTAATGTTCTAAATTAAAAAATATATACTTTCTGAGATAAGACACATTTAGACACACTTATAGAAGACGTGGGGTGGGGAGGGTGCAAATCTAGACCACACATTATATACAATACACAATCACGCCTCTCAAAACAGGTCATGTCCATCTTATGTGAGTGACACCACCACTGTATTTATGTAGCTTTAAGAAAGTCTGTGGCCTGTTTTGTGTGCACGTGGGTTTATGCCCTTGTGTATTGTAAAGAAACAGACATTGTTATTCTCATGACCATTTGGTTAAACAAGTGTAAATTAAGTAATAACTGAAATCTGATTTAATACTTTTATTTAACTGGAATTTACTATATATATATTAATTAATTGTATAAGGAAGGTGATATTCATAAATCAAAGAAATATGCCAGAATCTAAATTTAGGAGCATTAGGAATGGCTTTGGAAATGTTATTAAAGGCATCTGGTACAAACTAAATTAATTACGTAATGATCATGTTCCATCACAGTCAACCTTATTAGCACCACTATAAAAAAAAAATTCAGTGCAAGTTATGCATAAATAGATTTTATGGTTCTGTTACATGGTAATTTCTATAGTTATTTTAATATTTTCATTCTATTTGTATCACGGATGCTTGTGTAGAATATAGAAACATTATGAATAAATCCCTTCCTTCTCAGATCAAAATGTAATTAAACATAGTATCAGTGTTAATGGATTAACGCAGTTAATTATCAGTATCCATAGTCAAAAATTACTGATTCCCACAAAAAATATGATATTTGCAACATCTCGTGACACCTTTATAACTAATATTAAGTAAGCATATTGTGATACATTTGACAGCTGCTCCAGTCACAAATATTATTTTTGTTCAGGTAAAATGGTTCTGACCAATCAGCATACATTTGAAATGCTATGCAGAACACTTCAAAGGTCAAAGGGGTCACGCGCTAAGGAAAGGACATTTCATCTACTACAACGGAAGGGAATCTTTACGGTGAGGACAATAAAGAAATGAATTCACTGCCTGAAGTGGTGGTGCTAGCAAATTCATTAGATGACTAATGTCTAATGACTAATGATGACAAATACAAGAGACTGAATAATGTTTTGAAAAGAGCTGAAAATAGAGGGCTATGCATGTTCACATTGGGACTAATATTTAATAATTGTTGAACCAAGAAGAAATCTGAGTCAAGAAGGAACCCCCCCCTTATTAAAAGCAGAATTGAAATTGTTGTAATAAGGGGGGGTTTCTTTGTTTGTTTTTGTTGTCTTCTTCTGGAAGCAGTAACAGCAGTAAAGAAGAGTAGGAAAAGGGTTGAAATTGATGGACACTAGTCTTTTTTAACCTAAACTACTATGTAGCTATGTATATAAATAATTAGATATTAAACCTCCTCACATCCATATATGTTTTTATCCAGGTTAGAATATTTATGATGTCACATGTATTTCTTAACACATTTAAAGTGTTAAAAATGAATTCATATACAAAGATGGAATCCTCTTACTTTTGCAAATGTACATAATATGTAGTTTCATGACAAATGCAGTTAAGAGAACATTCTGAGGACTGGATCACATTAAGACTGGGTCACAGCCAACTGGCTAGCTCTTTTGCACTGTCATCATCGAATGTCCACCGATGTCATAACAGAGGTGCACCTTATGATTCCAGAAGGAAAGTACCAATGTTTTTTGACACATTTAGGAAAATAATGTTTCTGTGAAATTGAGGTGAGATGAATATTTAGTCTCACCAGTTTAGCTACACATTGTGCAGGGACAAACTTGGTTCATCTCACCTCAACTCACCTGCAACTCTCCTTTTAGTGAATGGAGCCACTAGTGCACATAAAATGTTAAAGGCCAACTAGGTGATTTCATAGTTAGAGAAGTTAACATAAGAAAATACACTACAATATGTGCCAAATGTGGATTTTAATTATTTACTTTCTCTTTAAAAGCCTACAAATAAAATTAACTTTTCCTTTTAATTCTTATTCAAACTTGTAAACAAAGAATTACAAATGTAATTGCTAAACAACATCCTCTACCCTCCTTTAAGAAATATTCTATAACATGATAGAAGACTTTGATTTTCTTTTTAAACCATTGTTTCATAATCTTGTGTTTTGTAAGAACATTTGTGTCCACGCGTAAAATAATCCCATTGTTTATTTTGTTCTTTGTAGTAGAATTATGTTGTCCTTATCAGCTAAACAGAGTTACTCTGAGTTCATTGTGAAAACAAGCCATAATCTCAGAAAAATGAATGATTGAAAATGTATAAAGCTGGTGGAACCAAAAAGAACCTGACATGTTTTAACTAGCGAAACTCAAAGCGATATTGATTTTAGAAAAAAATGCACTTAAACACTAAATTTACAACACTTTGTAAAGTTTTGATGATAATTATCTCTAAATATGACTATTAAAGAAAAATATGTACATTGATTATTGCTTTTGCTGCTCTGTGTTATTTTATAATTATTTTGTGTTTCTGCATCTTTAATACGCCATTCTGTTATTTTTTTCCCAACTGAACAGCACTCAATACATGAATCCGAGCAATAAGCCAGTGTTTTCTACATTTATTTTTAGCAAGCAATTTTGTTTGTCCTTATCCTGTGACTGCTCGCATGTCATATATTCTAATTCCTTTGTGCTCAAATACCTGCAACACATCTGTGACATTTTCAATTGTTGACACATAGGAAATAGAAAATCTCTTCTATCAGCGACTACTTTTTGATTGTACCATTTTGCTTGTAATGTACCAGCTGTTAACAGAGCTGGTGTATACGACAAGAGGGGAAATGTTTAAAGGTAAATTGTCACCCATCATAATCATACTGCCATGAAACAGACTGCAATGCATATCATAATCATACTGCCATGAAACAGACTGCAATGCCCATCATAATCATACGGCCATGAAACAGACTGCAATGCCCATCATAATCATACGGCCATGAAACGGACTGCAATGCCCATCATAATCATACTGTCATGAAACAGACTGCAATGCCCATCATAATCATACTGCCATGAAAGGGACTGCAATGCCCATCATACTCATACTGCCATGAAAGGGACTGAAATGCCCATCATAATCATACTGCCATGAAAGGGACTGCAATGCCCATCATACTCATACTGCCATGAAAGGGACTGAAATGCCCATCATAATCATACTGCCATGAAAGGGACTGCAATGCCCATCATACTCATACTGCCATGAAACAGACTGCAATGCCCATAATAATCATACTGCCATTATAATGACTACAAGCCCACCATAATAATACTGTAATTTTACTGACTACATTCCCCATAATCATACTGCCATTATACTGACTACAAGCCCCATAATCATACTGCCATTATACTGACTACAAGCCCCATAATCATACTGCCATTATACTGACTACAAGCCCCATAATCATACTGCCATTATACTGACTACAATGTCCATCATGATCATATTGCCATTATGCAAACGGACTGCAATGCCCATCATAATCATACTGTCATGAAACAGACTGCAATGCCCATCATAATCATACTGCCATGAAAGGGACTGCAATGCCCATCATACTCATACTGCCATGAAAGGGACTGAAATGCCCATCATAATCATACTGCCATGAAAGGGACTGCAATGCCCATCATACTCATACTGCCATGAAAGGGACTGAAATGCCCATCATAATCATACTGCCATGAAAGGGACTGCAATGCCCATCATACTCATACTGCCATGAAACAGACTGCAATGCCCATAATAATCATACTGCCATTATAATGACTACAAGCCCACCATAATAATACTGTAATTTTACTGACTACATTCCCCATAATCATACTGCCATTATACTGACTACAAGCCCCATAATCATACTGCCATTATACTGACTACAAGCCCCATAATCATACTGCCATTATACTGACTACAAGCCCCATAATCATACTGCCATTATACTGACTACAATGTCCATCATGATCATATTGCCATTATGCAGACTGCAATGCCCATCATGAGCATACTGCCATTATACTGACTGCAATGCCTATCACAATCATAGTCCATTGATAATGACTATATTGATAGTGAGTGGACAGATTGCTTTTGATAATTTCCTATCTTCTCAGCATAAACAATGTTGGAAATCCACTTTAATAGACAAACCTTCGCACTTGGTATGGGTACATAGTATAGTATTGGCAAATAAATAGTGGCATTCCTACAATCCCTTAGGCATCAAAACGATGTCAAGAAACATGACAGGAAATAAAGGCTAAAATATCTGTAAATTCCCTTTAATTTAGAAATCTGTAATTCAATGGCCTTATTGTTTTATACTTTACTTCTGTCTTCACATAAAAAAAAACCAATGATTTAAAGTTATACAAAATTCATCTAATTTTCATGAATATCAATATCAACCTGATCTAATGGGGGCACTGTAAATAAATTAATATATACGTTTGTTACGTTTGGGAATTTCTTTAATTACATACTTTATATTTCATCCAGATTTAGAGTTATTACAACTTAAAATTAGCTAAGGACGGCAACATCTGTATTATTGGCCAGGTGCACGTACATCATTTGTCATAAATAGCCGACTCTGCATTAAATGCACTCCTACTGCAGCGTTTATTTATTGCAGGACTTAAGAAAGAAGTCCCTTGTCCTACGGTCTTTTGATGTATTGTCCTTGCAAAGTATCCAGCCTGTAGCTATTAGCCAAGCTTGTAAATCAACAAATCAACAAAGTGCCGATATAAAACGCAGAAATATTTTCTGTACACTAAAATGATTTGAAACTAGGCCGAGTGGAAACATATTATATCCTAAATTAGGTCTTTCCAGATGCCATTTTTTCATAATAATCTGTACAGAGAGATAGACATGGGCCCAGAGAGACATGGACGCAGAGAGACATGGGCGCAAAGAGACATGGGCCCAGAGAGACATGGACGCAGAGAGACATGGGCCCAGAGAGACATGGGCGCAAAGAGACATGGGCCCAGAGAGACATGGACGCAGAGAGACATGGGCCCAGAGAGACATGGACGCAGAGAGACATAGGCGCAAAGAGACATGGGCCCAGAGAGACATAGGCGCAGAGAGACATGGGCGCAGAGAGACATGGGCGCAAAGAGACATGGGCCCAGAGAGACATGGCTCAGACAGACATGGGCGCAGAGAGACATGGATGCAGAGAGACATGGGCGCAAAGAGACATGGGCCCAGAGAGACATGGGCGCAAAGAGACATGGGCCCAGAGAGACATAGGCGCAGAGAGACATGGGCCCAGAGAGACATGGGCGCAAAGAGACATGGGCCCAGAGAGACATGGACGCAGAGAGACATGGGCCCAGAGAGACATAGGCGCAGAGAGACATGGGCCCAGAGAGACATCGGCGCAAAGAGACATGGGCCCAGAGAGACATGGCTCAGACCGACATGGGCGCAGAGAGACATGGACGCAGAGAGACATGGGCGCAAAGAGACATGGGCCCAGAGAGACATAGGCGCAGAGAGACATGGGCGCAAAGAGACATGGGCCCAGAGAGACATGGCTCAGACAGACATGGGCGCAGAGAGACATGGCGCAGACAGACATAGGCGCAGAGAGACATGGGCACAGAGAGACATGGGTGCAGAGAGACATGGGCGCAAAGAGACATGGGCCCAGAGAGACATGGTGCAGAGAGACATGGGCGCAGAGAGACATGGGTTCAGACAGACACGGCTATGCTGGCTATGCAGGGAAGGGACGCGTCACCATAGCAAAGATGCAAAGTATTTCTAAACATCACTTCCAGCTTAGCGTAACTCCTCAGCTAATTATCAATAGCAGCTGATTGTCCGCTTGGAGGTTTTTTCACGGGCTTTATGTTTTTAAAAGCAGAATTTCTTTCCCCTGGGCTTATGCACTGACGCCCACCGGCTGAAGAAGATACCAAAACGCGTCCTGTTTTTGGTGTAGTGGTTCTAGTGCAATATCATTTTTTTTGTAAATCGATTGTTCAATACCTGACCAGGTGGATAAGCCCAGTGGGTAAGATAATATTTGTATGTCCGTTGTATATTTTTGTGATTATATATTGGGATATTGTATACCATGTCTGTTCTGTCCATGTGACCAGCTTTTTATATAATATACAGTGGTACTGGACCTTTCTTGTGTTTTTATATGTATATACATCATATTATTTCTTGTTGTGAAATTTAATAAAGTTGTACTTTATATATTATATTCAATTGCCTCTAGAGTTTCTTTTTTCTTAGCTCTGTCTCTCTGTCTCTGTTTTAAAACATATTATAATGAACATTTAATGGGGTGTGTAGCTGTTCTAAATACGATAATGTATCTTTTTATTTATTTCTACAGTTGGTTTGTAAAGTTTTGCACTTAAACGGCCAGGACTAAATTCATCAAAGCAGAGCTGGGTCCCCACTGAGCTCCCAGAGATGAGCTGTGCTGAGGATCCCGCTGCAGGGACGAGCATTCGCTACATTTCCGTCAAACATGATGTCACGGAGTATCATGGGATTTTGGCAGGAACCGACAGGGTGTATAGTGAACCTGCTTGCATGTTTCTGGCTGCAGATCATGCAGTGATCGGGGCCAGGAACACAAAGACGCTAATTTGGTGCTTTCGACATTAAGGTCCAAAGCACAATCTGGTGTGAAGGGTCTGAATGCAGAATGGTGCTGCAGCTGCTCTTCATTTCGGTAAGCACCATGGTGGGCATTTACTTGACTTTATTGGGGTTCTACCAAGTCACAGTAGTGTACTACAATTACACTATATGGACAAAAGTATTGTGACCTGGTCATTACACCAACAGGGACTTTTATGACAACACATTCTCGATATAGTAATCTGTCGTTGGCCCTACTTTGCAATTAGGACAGCTTCCACTTTTCAGAGAAAGCTTTCCAGGAGATCTTGGATTGTATCTGTGGGAATTTTGGGAGCATGTGTGTGGACAGGCTCTTATGTTGGACGAGAAGGTCTGGCTCATAATCTATGTTCCAGTTCATCCGCCATGTATTTATGGAACTTGCTTTATGCACTGGGGCACAGTCATGCTGAAATAGAAAAGGGCCTTCCCCAAACTGTTTCCACAAAGGTGGGGGCATAGGATTGTCCAAACTGTCTACATTCACTGGAATTAAGAGGCCTAGCCCAACCACTGAAAAATAGCCTCATACCATCATCCCTCAAACTTTACCAATGGCCCAATGCAATCAGGCAGGTAATGTTCTCCTGGCATCCCAGACTCATCAGACTGCCAAACAGTAGAGCCAGATTCATATCACCACAGAACAGTGAATGGTGTAGTGTCCAGTGGCGGTGTGCTTTACACCACTCGATCTTATGCCCCACGTACCCTGCTCTGTGACTTTATGTGGTCTTCCGCTTCATGGCTGAGCTGCTGCTGTTCAAAAACACTTCCACTTTCCAATAATAGCACTTACAGCTGACCACGGATTATCTAGAAGGGATGACATTTTCACAAACTGACTTATTGCAAAGAGGGCATCCTATTACAGACCCATTTTTCCATAAATGCTGTAAATGCAGACTGCATGGTTAGGTGCTTGATTCTATACACCTGTGGTAATGGGTCTGATTGAATCACCTGAATTCAATAATTAAGAGGTGTGTCCCAATACTTTGTCCATATAGTGTATTTGGACTCTCACTAAATGTTCCTAGCATAGCGGCTAGCAAATGATTAGATTATGAGTTGTTACAATAAAAGCTGGTGTAGTACTTTCTAGTTTTATTGCAGCTGTGGTAGAAGCAGCTCGGCATGCCTTGGGTCCCAGAATGGTTTGCCCATGGGCCAGTTGCAGTGCATGGGTGGACAGGCTCACCATGCACTTCCTTGCCATTAGTACCAAAGCTGCAACAGAACTGGAAAGAGATGATTCATTTTATTTTAATAATACATCTATACAATGGCAGTTTATTATAACAGGACTAAGTCATGTTACACAAGACAGAGTCCCTTTAACAAGTGTTAGCGATAATATGAATACATGTCTCCCTCCAGAGATGTTATTTGTTTGTCTAAGCTAATGAGCTGCTGACACTGTGTAAATAAATAAGACTTGTTGATATATAGAAGTAAATAAACAGTATATTCATGGTTTTAATGTTACTAGTCAGGAGCATACTAAAATACAAGAAAATATTAGATTCTATTTACCAAGGCAATCCTGGTACAAGCTGCAAAATATCAGGATATCAAGAGAATAAATCCACTGGTTTCTTAAATAAATTGTCCACGTTTTTCTGTTATTTTTGTTCCATTTCCTCTTCCTTTAATCTTGGACTATGGGGGCTATTCACTAAAAGGTGAGTCGTAGGTGAGTTGAGGTGAGATGAACATTTCATCTCACCAATTTACCTATACATTATGCAGGGGCAAACGTGATGAGCTCCCCCCATTTAGCAAACTCACCAATCCCTGCACAATGTATAGCTAAACTGGTGAGATGAAAGGTTCATCTCACCTCATCTCACATTTTAGTAAATAGCCCTATATTTAATTTTTAAAAACAGTTAAAAGAAGTGTAAAGTATTGACACTATATTCTTTTAGCAACAAAATCTAATAAAACATTTTAATAACAGGTTTGTGGCTTTTCCCTTTTCACAACCAATGTAATATTTATACTAAGCAGACATCATTAGTTTCAATACCTTATTTTGACAACTACATATATAAAGCACATGCTAAAAAGTATGAATGGATCACACTTGTTATTCATTGTAATTAAAATAATTATTGTTCTCTTATCGCCTTCTACATACAGGCAGATTACTGGCTTCATTAATTGGTAGGTGATTCATCTCACATAGACTACGAGTCTTCTAGTCAACATCATTTTAAACTTGTAGAAATATTCAGCCAGAACGGGATTTGTCATTGTTACACATTAAATGGAAATGAAGCCTTCATTATTTTATTTCTAATTATAGGGCTTTTATAATTGTTAATTATTGTATTAATATAATGCCATGTGCGTTTTTACTGCAGTGTACGAACCTGACCAAGACAGATTGGATTTCCTCAATTCACATTTGGCATGTGGAATCTAAATTATATCTTTTTATTCTCATCCCTTCCCATGTGAGAATAAAGAGACTGACACCAAGAAATCAATGTAAAACATTTATGCCAGTGTTCTTATATCTACTAAATCCAGTCTATAAATGTCCAGATAATGCTACTAAAGTATATGATGTTACTGGTTCACTTCCACGTAGCAAAGGTGTGACATGATCTACAAGTGCTCCATAAAAACTAGCTTTATAACTCACTGGACTGTGGGTGTTCCACAAGTGCTCTGTTTGTGTAACACCCCACAAGTGGTATGTTGAGTCTTCAGATAATACTTGTTGGACTGATGATGTTTGTGCATGTGCACACACTCATTTATTCAATGAGTCTGTAATAAACTTGTATATGTACATACAAATTAGCATAATGTACACCTGCTGTTGACATTTTATATTCTTTTACTTGTTTATTCAGCTCAATCCTCCTGTTCCCTACCCCAAATTCACCCTATTTAGAGAGATACATTCATGGATGTCTATACAGAGACACAGAAATGGCTAACCTTTTGTACTGTATTAGTTGTGCATTAAATTTCCCATAATGCTTAGCATGCAGAGTATGATGCAAAATATAGGCCATTGTAGATGTAACATAGTAACATAGTAATTTAGGGTGACAAAAAGACACAAGTCCATCAAGTTCAACCCTTTTACCTATCATTCCCGCTTGTGATCCAAAAGAAGGGAAAAAAACATTTCTTAGCCCATGTACCTCTGCATATCTTAATTCTGGGAATGTTAATAGAGTTTACCCTATGCATACATAAGGGAAGTGTACACATTTTTTATTTCAGTCATTCAATAAACACAGCTACAGTTCTCAGCTTCTGCATTACCTTTTCTAAAATGTAAGACTGATCTAATTTGACGGCCATCATTAAATGAGATCTTTGCATTAGCATCAAACGAGCTATTTCATTTTTCCATTGACTGATGATATATACAAAGGCTTTTATCATGTACAGCCTGAAAAAGCACTAACATTAACAGAAAAGGGAAGGGAGAAAATAAATAATTATAGTGTAACAGAAAGTCCTTGAAACAGTATTGCCTCAAACAAATCCATGATATATATTTTTAATCAACACTGTGCGATCTCCAACTTGTGCAATTGGTTTTCCTTTTAGAAATAAAATACAAAACATGTTTATTGCTACAGAGCAGTAGTTTACAATGTTTTCCACATAAATCATTTCTTTCAGAAACACAGAATTATTGTCCTTGCTTTTATATTCCAGACAAATGAGCATAAATATTAAAGCCAGGGCTAAATTACTCATTGAGTTCTGTGGACAGCTGGGCGAAATGACTTGATGTTCAATGCACACATTAGTCTTATCATTTCATTAGTTTTGGTCACTGTCTACCATAAGACATAACAAAAACTATACTACTTAAATCTTTTTGTTCTATTTAAATCCCACAACGACTAATCAACCTAATCTACATGTTGTATTCCATATTAAGTAAGATGCAAACCTGCCATTGAATTATTAACGCTTGTGCATGAGGTTACAGTGTACATATAATGTTCATTTGTGGTGTAATAAACTAACAGTTACATAGGTGGTGCCAACAACTTACACAGAGCTTAAAGGGACACTCCCCCCCCAAAATTAAAAGGGTTTATTTTTTTTTATTTTGTATTGTGGATTTCAGGTATGTCTTTTGTTTTGTTATGTGAGTTTATTTTATTAACTATTTTACTAAAAAAAAAGTGTGATGCCATTTTGTGAAATATAATGTTTTTGGGTGCCACCCCCTAGTAACTTTACAGCACAAATTTCTTACTTTGAGGCTGAGGACACAGAATACAGTCTCTAAGTCAGAATTATGACCATAGACTTGCACTGAACTGGGAGGGTAATGTAACTATTATATCACAAGGTGGCAGAACTATGATCCGGTTTGATCAGGTTAATCTCCTCTCTTTGTGTTGGAAGGCAGGTAAAAAAAAAGGTTGTACACAGCCACCTAGTCCTGCCCACTATGATACTTAGGAGCCAGTAAGAGAGCAGGGGAGTAACTTATTACATCATCATTCAGGCTTGGCCAAAGTTGTAAAGTGAGACTGGCTGGAAGATTTTGGACGATGTTGCATCATGGAAAATATTCACAAAATGGAGCCAGGAGATAAAAACCTAATATAATTTTTCCTAATGCTAAGCAATCGTATGGCTAACTAAGAAATGTAGTCCACTCCGCTAGGCTCCCTAAGCCAGTTATGGCTAAGCAAGTACCTCTGCTGTGTGGACTATGTTTTTTTATGATTCTCGGTCAAATCCAATAGCTGGCTGAGCATGTTTGGCATTGTACTGTCAGGTAATATTTTTTTGCCTGGTGCCTGACATTTTCCTACATCAGGGCCCTTAACAGTCTTGTTCTGCCACTGCCATGCCCTAGTTAGTAATAGTATGAAGTGTAAGATGTGTTCAGTCCTATGACTTTGTCTTGTTATTAATCAGATTTTTTAAAAAGCCATTCTAACTTAAAATCCCTACCCTAAATTCATCATTCATTAGGTCTGGTATGTTATAATTGCACAGAAAACTGGAGAATGCATCTTTTATTGCTCTTCATACTCAAAACTCTGACATGTGAACTGTAATTTTGGTACATTTTTTTTTTTTAATCCTATGTTTAAAATGTTCACTTCTGCAAATTCTTACTCCAGCTGAGCAATGTAATTTAAATCATACAGAATTCACATTTCCAGCAGCAGTATGTATAATAATCAGTTGAAAAGTCAAGAATGTTCTGTTCTTTGTTGTCATTTTCTTTGGAATTACACGGTACAGTCACAATTCCCATGGCATGTTCTGATGTGTAACCTTAGTCCTGTTCAATCACAGAGCCCATTAGTGATTTAACACTATAAAAAGACTGACCTTTTTTGTGAATTATGCAGAATAACCTTAATCAAAAGCAGTGAGTTCTGCATTTCCCCTTCAGGCATACAGTAAGTTCAGTGACACTGTGACAGCTAAAATTAATTTGCTTTGCCATATTATAGTATATAACAAAGCTGTATTTTGCCCTCGAACAGAACTAAACACCATTTGATATGTTCTTGAAGCCGAAAAAGGGAGGCCATTGCTTAAATGTTAGAAAAAAATCAAATATCTATGTATGTGGGAGACTAGCGTGTTTTCCTCGATTCTCAGACACAGTTTTTGATCCTATTTTAACACTTCAGAAAAAGGCATCTTAGAATTGCTAGCATCTTTAATTCTGCAGCCATGTTAGCCAGTGTGACCTCCATCCCGCTCACGAGATCCAGACACTAGTGACACCACCCCACTACCTTTGCCGTTCCAGACAATGGTAATGAAGTGTAGGAGCCTGGTCTCTGTAAAAATGGCAGCCTTCCTAGCGGTAGATGTATTTAGCACTGCTAAGGTGAAGACTTGTTTAGAACCTTAAAATGGGCTTGGATCAGCAGCCTAGCCAAATTTCACATGTCACCAAAATCTGGCTACTCGATTTCCCTGAATATACAGTGTAATTATAAAGAAAAGCATCAAAAGCAGCTTTCATATCGGGTAGAGTTTGCCATGATAAGCTACCCAATTTGCGCCGATCACCGCTGAGCACGCTCTGAATTTGGGAAGCATACATGGAATTTGCCCATTTCAATTCTCCAGATTTTAGCTGGAGAATTCAACTTTAAAGGCCACTAAAGTACACTACAAAAAGATTTGAAAGCTGTTTTTTTTTCCCACGGACATTCCTAAATATATCTCCTAATATCATTACTGATACAAACATCCATCATTACAATATTTGCTCTAAAGATGATATTTGGACAGTATATGGAACTGGGGTCATGACAAAAAGAGTGTTAGGTAGTAATGAAAGCGAAGGAGTACCTATGTACTAAGATGTATATATTGCAATAGAAACTGGTAAACACAATCACAGACCATAGTGGGAAATGTATAAAAATACAATTGAAATAAGTACATGGAAATGGATGAATTCATTGGCATACCTTAACATGGGCCAAAGTGGTGGCCATAATGCTGCAATACAAACCCCAATCCACACGCAAGAGCCCTCAATCAGATCAAACACGTGATTCCCAGAACCCAATCAGGAGCATTTTAAACTGAAGGGAGATTCACAACCACACCCATTGCTACCCTCAGACAGAGAAGGAAGTTATGCAAACCATCAATACTTATGTCCTCCAGAGGCAGAGGGAGGCCAGGGGGTATGACAACCAGGGAGCATTGCTGACTGGGGTCAGAGTGACTAGGCACCTGGTGTGTATCCTGGTAATGAAAGACAAGTGTGCTCCAATAGAGAGCACTCAAACCGTGAAAGTACCGTATTTGCTCGAATATAAGACGACCCTGATTATAAGACGACCCCCCAAACTATGCCGGGCAGCAGCGGAGGATGTCTGCGCAGACATCCACCAGCTGTTAGCGAGGGGGATCCAGGTCCCCTGCAGCTCTGTCTTATAGTCTGACCTAGATTTGAAAAAAACTTTGTCTTATATTCGAACAAATACGGTATATGAATTATAACCAAGAGGACAATGACCGCATTAACTCGGTATCAGAGCCTCTCATTCGTTGCTTTAACCAGCACGAAAAATATTTGAAAATGTTATTGTGTTCAGTTATCTTTGGACATCAGATGCTAATGACAGATTAGACAACCTTCTATTTGTGTGTCTCCTTTTCATCATCCATTTGCTGTCTCTCAACCCTCTGAGCACATTGAGGTATTTCTATTGGGTATATAGCCACTGAGATGTCACTAATTAACTACCTATCAAAGATAATTCTATTGGGATGTGTCTACTGGATGGGTCAGTGTTGCAACTGACGCAGCTAAATCTTTACAAATTATATGTATCTCCTCCAAGATGTGTGTCTGATATATGGCTTGTTAAATCATTTGCAGGTGCTGGTTCTATGTTATCCCAATGGATTCTCAACCATCACCATGATCATGGACAACTTCTGATGTACCTGGCTGATCTTCAGCATCTGACTGCTCCACACTCAGGAAGATGTTGTTCCATGGATCGATCTAAAAGACAGGAGATTGATTTCCTTTCACGTCCACTATGTTTGTTATCATGCATCATATGCATTCTTCATTAGTTCCCTGCATCTGAACATCTACTTTGCAAATTAAGATTTTGTGGTTAACATTTCAACATATCTATGTATGTACTGTACATACCTGCTGGTGTATTTGTATCAATGGCCAAGCTGGAACCAAGAGGTTGCAGAGCACCAGCTCATACTCATTGAGGTTGAATGGGTGATGGTGTGCCACACCTGCTGGGTTTGCTTTTTCATCATCTCCAGGACTTGGCTCCTGAAATTTGAGTACCTGCAATATAACAGCAGGACATTATGAGTTATGTGTGTTCTCATGTGGTTTTCTCAGACTAGTTGGTTTAACTTAGGTGATAAATGTATGATGTGAACTATGGGTTTAACCCAACACTCTAATACACACAAAAATAAAGATCGGAGTTACCCTTAAACATAACGTAATCAGCTCGGTGTAAACCAGAAGGGATCAAAAACAGAAACAATAATAATATAGTGTAGAAATTTTGAATAAAAAAGTGCCAATATTCAAAATTAAGTGATGATACACTCACATCTTCCTGAGCAGAGTTCTGCTCAGTCTATAAGGTGTCCAGGGAGCCCACAGGGGGTTAATGATCCAGCAGATCTCCAAAAAATAAGAGAGAGTGAAGAGGAGACTTTTATTGTGAGTAAATTTAATAAAAGAAAAAAGGTACATACAATCTTACATCATAGATCACAGGATTCAGCATAAGCATACACAAATGGTAAAGAGCCAAGTGTCCAAAGCCAGTTCCAAAGGTCTCCTTCACCTGTGGGACTGGCTTTGGACACTTGGCACCTTATAGACTGAGCAGAACTCTGCTCAGGAAGATGTGAGTGTATCATCACTTAATTTTGAATATTGGCACTTTTTTATTCAAAATTACTATACTATATTATTATTGTTTCTGTTTTTTATCCCTTCTGGTTTACACCGAGCTGATTACGTTATATTTAAGGGTAACACCGATCTTTATTTTTGTGTCTATTAGAGTGTTGGGTTACAGCGCAATTTTTCACGTGTTTGTTTTGTTTTGTCTGTTACCAGGAGTGAGACACTGGTAGATTTTGTTGCTGGTATTGCCACCACAACTAGTCGCAGTGTGCTTCTCTCTTTTTTGAACTATGGGTTTGTTTGTTATGTGTGGATGGGAATGTATCGTGTGGCCCATGATGTATGAGTATTTTGATGTTTCTTACCTTTTCTTAACAACAGTTATTGATCTCTTCTGCTGGTTGACATGCTTTTTATCCCATTCCACAGGGTATTTCTTATCTTCTGGTTTGTGTCTCTGTCTGTGACCCCAATTACCTGATGGTAACAATTGGCCAATTCCACATATCCTGCAGTTTTTTCCTCAGAAGAGAACTTTTGTGCTTTTTTGATTTTTGCACTGAACACATTTTGCTATTCTCTCAAATGTTATAGCTTTAATTCAAATGTGTTCTTCAATTTAGCATGTGGTATTTGGTTATCTTACAATTTGTACTCTGTTCCTGTCAGTTGGCTGTGTGCAGTTTGCAACCTTAAAAAAAGGTATCATTTTGTTGAAATATGTGCATGTCTGATTTTTTTTCTAGCTATTTTTTCTTTGTATGAGTGCTCCCATAGGATTTAATGGGGTTTATGAGGCTACCGCTTTGGTTTGGTGCTTTATGAACGTGTTTCGGCTGTCTTGGGTTTCAGCAGATATCAATGTGGGGTCAGCTATGACTTCTGAATTGTGAAAATCGGAGCTACCCGAGTCAACCCTGCATTTTTTCTGTAATTTAAAATAATCATTTCATAAACATAGGGTGTTGATAAATGTGATAATGCATGTTTTTTTGTGCCTGTGCGGTCATCTTTACAAAATTATTGGAGAATGTCATGCTACATTGCTTAGCAACTGCTATGAATAGGTAGAGAGAGAGATTAGATATGGCAGACATGTGAAGTAGCATTGCACAGCTATCATACTGATATGATGCATATATACATTTCTGCTGTGCTAAGCTTTTTACTTGAATTATATATTGTTACAAGAGGCTCGGGGAACATTGTGCCTAGGGTTATTTAAAAGCTATATGTTTTGAGGCAGGTCATTCATTCCACATGTAATAAACAGTACTGAAATGTAAGACTAACCACAAATATAATGTTATTTTAGGTGTTTTGGGGGTTTTGTCCACCATACTTAGTTACTTCAGGTCATTTTAATTCCTTTTAAACCAGAAAAAGGTAATGAAACCATAATCTCACTAAAACATAATGTACCTGTTATTAAATTACAAACTTCTATAGCAATTTATACTTTACATGTTTATTGTCATTTTCGCTAGTTACCTGTATGAACAATTTTATACCCTATGTCATAACTCTTACCCGGCAAATAGAGACACTAGGAGGCAGGGCTTGGGAGGTCGAGTGGCACCTCTACCACGCATGTGTGGTAGGGTCGCTAACTCACAGTAGCCACGCTACTGCACATTTGTAGTCCAGCATCCAGCATCCCAGACACTGGAGACTTCCATTTTTACTATGGGAGTGCAATCTTAAATCCTGCTGTCACTCACACTGGCAGTATTACTGTACATGCACAGTAACCAGTCTCTAATGTCCCAGACACTGGAGAATCCCTTTTACTGCTGGATTGCGGAACAACCTGCTGCCCAGCTGAGCTCACTGAGATCACTGGCACGAAAAATGGTACAGAGCTTGGTAGAGCATGGCTGGAAAACGGGATTGCCTCAGAAAATCAGGACTGTCCCACGCAAAGCAGGACAGTTGGGAAGCATGCTGTAGGTTCTCTCCCCAACGTTCCTGTATAAATGTTGGTACGTTTTAAGATTTTGCCATAAATGTAAAACTCTGCATAATACTGTTCTAATGTACTTCTAAATAAATAAATACAATCACTCCACAGGGGATAAATATAAACTCAAAATAACAGCATATTCAAAAATCACATTATGTTGAGAGAGAGAGGGGGAGAGGGAGAGGGAGAGGGAGAGAGAGAAATCAATAAACACCAGTTATATGGATGAAGATTCTCAAGAACAGATACTTTCAAAGAAACTGCATTAAAGGTTAAAAATGTCACTTATCCAGAGTGCACAGTATTCTGCAGCTAAACAAGGCATGTGTCCCATAGCTAGAGAAGTAGCAAGTCCAGTGATGCAAATTATCTCATAAGTACTCCACAAATGAAGAACACTTTGCATTTAGCTTTTTCCCTTTTTTTCAAATTTCTAAGATTTTGTTTTAATTCATTTCTATTTGTTCATTATTTTTTGTTTTATATACATGTGTGGTTGTGTATAATATATGCATAATGGGATGTTATATTGTTGTAGTAACATGTTTTTTTAGGGTAGTTAGAATTATAAATCCATCCTGGTTCTAGGGGTACACTTGATTCACTTAGGAATATGGATCTCAAAGATTGTGACATCCGTGTAAGTTGTAATTTATTTTTCTTACTATTATTATTGTCTCGCTGCTTCATGAACCTACTCAAATGTCCACAGGATGTTTAATCGATCATCTACAAAATGAGAAACGGTGGGATCAACAGAGACAGACTGAGACATGCGGCAGAAAGTCCTGCGCACAAGCTTATAATATAGAGGGAGTGGGGGGCGGAAAACACATAAGCTGAGTGAAAAGGTCAAAGGGCAAGGTGGTGGTAGTAACAGTATTTGGAGATGGTGGGATGAATGGTAAGCTTCCTTATTCCAAACAGTATTTGGGGCCAGTGAGAACCAGGTGGGTTTAAGGCGTGGATGCTCCATATATGCTAGGTGTGTGCCGCACACCTAGCACAGAGCCACGCTGTCTATTTTCAGAGTTCATGTGCTCCCAACAGAGCGCACACAAACCCCAGAAATACATCCGGAGACAGACAGCTGCGAATTCAGCAACAGAGTCACTCGCTCTGTTGCTAATTCGACCAGCACGAAAAACATACGAAAAGCTGTATGAGTGACTCTGATGCCAAATTCGCAGCTGCCATCCGCCCTTCGGCTATATCTTGTGTATTTCCAGGGGTTTGTGTATTGTCTGTTTGCAGCACACGAGATAAATAGTAGGATAATCAAGGGGGATGATTAGTAAGCTTCTTTAAAACGGTGAGTTTTGAGGGACTTTTTGAATACTGAGAATGAGGAAGAGAGTTAGATGCTCTGTGGATGTGAGTTGCAGGGAAAGGGGGCAGCTGGGGTAAAGTCTCGCTGGTGCAAATGGGAAGAGGTTAAGAACTTGACACATTCTGGTGGGTTATAATTGAAATGAAATTCTACTAGTAAAAATGAGGGTGTCATGGAGTCAGTGTCATGAGTCACAAGCAATTTATTTAACAAGCGTTTATCCTTTTTTCTGAAAACGAATAACCTTATGCACGCTACTGACTATGCCAAAAATTCTAATGAAAGACACACACACAGAAGCCGACTTGCTGTAGAACAATTCATTGAACAGAACTATAGTTTAATGTCATTGTTTTCCAGTGATGATGTACAAAATGTCATGGGCATAAATATTTATTTTTGTTAAAAGGTCGTATTGTGGCATTACTAATACACTTATATTTGCATTTGGCTGCAATCCAAAACTGAGCTTGATTAAAGTTTAGTGGCAATAAATGTAATAAGGGCTCTACAGAAATATGTGAACACTTTCCAAGCATAGTACACTTTGTGCTCGATGGAAATAAAATGGTCCACATTCATTGCCAAACAGTACATAAAAATCTATGCTTAAAATATAGGCTTATACCCTATAATTAATAGTGCCCATGCTGAGTATGATTTTGCTAGCAGTACAAAACTGGCATCTGAAAATCCATATAACACATGCCATTTTGGGAAGCAAGATAAAGCTAACCCACAACCTATGACTGCTTAGTAGAGCCATCCACGGAATACATTTCAGTTATTAGAATTACTACGAATATATTAGTGTTGAGTATAGCAAGAAAAAACATGTCAGTTAAATTTTGCCTATAATTATATTTTGGCAGGGTTTTTAAGGTATATAAAAGTAGGATTATTAGACTCACCTCTATGATTTAAAGTACAGTGTGTAACAAAAAAAAGCCTAAGCATATGTCCAGTCAACAACATTGCAATGTACAAAAGATACAGTGCCTGTGCAAAAGCCAATTATATTTGAATGGTCAAGATGGAAGGACCTGTTTGTTGTAATAAAGTTATTTTACAACTGCAATGTGATATAGCAGTGTAATATGTACTGCTTGCTATACATGCTTAGAGAACCATTAAAAAACACAGCAATCCAAACAAATGAAACATGTTACACAGCAGGCTGCAAGATGTTTCGGCATTTTCACTTGTGTAACACTTGGATTTAAAGTGGCGCTAATCTTTAATTGTAACATTTTCTTCTTCTTTCTGGTCATCATCATGACAGACTGGAAAAAAACCTGATTGCGCAGGCGCACAAGCTGATCTTTGTCAGACATCTTGGAAATCAACATAACCAACAAAGGCAACGGCAGTTTTGCAGTGTGTATTTAAATGGTATAAGTCATCCCTTGTTGTGTCAGCAGCGCAAATGACCCTGCAGCAGACCAAAGGGGTCAGGAGGTAAAGTCCCCCACCAAAAAATAAGTTTAAATGAATCCCTAGTTTGTACTTGACTAGAATACAATAGAGAATTCGATCCTCATCTTGAGCCAGTGCACTACATCGATGTTTTAGAAATCTGGTTTGTATATAAAAAAATGAGTCCTATGTAAACCTTTATACAATTTAGTGTGATTAGAAATACAGTTACTATTAACTGGCTGGCTCTTAATGTCTGATTGTCCAAGTTGTTCTTGTAAGGCGGATGTGCTCACATGTTATGTATTCTTGTATCTGAAGTGATAGATTTGCTCCTGCAACTTCTTCTTGGGTTCTAGTGTTAGTAGGTGCAAGTAAACTTTATTATCAGTCAGCTTTTTTTAAAATGATTACTGGTTTCCCAAGGATAATGTCTTTCTACATTGGGTAATATTTGAGGACACTCCAGATTTTTTTGGTTCTACTTATTCCCTGTTAAATTCACTGTTGGGTTCTCTTGCATAATTTCTGGGGACTTTCGCTGTTGAGTTCTCTGGTCCTGCCAAAGGCATTTTATACAAGTCCCTCCTGTATATCTAAAAAAATCCTTTATTACATTAACCCAGTGGTCCCAATAGATACAGAAGAGCAGTTCCCCCTAAGACGAGCCATTTCCCTGGATGGAATATTATTTTTCCATCTTTTCAAATGGAATCTGTCTGGGTGAAGGTAACTTACTTTTAAAAATCCCCATTATGTGTGAAAAGAAAACCCATGGAATTAATTTAATGTCCTTAAGCATACAATAAGTGTCTCCAGTCTTGTCATCCTAGATAATGATCAGATCATTAATATGGTGGGCATAAAGCACTAGATTTGGCCCATATAGAAAGTGATTAGTATCTCATAGAGCTGAATAGATTAACAAATTGGAAAAAGAGAGAGAATCTGTTAAAGACAAACTAGAAAATCTATTTGGAAATGGGATGAACGAGCCAATGCTGAAATAGTGCAACATGAATATGAATTAATGGAAAAGGATGGAAAAGGAAGTGCAAAGAGATCAAGTAGACTATACTACTGCTAATATTAGGAAATGGAAGAAAGGTAGAAGTAATAATATCCAGCAGTCGTCTTGAATACAGCATGATAGACAGACATGTGGTAACAATAGACAGATATGTGGGCTAGCCAGATAAAAATAGGAAGATCTATATCAAATAATTATTGTTTCTTCTATTTGCTAATTTGATGTATTGATATTATTATAGCAAGATGTAAATAAATATGAATAAATGTCCATATTTCATACTAATAAAGGTATGGGTTGCAGTTGATGAATATAAATTGCTCCCTATACCTTCTTTAGTATAAAAATGATAACATGTTATATTCACATAGAAATATTTATCGAACAAATTAGGGTTCCAATTTTAAATATATCCGTATTTAGATATATGTATGGAAATAAAATGTTTAAAAAGAAAAAGAGGTACGGGTTCCTCACTCTCTTCTCCTATTTCTACACTTACAGAAGTAAGTAGGAGACGTGCGCCAGAAGGCTGGGGAAATGAAAAGTGGTGAGAGAAAGAGCAGCTTTGTTAGCCATGCAGAGTTATTCCGATGACTGCAGAGAATAGGTGACAATTTAGTGAAATGATAATGGTGCAAGTGCTGGAAGAAATAGTAATACAGAGTACAAGACAGGCAATAGTCGTAAATGTACAATATGAGATGCCCATACAGTTATACCAGAATAGATGTCACTTGAAGAAAGGACACAATTTAGATTTTAATTGGATATCTGCTTAACTCAAATTTACTACAGAAGACTGAAGCTTTCTTTTCATCTGAATGTTTTAGAGCAGTCTGGAAAATGATCTCCAGGGATTCTCTGTGTGTGCACGCTCGAGATAGTTGTTTATTTGTTAAGCTCACTGTGTTTTTGAAGCTTCCAATGTCTAGGCAGAAGAAATATGTCCCTTTTAAAAGTACGAAACTCCAGAGTCAATGAAATGTAAAGGTTTCTCTCTAATCAATGTTTTGCAATTTATCTGAAGTCTGACAGGGGCCCCAAGACCTGCCAAGAAATTTGGCTGTTTCTGTAATAGGCTTCAGGAGTCCTGGCAGTGGCTGTCGGATTGACATCCAAGTCACTGCAGGGTGGGATGGAAAAAAAGATAAGTCCCAGAGTGCTGGCCGGACTAAAAGAGTAGAATTTCTGGATATAGTTTGCTTTCTCTCACGCAGTGGATGAAATATAAAAGTTATCTTGTGTTTTAGCACATTCTGTCAGGCCAGCGAATAAAGACAAAAAAAAGATAGCCATTTAATGTGCCCAGTGGATCTCATTGAAGCCAGGGCGTACTGTATACATGAAACTTTACCAATACTAAAAATAGCTAGAAAATCAAGGTTTGTTTAGAAAATCGAGAGCGCATGTAGTATAGTTTACTTAATTTGGACGAGCTTTGCATTATTAATAGCCAACGTGTCTTCGATTATTACGGACGTGCTGGTACAGAGTATTTTTATTTAAATTTAGATATTTTAAAAGAAGGTTTAAATGAAAGCAGATCTTCTCCTGAAAAATTAAGGGAGTTTTAAAACAATAGGGGGGAGAAAAGGAAATAGCTACACATTCCTATAAAACAATGGGGGTTATGTACAGGGATAACATAGTGTCTCTGGGAAGATTTGTGAAGGTCCATAGAACATCATCAAATTGTCCATCACTGAGGGGGAGGAGCTAGCCAGTGACGAGAGCATGCTCACAATCAGAGCTCCGAAAAGCAAATATATGTTTCACGCAAATTTATTTTTGCCCTTTAAAAAAACATATTTGCGAATAAAAAATAACATATTTGCAAATATTTTTTCTGCCTTTTTTGTCATTATTTTAATGCAGAATAAAAATAAATTTTCACAAAACATTTGCAAAAGCCTTAAGCGTGCGCCCCAAAAATTAAAAGATAGTGACACAACTGTAAAAATACTCACACTAAGTAAAAATTCAGACGAAGAACAAACAGGGAAACAGAAACGCAAAACATTACAAATATTTTCAAATATCTTCATAGTCATGTTTCCAAAGCTCACTGCACTGGTTTTACACACTTGCAATATGTGCATGCACCACACAGTAGTCTGTGCCGAGTTAGTATAATCCTACAGATACAGATAGTGGTGGAATTAAGGTGAGACCTATTCAGAAAGATCCCTAAAAATGTTTAGAAATTAAAATGGATTTTGAAAAAGAAAATGGAAACCATTTAGAAAGTGAGATTGTCTGCTTATGGTACAAGTAACAAAATAGTTGTAAAATAGCTTAGTGATCACCATTAAAGAAAGATATTGCATTGCAATCAGGAAATATACAAAGGCTAGGGCAGCAACAGTTAAAGAATCTTGGGCACAAAAAGCAGTTGTATATAACTTTAGTGAGGGGGTAGATGCTAATCAACCAATAGTAATAATTGATTTTGAAAGAGTTCACATTGTGCATGATTCATGAAGGTATTTTAATCTCGTCAATTTTTTATTAGAATTGTAAAAGAGTGATTTATATGCAGAGAAACTAATATGACATTTATTTTATATTATTATAATGCACAATTCAAAGATGTTTGATCAAGTATATTAAATCTGCGAATATTTAACACAAAGCAGTCAAAGAATTCAATTATACTGTGGAATCCTCTAAAAGTACTGGCATTTGGCAAATGATAGCACACAAAAAAATCCAAGAATAATAGAACACATCAGAAACAGGGGTGGACCGGTAAAGGTAATAGAGGGGCAAATACCTCTGGAAATGCCCTAAATCTTTTTTAAAGTGCAGTATAACATACTACAAGGGGAACATCTAGGGTCTAGTGAAATCTACCAGGATGGACCTCATTTCCTATATTTTTTCTTGGCTTCTTCTATATGCTAAGAAAACTAGGTATGAGAGCTGGATAATGGTAAGTAGATTATACAAGTTTTACAAGGAAGGGTGCGTGATAACAAAGGGAACTTCTAAGACTTAAATGAACTACAGTGAATAAGGCTTTGGTCACAGTCAAAAGAAATCTGAGATTTGATGTGACTTTTCTGTCATTGGGAAATTCCCAATATCAGGATACATTTGACGAGACCTACAAAGCCAACCACCACTAACATAGCAATCAGGCAGGAGAGACTAGCCACTGAGGAGCTTCGGCAACTGAGAAGGTTGCCATAGTCAGACATAAGTAACTCCGGGGCAATTAATCTGGATGACAGTATGCTCATTCACGCCAAACGATTTGTGTTTCTGTTTCTAAGAGTCTTGTTTCTGTTTAGGAAAGGTGTTGGGATAGGGAAAAGGTACAGACAGATTTACATGCCAGAGTGGGAGTGTCTTCACAAAAGCAGTAGTGAGTAAAGAGTCAGGAACTCGAAGTCTCGAACGTATCTCCTTTTCATTCATTAACACGTCTGACTTCTCCAGTAACGCTCTTTAAACCATTTCTCCAACAACAAAGTTAATTGATTGATCGCTCGTTCACTCTAGAAAATCAGTAGCCCTTGAGGACAAAGATAGAAAGCCCTGCAATAGAGTATGATGTGTGTCTCAGAAAGGAGCTGGGTGGTCAGTTCTGATTCTCTGCTCTGTCAGTCATAGGTGACTTATTTCACAAGCAATATTATTTTCATTTCTCAATGTCACAAATCATTTCAACCCAACTTGAAGAATGGATAATATTTTTTCATCCCTTATAAAAGTCTGCTGTAAATGGTTTGTCTTTTCCCAACAGCTTAAGTAATACACCGCTCACGTAATAAATCCAGTTAATGGTGGAAAATATGTCCCAGAGTTTAAATTATTTCTTATCTCTTGTATTTACCATTTGCCATATTTGTATGATGGTGAATTTTTGGGATTTTTATTGACTTGGTTGTAAGATAATAGCTTGTATGTCAGTTCATACCACTAATTCACCAAAACAAACAATACGATTCTTACTGAAGATTCTGGGGTTTGAACCAGTGAACTTTTTCATTTCCATAGCAAATTAATACATTTGGAGTTACAATAAAATAAAATTTAGTTTACCTCTTTCTGGTTCCGTTGCAGCTGAGACACAAGTCTCAAGGAACTGCATGGTGAGTTGCAGAGCAACCAGCCCCTGTGCAAAGCAGTCCCAGACAAATTGCATTGCATGCTGGGTGTGTGCACAAACGTACCATGCGCTTCCTTGCAGGTTGTGCCATAGCTGCAACACAGCTCCTAATACATTAATTTGATAGCAAATATATTATAACAGGACATGGTAAGCCTGATAGGATATCTGTCAGGCCTAACAAGTTTTGTAAAAATGTGCAGGATTCAGCCCTTGACAGGAATGATTTCCCTAATGAAGTCAATAGGCAATATTCTTCACGGAATTTCCCCTGAATTGCGGCTATTGAATAAGTAGCATTAAGTTGTCAATGAATGCCATTTCACTCGATACCATCATGCACGTCTACCAGTTGACTCATGTGTGGCTTCTATCAATGTAATGGTGTTGAGTAAACAGATGCAATAACAAGCTAATGCATTGAATTGTATGAAATATTCAGGTGCAATACTGAGATACTGTATTCAGATGTATTAATTATTCATGTGCAGTGATAAAAACAGCTCTGTAAGAGGAATACAAAGGGGTCTATTGACTGGGAAACCTGTGGCCCTGCTGATGAACTACATCTCCCATAATGCTCCTATAATGCTCTTTCAGCTAAGAGGCTGTCAGAGGAATATGGGGAATGTAGTCCTGCAACATCTGGAGGGCCGCAGGTTCCATACCCCTGCACTAAAAGTTGAGTTGAGGTGAGATGAATATTTAATCTCATCATTTTAACTATACATTGAGCAGGGACAAACCTGGGGAGTTTCCCCTGCTAAGCAAAGGATTGTCCCAACACAAAATTGGTGAGATTTCATCTGACCTCAACACATCTGCAACTCACATTTGTGTGAATAGACCAAAGAAATAGACCAAAGAAAGTCCTCTAGAATGGTATAGAAGGGTTAGTGCAGGATTCAATAGGGACACTTATAATGACATCCATGATTGAATAGATGCCTGGTTACATTGAAGGAAGGGGACAGCACTAACAGTTGGTATAATTCAATTACTTATAAATACATTAAAAGGTGAGTTATAAGTGAGTTGAGGTGAGATAAGGTAAGTTTAGCTATACCTTGTGCAGGGACAAACCTGGCATGTTTGCTTGGAGGGGGAAACTCACCAGGTTTTTCCCTGAAATGTTCATCTCACCTCAACTCACCTGAAACTCACTTTTAGTGAATAGCCCCCAACATATTTATACAAATAAACCTGGATAGCTCAATATAATTTAGACATTGTGTCCACATTTTACTGTTCATGCATTTAATCATTGTTTTTATTATACATACATATCAATTGGGATGAATAGCTCATTCCAATCCTCAACACCAGCTATTTCAATATCATCTGCTTAGTTTCACGAGTGAAGATTCTCTGATTTAAAAACAGCTCTAAATAGTTATTTTTCAAGTCTTACATAGTGTATTCATTCCTGGGTTAACCCCAATTTATATTCCTGTATTTTCTAACTTCTGTCCACCTAACATTAAGCTGAAATCAGAAGGGAAAGTGACAGGTGCATTATTTCAAAACCTATAACAAAAGCTGTTTTGTTAGGATTTGGCCAAAGTGGAAATTGAAAGGTAGATTGCAAAAAAGTAGGACACAAACCAAACAAAACACTCTATAAAGGGAATGCTAAAATGGAAAAAAATGTGTTTGCGCAAGTAAATGTTTTGTAGTGTAGAGTAGTTTAATATTTCAAAAAATGCAGCCTCTGGACTGAGCAAAAAGTTTGGAAGGTTAAAGAAAAGTGCAATTGGTAATGTCTAATCTATACCAGTGATTGATCCTTTTTCTATACCTCCTGACCCTCTGCCATTTTGGGAATATTGCTTCAGATGGGTTGTGAATGGTTTGAAATTGAATTGGAAAGCCATGCAGTATTCATCATACGTTTCCCTGATGACTAAAAACATTAACAATTGGGCCACCACAGCAATTTGTCAAAGCTAGGCAGGTGCCTAGATTGCTATGCCAATGGACCACTATGTCTCCTCCATCCTTATTTCTTGTGTGAATGACATTGCTCTCAGCCGGAACTGCACAGCATACTGTACAAAGACATTGAGCCGTTGTTGTCAAGGAGCAAGGCTCCATTATAGGAAATGCATTGGGATTATGTGTAAACAAGTTGTGTAACGTGACCATTTTCTCAGTAAAATCTGTTCTGTAAATCCTTCTTGTTGGTTAATAGACGTCCCTGTAGTTTTGGATTAATGAAGGTGGTGCTACATTCTGACAAAAGAAATTCCTATGATATTAGGATTTAGCGGTAATAATAAATATGTCCAAAATGTTATTAATAAACACTGGTCTGTGCTACTCCAAGATACCTGTTTACACTCAATCTTGGGTCCATGCCCCTGGATTGTGTATAGGGGTGTACCTAATTTAAAGAGCCATTTAAGTAAAAGTTTTTTAAATACAAAAAAAGTGCAGTCCAATGATAATAATAATAATATTTTTGGAGATCTAGTAGGTTTTCACAGATGCCAAGCCTGCAGAGACACTAGTAAAGCACAAATAAAAACCTTAAGCAATTTTAAAAACCATCAAAGTAATAAGACATACAAAATTGAAGATGTTATCGCCTGTGAATTAAGTGGTGTAATTTCTATGTTGTGGAGTCCTTGCGGATTCTAAGTGATAAGCACCATCCATGGTGGTTTATATTGTGATGACAGATAATTATTGCTTGCAAATAGTTAAACTCAGGTCTACTAATTGAAATGTTACTGTAATGTGCTTGGACAATTATAAAGTCCTAATTGGTCTAAAATGAATTTATAACATTGTATTATACATTACAGTGGCTGTAAGCTGTTAAATAGTATTTTATTATCCATAAAACTTGCTTAATTTACTTAAGCAAGAATATAATCATCCCAATGAGATGTATTAACTAAATGGACATGAATTATCATAACACATTAAGCCAAGCCTCAGAGCAGTAACCAGTAACTTTACAGGAATGTATTCACTGCATATTTAATTGGACTGCTGTATTAATAACAAATGCCATGTGCAGAAAGAATTAGTGAGCCAGAATGTTACATTAGTAGAATTACAAGAATTGATGAGAAGTACTAACAATATTAGGGAAACCACCCATGACCTGGTGAATATCCAGTATCTGTAATAATGCTAGTAACCATATTACAGCTTAGCTATTATATTAGAACTTAATTAATTCAAGATTATAACACAGTAAAACAGTCAGAGTGCAGATGGGGCCTCTGTTATAGATCATTTAAAATGAGTTAGTCCTTACACTAAATCATGAATCAATATTGGTCCCAATGTTGAAGATGAAGGTGTAAGAGAGAGATTATATATTACAAGAAGTTTCAGCCTAAAAATCGACACATTTGGCAAGATAAATTGCAATTGCATGGATATGAAGGAATGATAGAGAATATGGTTAACCTTTGGTAAATTAACATGTCAATGGTGTACATCAGTGGGCGCTATTCAATAACCAATGATAGATTAACTTGGGTCATAGAATAGAGTTCCATCATCTTAAAAAGCTTTACATGTTCCCTAATTTGATAATAATCCAATGCCCTTTCATCATCTACCATGGTTGCACTAATTATCACATTACTACAGATTAATGCCATTCATCTTGTTAATGGTCTCTCCTCAGCAGATAGATTCTTGCTATGGAGTATCTAAAGGATTGGCTTTTTACAATGTAAAAATATCAGAAGTTAATGTAAGTAATATAAGTGAGTAATCGTGCAACATTTGCACAAAAAAAGCAAGGTACAGGACAGAGTTTTGAAAAAATAAACTACTCTGTACCTTATAATTGTAGTTGCAAAATGGTTTGGAAAAAAAAGGAAAATTTAATATGATAGAATTTTTAAATGTGGTAGATTGTATTCACCAAATAACATTATGACCACAGGTGGCAAGCCAGCGGAGGCAGAGTGATGCATGGTGTCACTTTTTTCCCTTTCCCTCCCTCCCAATGCCTGGTGTAACTTTTTTCCCCCTCCCAATGGCTGGTGTCACTTTTCACTTTTCCCCCCTTCCCTCCCAATGCATGGTGTCACTTTTTTCCCACTCCCTCCCAATGCATGGTGTCACTTTTCCCCCTCATGTCCAATGCCTGGTGTCACTTCCCCCCCCCCCCTCCCTCCCAATGCCTGGTGTCATTCCCCCCCCCCCCTTCCTTCCCTCCCTTCCTCCCAATGCCTGGTGTCACTTTTCCCCCCCCTCCCAATGCCTGGTGTCACTTTTTCCCCCCTTCCCTCCCAATGCCTGGTGTCACTCCCCCCCCCCTTCCCTCCAATGCCATAGAGTCACTTTTTTCCCACTCCCTCCCGATGCATGCTGTCACTTTTTCCCCCTCGTGTCCAATGCCTGGTGTCACTTTTCCCCCCCTCCCTCCCAATGCCTGGTGTCACCCCCCTTCCTTCCCTCCCTCTCAATGCCTGGTGTCACTTTTTCCCCCCTCCCAATGCCTGGTGTCACTTTTTTCCCCCATCCCTCCCAATGCCTGGTGTCACTTTCCCCCCCCTTCCCTCCCAATGCCTGGTGTCATTCCCCCCCCCCCTTCCTTCCCTCCCTCCCAATGCCTGGTGTCACTTTTTTCCCCCTCCCAATGCCTGGTGTCACTTTTTCCCCCCTTCCCTCCCAATGCCTGGTGTCACTCCCCCCCCCCTTCCCTCCCAATGCCTGGTGTCACTTTTTCCCCCATCCCTCCCAATGCCTGGTGTCACTTTTCCCCCCTTCCCTCCCAATACCTGGTATCACTTTTTTCCCCTTCCCTCCTAATGTCTGAGAATTACATCAGGACCACAGGACAGTAGTCACGAATCCCACTGTTCTGGTGAGCTCAGCAGGGTAGCAGGACACAGCCTCCAAATTGAGACAGTCCAGCACAGATTTGGAAGATTAACCAGCTTTAATATCAATTCATTTTGCTTATTTCCATGCTTGGGTCTTTTTTTGGAATTATAACTGGTGTTCTTTGATATCATTCTTTATTTTTACACCATGCGTGTCTGTCTCTTAACGTTTGGATAATATTTACTATATGTGACACAGTGGGGAATAATGAATATCAACTAAGCAGTTTCAATCAACAATGCTGATGATTAGTATTAGATTTGAACCATCCATTCCAACATGGTTCATAAAGACTGAATTCTTTCTTACATTTGCCTCAAAATAGCATCTAATGATCAGTCTATAAATAAATGGCTCAAATTGCTTTGAAATGCAGTGTAATTCTCTTGTTTTACGTCATAAAGCTGTATCACATAAATAAACCACAAGTAAACCTGTAAATTGGGTTATATGTAGAATACAGCATTGAACACTCTAGGGAAATGGAGCAGTCACCATGGAAATCAATGGAATGTTCCTGCTGATTGGCCAACATTTACAACTTTGGCCCAGAATTGCTCTTGATATAACACAAACCTCATATCTTCCCGTATATTAGCTTCACCAGTTAAAAATGGATGAACAAATGCTAAATAATCCAGTTTTTAATGCACAGTGAGAATAAAGATAGCAAGCAAGTTGCTTTAAAAAAATAGTTGTATTTAAAACAGCACTCCAAATTTGGGTCCAGCACAACATAGAAAGTGAATGGGTTCATTGATAAAGGATATTACCAAAACCAGCTAAAATGGGCAAATTTCAGTTTGCAATAGACCAGAACTAAATTAGAGAAAAATCTCTAAAATAGAGAGCTATCTCTATCCATAATGTAGACACAAACTGGCATTACTTCCTTTCACTTGTCTTATATACCGTATTTGCAAATGCTCTGAAAAAGACCCCTCGTCTTATATTCGAGATCGTCTCATAGTCTGACCTCAAATTCCTTCCGGCTTCATCATAGAAGTCCTGGCGGAAGTGCCAGGCAGCAGCGGAGGATGTCTGCGCGTATCGTGCAGACATCCTCCGGCTGCCCCCACTAGCCACTAGGGATATTTGGGTAGCCGGGGCACGAGACACAAGGTGAGGAGGAGGGAGGGGGGGGAGAGAGAGACAAGGTGAAGGGGAGGGAGGGGGGAGAGATGGAGAAAAGGTTGCGGGAGGGAGGGGGAGAGAGAGAGGAAAGTTTGGGGGAGAGAGAAGGAAAAGTTTGGGGGAGGGAGAGACAACATGGGAGGGAGGGGGAGAGAGATAACACTGGGGGGAGAGACAGAGACAATACTAAGGGGGGAAGAGAGACAATTCTGGGGGGAAGGGGGGAAGAGAGAGAGACAAAGCTGGGGGAGGGGGAGAGAGAGGCAGCATTGGCACATAAAAGGAAATGAAAACAAGAAATGCATTTTTTATATCATTATTTTTATTAAATATTAAAAAGCAACTTACATGACAATATATACAAGGAAAACTTTTTTCCTATAGGGTAGTCTTATATTCAGGCTTTTAGTTGTTTTCCTAAAGGAATATCCAAAGTTTGGGGGGTCGTCTTATAATAAAGGTCGTCTTATATTTGAGCAAATACGGTATGTATTTTTTTCATTCTGCAATTGTGTCTAAAGATTACTAGTGTAATACTGAGGACATTGTGCATTGGAGTAACATTAAAATTATCAGACACCTACACAGTCTCTGTGACTCACCATTTTTCAAAGAATAAACATTGTCAGCATTGCTCAGACAAAAGCTTTTTTTTTTTTTTTTTCAGGACAAAATAATTTCTACCTGGTGATTTTTTGTCTCAAATTTATTTCCAAGTCATTTGATTGAGCAGCATTCACTACTCTCTACAAAAGTATTTTTAGAGATTTTTTTTAAGTAACGGGAGAAAAATTGGCAAGAATCTACAAGTAACCCACAGCTTTGTCAATTAAGTCAAAAAGTAATTAGCTATGCCTTTGGAAATGTTTTCTGCAACAGACTATTCTATTAAAAATATGCAGAAATCTAAAATGGTATGAGCAGACAATTAACTGAACTAACAAATAGGAACACTTTCTAGATTACATGTATGAGTGATTTGCTTTAGTATAGTAAAGGCTTTTTATATGTATCTTAAGTGATGCTGTAAGTATTTAATGCACCCTAAAAATATTTGAGTCAGTAGTGAATGTGTTAATGACAATGACCATAGAATGGCCATTGGAAGCACATTTAAAAAAATGAAAATTTGTTATGGCATCATCCTAGTGAAAAAGATGGATAAGTTGCTGGGAAAGAGAAAGACGTTAAATGCTTAAGAGCACGAAGTGGCATATATAGAATTTTTGCATAAAATGTTGAATCACAGACCTCTTTCGAGGACATGTCAATGCATAGTGTCAAGTGCCAGTTGCCAAAGTCAGTAACAGAGTATAAACAGAATAGAAACAAGGGTTATTATTGCTAAGGTACGGGCAAGGACTATAATAGAGCTGAGACTCTTTAATCTTAATATTCTACCCTATTTGTTAGATTGAGTCACTTGCATTCACTGCTATTCCTCATTTTCCTCGTTGTCTCCATTCAGTTTGTTAGATTATAATTTAACGCTGCTTGGAATATAATATGCCAGCTTTACTACTGAAACCATTCAATGGGTATGCTACCATGATTTGAGGTTATTTACGGTCACATCAGAGAATATTGAGTATCTTGAAATTGGGTTTAAAATATGCCCCAGATTTATCCTGAATCTTTCTGAACTTCAGGTCAGTTAGCTTAGAAATCCTGCAAGTGCTGTGAAGTTGAGGGGTCATTGATCAAAATCACCAATACTGTTAGCATCCAGGTCAGTCCTGTCGATAACTATAAAAATAATTTCTGAAATCTGCATAGATACCTCCATATTTCTACCAATGCAGTAGCACAACAGCAAATTAGATTTCTATCCTGAAGACCATATGTTATTGGTTTCAAAGGTTCTAAGGGTGGCATGGACAGAAGGAGAATATGGAATCACTGGTGATGTAGAACAATGACCCATCAACTTCACAGTTTATCCAATGTTTAGTCACCTCAAAACGTAATTAACTCATAACTCAGGAAAGGAAAAATGTAGAGGGCTGAAAATAGTTGCGTTGACCTAGAAATTCCAGCATAAATAAGCTGTACAAATTTCATGATTGCAGAGTTCAGCATTCTGCTTCAGACAAACAAACAGACACAAGTAAAGCCAACAGAGGTGAATGCATTTATAATGACAGTTGGCTCCATGTTCACATTTTAGTGCATAGACCCCATAGGAACTTGTGTAAATAAAATGCTTTGCTCTTTTTCTAAATGCTTAATACAATGACATGAATTGATTGCCTCAAAATTGTTAAACTCGCTGCCCAAACCAACAGCTCCTAAAATAAAAGTAGTCTAACTCAGGGGTTCCCAAAGCAATGGTGATAGTTCAGCAAACAATACCAGGGAAAGGCCCCAACATTGTTCATATAGGATTTTTGTGGCCTTTGTGTCATTATAAGACACGTTCACATGTTGACAATCCCTCTAATGCATAATTCCAGGTTCTCACTAAGTGACATGGATCTGTGCGCTTCTGTACATCTCCCAGCTTCCCATATACACATCCCCATCCACATGTACAATGAATCTCCAATACTTGCTGCTGTACTCTTTCTATGCTCCAAAATATATATTTTACAGGTACACTGATCCAAACTTACAAATATTCCAAAGTTACTGGAGGTTTTTTATTATTATTATTATTATTATTAATGCATGGTTCTATCTTAAAAACGGAAGAGAAATTATGTCATTGACCGTTCCACTGAATTCAAAAAATAATAATAATGATTATAGCATCAACTAGGCAAAAAAATAAACATTTAAATTGAAAGGGAGATTATTTACAAAATGATTTTACATAAATTGCAATGCAATGAGCTCTGTTTAAATGAACATTATCCCTATTAATGAAATGAATCCATTATTTATGCATCACATTCTCCATATTTATGCTTGTCAAGTTGTTAGCCTTAATAAATTATTTATATGGCTGAGGGGGAAAAAAGCATTTAACATAAGATACAGCATTGATTAAAACATAAACAATAAATGAACAGTAAATCCCAACGCAGCAAAAAATGTAAATGCAATTTTTTTTTTCAAAGTCCTTTTAAATTAGCATTTTCCTAATGCGATGCACTTTTATAAGTGTATTTCAATGTTTTAATATAGCCATAGGCTTTTAAATGGGCATTTGCCACTGCATCTCATTTAGATTACAACTCCCATAATTCTCAGCCACCCAGCACAAACTGCTGACTACCTTTGAATTACAGCAATTATCCATCCTTACTGGCTGGAAGAGCATCATGGGAAATCTCCGGTTGAGTGCCAAAGGTTTCTAGCCTTTCTATTTTCTACAAAACGCTAATAATTGAAACAAATACTTATACAGATAGGTATGGTATTTCCCAAACCTGATATGTAAATATATAATATACATATCATAAATGGTTGTTATACATTAAAGGTACATCAGTGCTTACCTTTCCTGTGTAGTATCATCTCAGAATAAATTGCTAATAATGTGTGGTCATCTTTATTTCTGTGGACGTCAAGACATTTAATATTTCTAACAAGTCAATAACATACCTGGAGATAATGGACTCTTCATATAGTATAGATGGTTTGGAGTCGTGTGGAAGTGTAGACATGACAAAGCCTCACTCATTTACTTAAACATCAATACACTTTGCATGTGCCATGTGTCAAAATGGTGTATAAACTCAACTGCAAAATCCCAAGACATTGCAGGAGCTGCAATAGCTTCTCTGCCAAATTGGATTTGGTGGAAGTTCTCATTCACTTTTTGCTCTCATAGGTAACCAAGATCTATCCAAGCAACAGAAACAGATTATGGCAATCTACCAGGCATTAAATCAGTGCACAATATTTTATATTGATAAGGAAACCACTGCTAGGGAATCGTGAGGACAGCTAATCATCATTAAGGCACAAGCAATGTATTTATAAATACTTAACACATGTCCTTTCAATGATGGCACAAGTGGTTAAATTATCTATTCTAATTCTATTAATCAATACCAATGATAAATAGCTGAGTTGTCAACCAGCCTGTATTGGCTTGAAGCCTCCAGTCAATAGTATGGCTGGTAATTTTTAAAAGAATATGTGGAGCCCTAGAGATGACTACGCTGGACTGGGAATATACACCTCTGGCAATAAATTAATACCAGCCCAAAATTGCATGAGATTAACACCCGGATCCAGGTGGAACTCATTACATAAGTTGTTGAAAAATTGAGCACTTAAGTTCAACCATCTATGAAATACCACTGGATCTGCCCCCCTTCCCACTATATCAACATTTAGCAAAATATCATGTGCAGAGAGACAAAGCATCACATACTGTGCCATCACCATGTTCAATGTACAGACGGAATGACCATTGCCTATGGTATAAGGTGCAATGTGTACACACTGACCTCTGTGGTGCAGACAGACTGAATAGGGTGTGTAATATTTTTTTTGCTGTGCAGATCGAGTGGCCACCACAGTTTCTGTGCAGAGAATGTTATGATCACATCAGCCTGCTCCAGTTCATAAACCCATGTCCAACCACCTTACCACAGGTAAGAGGCCCAGGCCTTAGATATGTGGTACCATGTCTGCGGACGGCTATCCATATATAGAGAGTCATGCCCTGTGCTAAACTTATACTCCCAAGATAACTTGGTGATTCATTTGTCTGTGCAGTAGTGAATTTGATGCCATTCTGTTTGCACAATAGTGTACCCTGTATGATGGCAGCTGCTGGCTATCAATCTATCATTATGGAGCTAATATCACATCATATGATTTCCAGGGCTGCTTTTTATTCTTACACCGGGTCCTGGGGTGATCCCATTTTGTTACACACGGTTAAGAAGTTTGTAATTCGTTGTTGCTCAGAATCACATGCATTTTTTCTGTGGTGTGTGTTAATCTTGACGTTTGTTTATTTGCTTGTTTGATCTTTTACCAAGCCTACGTGTTACAAACCTGTTTTCTAAGGGCTAAGAAAAGACTTCCTTCTCCTTGCGAACACATGCATCATGCGAGCTTGTTTACTATAATCTGTGCCCATTCTTTCTCTCTGCACCACTGTGACACAAATATACTGATACCTAGCATTCCTAATCACCCTGTCAGCAGATTCTCTTAAAATAGAATCGGGGTAAGGTATAGGTTAAACTGTTGATTGTACTTTTCAATGAGATTGTTTTTTCTTTACATCTAACTAATAGACTTATCTAAATGAATAAAAAGAGAAAATATTGATTTCCAAGTAGATGGAGATCTAACGTAAGTTATATTGATTGTATTTAAGTATCATATTGGATGCATATAATAAGTGATAGATTTCAAGACTGAATCTATTACTGAACCCTCCAACAAGAAATAGGGTTATTTCTTTTATTGTCACTTTAACATCCTATGCATCATAATCAGATGAGGTCAGGACAGGCGGAGTTCATGCAAGGTGAAAAAAGGTCGGTTAAGGCGGAGTTCGTGCAAGGTCAGGGAGGAAGGGTTTCTACAAGAAAATGACTGCTCCTTTAAGTATTTGAAAAAAATGGTGCTTGGCACCACTTCCATGCTACTGGAGCCTGCATAGAAGAGAAGACGGCTCCACAAAGATGGCTGTGCCTGTGCGACGACACCAAATGTGAGACCTCCGGTGGGCAGGAGGTGAAGGTTTCGGGCAGCGGGTGGGGCCAGGGTCAGACAGATGAGTAACACTGGGATAATTAGTGCATCATATACCTGGTTATATACTTACAAAATCCCTGGCTTTGTGCAAGTGTACCTAGAAGAATTGGTGCTGGTTTGAAGGGAAAGGGTGGTTACACCAAATATCGATTTGATTTAGATTTTTCTTGTGTTCGCTCACTTTGCATTGTGTTAATTCTTAATTAGTCTATTTTTTTAAATCATTCTCAGGTTACAGCATTTTTTTCTGCCTAAATCGTTTGCACAGCACTGTATACTCATGTGCAGCTCCAGCACATTATGTATCAATCTACTATAAGAGTGCCACTTTCTTTTGCAGTCTCATCCATGTGACCCAGCCAAGTCTTCGCATGCATCTTTTGCATCTACATGTATGAAAGTAATGATCAGGATAAGAGTACGAGAGATTAAACCATGTCGTCTGATTCTATTGGTTCACAAACCTCTTTTGTTCCATCGATCAGCAACTAAACTGGTGAAATCTATGGATGAGAAGAGGGGAGTTTGTTGAGGTAATGGGGGTGCAGTTGAGGGTAATGAATTGCTAGGCACAAGATGGACTTGAGGCATGATGGGGGAAAATTGAGTTACAGTAACTTAGAGGTGGTAAAATAATCCTATCTTTTATTTTAAAAGAGACTAGTAATCTGTATGAAACTCCAGTGTGTAAGACATGTTTAACTCTCCAAGTTTACATATCTTTAGGATCAGGGCCGGACTGGGAGAAAAATTCGGCCCGGGCATTTTTTGATCACAGCGGCCCACTAAGAAGGGGGCGGGGCAGAGGAGGTGTGTTTTGTCATCACCAATGACAAACACGCTCCCTCTCAAAGTGAGCATGTTGGTTCAATGCTCTTCCAGGGCAGACCATGCGCAGAGCTCTGCTGAAGAGCTCTAGCATGAGAAAAAACCCTGTATTTGTTCTGCACAGTGCAAGCAAATGTAATAACATGCTTGCACTGTGTTTCCTTGCAACTTGTCTCTGGTGTCTCTATAAATGGATACCAGGAGACAAAAATGCCAGGAAAGAGTATTGAGCATCTGTTTGGAGCCTGCTTGTGGGATTGCGTGTGTGTAGAGTGAGCTGATTGTGGTGTGGTATTGTGTAATAAGGTCGGTTTTAGTTGTGTTGTGTTTGTGGTGTAATGTGATGTATATGTGGCTAGGGGCTGTAGAGAATGTGTGTATAGGGGATATAGCAAGTGTGTGAATACAGGCTATAGTGTGTGTGTGTGTGTGTGTATATATAGATGTAGTGTGTGTTTAGGGGTGTAGTATGTGTTTGCTTACAAAGAATCTAGTGTGTGTATATATATATATATATATATATATATATATATATATATATATATATATATATGAGTCTAGTGTGTGTTTGAAGGACCCAGAATGTGTATAGGAGATCTAGTGAGTGTGTGTGTTTATAACGGTTTCAGAGTGTATATAGGGATCTAGCGTGTGTATGTGTGTAGATGATCCAGAGTTGGGTAAGGGATCTATTGTGTGTCTGGAATGTAATGTGTTTAGGGGTGCAGTATGTGTGTGAGGGGTGCAGTGTGTGTGTGTATATATATATATATATATATATATATATATGGAAGTATTGTGTACGTCTGTTGTGCAGTGTGTTGGGGGGTTCTGTGTGTGTGTGAGGGGTGCGGTGTGATGAGGGGGGCGGTGTGTGTGAGTGCTGTGTATGATGTGTGTGAGAGTGCTGTGTGTGAGAGTGCAAGAGTGCTGTCTATGATGTGTGTGAGAGTGCTGTGTGTGAGAATGCTGTGTGTGCGAGTGCTATGTGTGTGTGATGGGTGTGAGAGTGCTGTGTGTGATGGGTGTAAGAGTGCTGTGTGTGATGGGTGTAAGAGTGCTGTGTGTGATGGGTGTGAGAGTGCTGTGTGTGATGGGTGTGAGAGTGCTGTGTGTGATGGGTGTGAGAGTGCTGTGTGTGATGGGTGTAAGAGTGCTGTGTGTGAGAGTGATGGGTGTAAGAGTGCTGTGTGTGATGGGTGTGAGAATGCTGTGTGTGATGGGTGTAAGAGTGCTGTGTGTGAGAGTGATGGGTGTGAGAGTGCTGTGTGTGATGGGTGTGAGAATGCTGTGTGTGATGGGCGTGAGAATGCTGTGTGTGATGGGTGTGAGAATGCTGTGTGTGATGGGTGTGAGAGTGCTGTGTGTGATGGGTGTGAGAGTGCTGTGTGTGATGGGTGCTGTGTATGACGGACAGCTGGTCCGTCATAATAGACGGAGGTGTCGGGCAGCATGGAGGATATCTGCACGTATAGTGCAGACATCCCCCAGCTGCCCGATTGTCCCTGGTGCCTAGTGGGGCAGCAGAGGAAGTCTGCGCGATGAGCGCAGACCTCCCCTGCTGCCGCCCGGCACGCTCGCCGGGACTTCTGTGACGAAAGCGGAAGTTCCCGGCTTCTTCACAGAAGCCCCGGCGGTCGTGCCGGGCGGAAGCAGGGGAGTCTGCGCTCGTTGCGCAGACATCCCCTGCTGCTAGAGAGGGGGATCCAGGTCCCCTGCAGCTCTGGATCCATGTCTTACAATCTGACCTCAATTTGAGGTCAGATTATAAGACGACCTCGAATGTAAGACGAGGGGGATTTTTCAGAGCATTTGCTCTGAAAAAAACCTCGTCTTATATTCGAGCAAATACGGTATATATCTATCCCCCCTATTGAAACCAATATGGTCTCCGTTGACCACTAGTGACCAGGAAAGATAGACATTCCAGTCTACATTGTGTTCTATGAGCAAGAAATAAGTAGGGTTAAAAGGAAAAAGATTTTGATTGCAAGCTTTCAAGACCAAGTTGCTAGGTCCCTGCCTCAGGCATAAAACATTTCTATGAGCAGTACAGAGATAATATTACAGGTAAAGTGATGAAGAAGAATGTTGGCAGCCTGCCATAAAAAATAAACAAGACTGACCTTCTAGAAAATAGTAGCAAAATCCCCAGAAGAATTCATCATTTCCAAAATGTGTTCAGTTATCCTTCATTTCGTTTGACAGACAGTTCAGACAGATGACAAGTATTTATATAAATTGTAGAGTGTGTCTTAAGAAAGCTCCAGTGTTGCAAAACTAAAGCAATCTGTGTCCACCAGCAACTGGATATTGCAAAGGGCTCACACTGACTATCTGTTTCTACCTGTGAATGCTGCAATGGATACACAGAGGCCAAGTTATTGGAAGTACATTTTTTCAGGATCAAGCTAAATCACTCATTAGGTGGAATGACCTTACAGGAATACAGTATGTGTGTTTGAAAGTAATTCTTACAGAACTTCGTCTGTCTCAGCGGTCACTGCATTCTTTCAATGGCTGTCTACCCTTCACATGTTGCAAAACGTTTCATAAATAATAATAATAATAATAATTTCAATGTAGAAATAATCATTATTTCAACTAGGATAGCCCACTAAACTGTACCAGGAAAATCATTTTAGGGGGTGCACCAAAAAATTATGTACAAAAGGAAGAACATGTATTCAAAGGTGATACAGAAAAAAATGAGTCCATAACAAAAGTACTCACAAGGGCATGAATGGCACAAGGAATACATGGGAAAAAATGCAATGGGGACGGGAGAGTGGTACTGTGGAGATCAACCAGTTATGGGTGAAAATGCCTTTCTCAAGGGTGTTCTGAATTTAGCATAAGTACTAAGTCATTGTGCTGCAAGGGCTAAGCAGAAAAATAGGGATAAACCGACAGCAGTACCTCTCATAACGTCCCATGTGTAATGACACATTCAGCCAAAGCAGGCCAGATACACAGTGTAATAAATAGATTCTGGTTTGTGTAATGTAACAGAAAGGTTGTAGATCTATTCTAGCAGCCACAAATGATGACATATAAGTGGCCAAACAAATCTTAGGGATCCTAGTGACGGACAATACATTTGGTTCAGGGAGTTGGCTCACACATTGGCATGTACAGATGTGGCAGGTGTACAACAGTGCAATTGTTTATCCACACTTTTTTTTTTTTTACATCCACATAGAGTAAGTTCCCCTTACAGGGTTACCTCAACTGCCAAAGTAATGTTGTTGACTCATTGTTCAAATGCCATGTGGCTTATGCTTTGTGGGCCAAACCACTCTTCCACTAATGGTACGCGTCGGTGAGCACAAAGATGCAATTTGCACTGATTTGAACATCTCCAGTGGCAAGGCGTGTTCATGCACAACAATGTGGTATACAACTGAAATTCACGGCTCTAGACCGTATAACAAATAATATTGAAGGTCTTGATAGGGAACCTTTCCTAAAAAGAAGTGAAAGGATTTATTCACTTCAGATACTACACCCAGCTGGACACTACTACTAGTATTATACTGAGGCTCACGGCCTCTATGAGCTTTGTACTATTCATTGTTCTGGTATAGCCAGGTATTTGACACTGCTTCTGCTTATACAATTAAATCATTTTTTTTTTTATTATTACACTTTTCTCTCCTTACCTAACCAGCTGCCTAATTGATTTCAATGTTTGCCTTTCATATTCTTTTCAGATGTCTATCATCTTGCAACAATTATATGAAACCTGATTTTTATGCCATCTGCACAAGTGGTTTTCACTTCTACATAAAAGTCATTTGTGTGATACTATTAGCATCTGATGTGCATTGTTGCTTTATATGATTTAAATAATATGCTCTCTGTTTATACATTTGTAAATTGTTTTTGTATTGGCTGTATCAGGCATGCATCTTGTAATAACTATAGATGTTTAAACATTTATTTATCCGGGTTCTATGATGTGACAATACCCTGTAATTATTTAGCCTAATGTATGTTCCTTACCAATAAACTTCTCTATTCAGATGCCTTTTGTTATAATTTCTCTTGCAGTGTTTTGCCTGTAAATGCTTCCAGTATTGCTCACTAATAAAGTTAGTTGTGCTCTGTAATAATATGACATAGTGAATCCATGTGTAAAGGTGCCTTATGATGTCAATGACTTTGTCACATTACACCTGCATCAGCACTGTCAGCTTTTTTAGCTGTATCAGGTTGGTTATCATCAGCTTCATTTGCAGGTACATATATGATGAGATAGTGCCCATGTTGAATTCAGGTCACCCTGGAGAATGGCATAGTCGCGGAATCGTTGGCAGTACTGCTCTCCTGTCACCATTTGTTTTCTGAATATACATTGTGCCATTCGTGCTGCTGTGAGTACTTTTGTTATTACTGATTGACTATTTTTTTCTGTATAACTTTTGAATACATGTTGTACCTTTTGCATATAACTTTTGTGTGCACTTCCTAAATCTTTTTTTTTATTAAACCCATACAAGACTCAAGAGCATAATCAGGCTGCTTTGGTAATGCTAGAGCTACATTACCTCAAGGTACCAAAATACACACCAAGGCAACTATGTTTATGTAAAACAAAAAGGAGAAATAGTTTTTGACTACCTTCCAGGATTTCTTAAGTCCCATGTTGGTAAAATCAAAGGCAAGTGGTATAGGTAACTCCTCTAAAACATAAAATATATAAAAATGAGACGTGATGGGGTCATGGCAGGCTATGAATGAGAGCAGATGCTTGAACCATGAGCTCTGCTTCCCGGATAACGACAATTAGGCTCTATTGCTCCATAAAATCATGGGTAAACATCTTAAAATATCCATGTCTCTGACCTTGATAGAGGTCACAGACAAAACAAGGGATTACCCTAAGGGTAAGCTGAATGAAAATCTTAGATTATTGGAGTAACATTATTATTATGGTACAAAAAGCCTCAGCTACCCATATACTCTAATCTCCACCCAAAGCTTCTGCAAGAACCCAACCATTGATCTACCAGATTGGACTAACCTGGATGCCATCAAACTGGATTCCGCGACTAAAAGAAACTCCCTTTAAAAACAAGGAAGAGACTTTAACATGAACGTCAGCTCTTGTCTGGACAGTTACACTGGCACTACCCACACTTGCAAAACCCATCTCAGACAGGTGGGGGGGAAATGACATATTTTCAGGGTAAGGATATTTCTTTCTACTCTCTCCCACATATACCCACAAACAATAGAATTGATATTTTATTTATCTCACATGCCACAGTCCCTTACTGAACAAATTTTCAGGGCCCTCTACCCCCCCCCCCCCCCCCCAACAATATCTCCCACTCGCCCCACCTACCCTCACAAGCATGTTATCCCGGTTTAATGTAATATGGAGGGTGGTTGGGAGCAGTTGGTCAATATTCCAGCAATATTTTGCCACTCAATAAGTCAGTATTTTTCCCTCAATATGTCATTCTTTTGCCATTTAATATGACACTATTTTGCCATTCAATATGCCAGTATTTTGCCCCTCAATATGCCATGCTTTTCCCATTTAATATGCCAGGATTTTTCCCCTCAATATGCCATTTAATATGCCAGTATTTTTCCCCTCAATATGTCATTTAATATGCCATTCTTTTGCCAATTAATATGCCAGCATTTTGCCCCTCAATATGCCAGCATTTTGCCAATTAATATGCCAGGATTATGCCAATGAATATGCCAGGAGTTTGCCAATTAATATGCCAGGATTATGCCAATTAATATGCCAGGATTTTGCCAATTAATATGCCAGGATTATGCCAATTAATATGCCAGGGTTATGCCAATTAATATGCTAGGATTTTGCCCCTCAGTATGCTCCTTATGTAGGGCAGGGTGCCGTTGCTGCCCCCAAAATGTGTACCCCGAAACCTATCATATACACAGATAGGGTCCATAGTCTATTGGTATAATACTTGCCATTAGTCCACTCCAGAAACTTAGGGCACGGAGGCTTCCATGACATTACTAATAAGTAACTCAAAATCATCAACACTCTTTAATGAAAACTAAGAGTACATTTTATGAACACAACAACAAATTAGGCATTTCTCCAACCAGGGCCTTAAATCACAACATGGGACAGACTTATAAACAGTTTTCTCGACCTGAACAGATGCACGAAAAAGGGGAATGATTTCAGCGCACAGTGCATGGACACTTGATTAAACAATATTGAAATGTCCTTGTGGTGACCAACAATACAACAAAATATACGTGCATATAAAATAGCATAAACGATGGCTGTGTATAAATATAATATAAAATATTACTGTGCAAATAGACAGTATGACAATGCTGTGAAAAAACAATGACACAGTAAATAATACTTAGCACAGACCCAATACCTAAAAAAATAAATAAACAGAAAACCTGCTGCAATATGTACTGAGGATGGATTAGACAAAGTACAGAAAACAATGAGATAAAGCACTCACAAACACAGCTCCTATAGCCAAGTAGCGTGGAATCTGCACTCATGATAATATACTTGCCCCCACTCTAGAATGGTTGTATCCGACGATGAGGGGATGGAATGGAGATGTACCCAGTCGTGGGTTTGAAACTTTATTCTCCAAAGAAACGGACGAACTTACATCCAGGTAAAAAAAAGTCCACAGTAAGGTCCATAGCATAAAAAAGAATCCACAGAATATTAAACCTTTGTGAGACAGCAGGTCCTTTTGGCGATCAGCTCTGTGCGCCTCGAGGATGGTCAGGACTTTTGGGTTTGATGGTACTAACGCGGTCAATACACAATTCACAAGGTACAGAAATTGTCCCAATATGTTTTATCCAAAAACATACTTCATCAGGGGAATATCTTCTTTTGAAATCCTCATTGGTTATATACCCTTCCTCCAATTCGTCAATCGCAATCATCCGAATGTTCTTTTAACGTTTGACGAACTTTAGATGAATGAATGTCATTCAGCTTACAGGCGATTTCGCATATGCAAAGAAACGAAAAGTCTCTTCATGCCGAATTCTACAAAATTTGTCAAAAGGCAAGAGAAAGTCATACAATTCTCTTAAAGTGCTAGTCTTCACTTGGTGACTAAAGTGCTAGTCTTCACACACAGTCTGCCATCATAACCTCCTATGATGTCACCAACAAGCTTTGGTTAATCTACATTACTTATCATGTAATCATATACCTTTAAAAGTATGGCAATAAAGTTCCTAATTTATTTATTTTGTATCACATTCCATGAATCTTTGGAAAAAAGTGATTTAATATAGTTTGTGTAGACTTTTAAAAACGAGGTTTTGACATTATAATTAAACTTCCAAACAGACTGTCACACATCAGCAATACTGTAGGTAATGCGGAATTACTTCAGAAGGGCACCTTTCGCGTAGATAGCAGTAGAAAGTGGATAGTTGGGGGAAATGAAATCATCATAATGTATAGTTATTACAAAATGTATGAGGTTAGTCTTTACAGATTTATTGAGTACTTTAGAGACAAAGAGAATAAAAAACATAAACAGAAGACTGTTTCTCCCAGATGCATTATGGATTTCTTTGTATAACTCTGTAGAATAAAAGGGAAGAGTCTGGTTGGTATAGAGATTGTATGTGTGGAGTTTGAATAGAAGGCAGTGAACCATATCACCCATCTAATAACATTGAACAAGGACATTGTGGTCTTTAAATGTCAGTATACGAACTTTGTACTTCTTGACTTTAAGCCCAAAGGAATTAAGTTGTGTTCTCTCCTGATCAAAACTGGCCCAGTCCTGACATCTCTGTGTTCCAAATGTTAAAAATGGAAAGATAATTTTAAAGACCAAAACTTCCGAATCATAAAGGCAAGCGGTCATTTAAAATATAAATGAAACAAATAGTGTTTTTTAAAATATTAAATTTAACTTCCCTCTCCCTCACAGCAGTACTAGCATACCCTTTGGTAAGCACAAAAGAGCTCACATGCGCTCATGCTTTTCCGCTTGAACTGTGCTTGAACGCCCTTTGACCTTTGATCAGATTGGCCATTTTCCAACTGAGGGGTTTTGTGCAATGATTGAGCCCCACTATATTCTGCTGTGAGAGAAAAAAAAAGTGTAATTTTTTTACTTTTTAATATTTTTTGGTAGGGTAATATGTACCACAACTTTCTGGCAAGCAAGTAGTTTTAACAGATATACATGAGGAATTTACCAATGTAATATTTGGAAAAAAAGCTGGGACTAGGGTTGCCACCTGGTCGGTATTTTAGGGTCTTGGGGCTGGGGCCGGTATAGCATGTGTGAGGGATACTGCATGTGTGTGTGAGAGACTGCATGTGTGTGTGTGATAGAGTGCATGTGTGTGAGTAAGATTGCATGTGTGTGTGAGAGAAAGCTTATGTCTGTGAGACAGTGACAGCTTGTGTGTGAGAGACAGCTTGTGTGTGACAGCCTGTGTGTGTGTGTGAGAGAGACAGAATGTGTGTGTGAGACTGCTCATTGTGTGTCTATGTGTCTGCTCATTGGCATGATATACACAGTAAGGTAGAACCATGGATAAAAAAAAGTAACACAAAGTAATGGGTGCTGTGCAAAATCAATTGTTTTGTACACAAATATCATGTACATACTTCTCACTAGCATTTTATACACACACACACATACACACACACATATATACATATATATATATATATATATATATATATATATACATACGCATAATTTATATCATGACAGTGAGAATTCACGATATAAATATATATATATATTTATAATTTATCATTATATATATATATATGAATTGTTGTATCTTACTACAGTCTAACCACCACCAAAACAATGTTTTAATTGTTGAGCTTTATGAGTTGCACTTACAGATGTAGTTGTACATCTGTATTTGTACATCATGAATTTCCACTCTTACCTTTCATTGCCAAGTAAACAAAGGTCACAATTCCAGTCAACAGAGACTGCTAATCAGACAGAACCAGTTTAACTCAGAGAGTTGGCGGATATCGACTGCTACATCTGTACAAGTGTTAAGAATTATTAGTTGTTTTTCTGGAGGACATTCATGTCTTTTTAAGAGCTTGCTGTTGATGAACAGTCACTGTATAGTCTCAAACATGTGCTGCCGTCTAGATAAATAAAAAATAAACAGTCCTTTAATGTTTAAGACACTTCAAATGCGTATTATAACTGAGGATAGCACAAATGATAGAAAGCATTTTATGCTCAAGTTTTCACATATTTTTTAAACTTGGCTTTACGCATTTACATAGTGTAATGTGATAATTAGCGATTCTACAGACACCGTCAAGACTGAATAATAATACTCTGGCAGAGGATGGCAGCATGACACTCACACATAAGCAGCTTAGCTAACATTGATTTGCCCAAAGACAATACTTTGCCCAACACTAAGACACAATTCACATACCATATTAAACTGGAAATGTTTACTTCATCTTCTTCCAATTTCCTATAAGGGGGTATATAGGACCTATATGATTCACCAATTATTATTATTTTATTATTAGTCGCATTGGCCACTATTCACAGTTTACCATATTAAGGAGGCTCATCCATTATAAGCACACGTGTTGAAAATGAAAAGATCAGTGGCCCTAGTTTGAGTTAAAATGGCATTTACATTTCAAAGGGACTGTATCACCTAAACATTTTTTTTTTTTACTGTAAATGTAGAAAATACATCACCTGTGGCCAAATATGCAAATTACACATTTCCCAATGAAAACCAGTTCGTTTGCATTTCAGGCCAAAGGTGATGTTATACACTGGAGACTCCAGAGACACATTTAAAACACATTTTTCTCCTAATTTAGGCATTTGCATCCAATTTTGCAAACACAATGTATAGATCATTGTTAATGTCCAGGTGATGATACAGTCCCTTTAAGGCAGCCACCACTCTTCCCTGTGAAGCAAGCAAGCTGGTCCAGCTGATGACAGTCATGCACTTGATTGGTGAAGCCCTAATTTTTAGGTGTAACCAATAGAGGGGATCATAACTATGTACCCTTTACTGATTATACTTTAACCCCTTATGGACAGATCCTTTGAATTTTGGTCATTCTGGGCAAAGGCTTTTTGAATATTTCTGTGCTGTTTGTGTTTAGCTGTAATTTTCTTCTTTGTCATTTGCTGTACCCACACAAATTATTTATTGTTACACTATAAAAAATAACAATAAAATATTGTGAAAAAACAAACAAATCACAAATGTTCTGACTTTTATTTGAAAAATAATTTACTTATCTACAAAAGCTCATGAAAAAACCTGATAGATAGATTCTACTATTTCTCTTGAGAACAGGGACACCACCCATGCATAGGTTTGTCGGGTTGTTTGGGGGCTAAAAGGCCACATTTGGTAGGTGTGCTTTTTGATTTTCCAACTTGGAATTTTTACATGCAGACACATGCAGACAACCTGCGCCCATGTCCCATTTGGGACATTCTTGAAGTCAGCCAGTGCATTTTATACCATCAAACCATGTATTTTAATTTTTTTAAATGTAGACACCCTAGGCTATTTCAGATGGTGGTATTTTAACACTTTCCAGACACTAATTCTACCACCAGCCTTTGTCAAAATTTGTGGTAGTAATTGGTGTTTTTTTTGTTCACATACATTGTAATTCAGACATGAATTAACAGATTTTGATATGTGTCACTGGCAAATAACACCCTAATAAGTGTTCACCAACATTTCCCGAGCACAGGGATACCACCCATTCATAGGTTTGTCAGTTTGTTTGGAGGTTAAAAGACCACATTTGAGAGTTGCTTTTTTTCAATTTTCGAACTTAACTATAAATATAATCAATGTTTAATGCCAAAAGGACACTTGAGTGTAGTTCAGTAACAGAACCACAACTAAAAATGTGTGCTCCCCTTTCTCCCGCCTCTTTTAGTACTCATTTGGTAAGCATTTTTATCCATCGTTAGAAATGAATTAATCAGACAGTAAATGAGTACAAAAAGAAAAAGCTTGATAAATTTAAGCTAAAAGAAAATCAATAAAAATGTATTTATACACATAGCACTTTGAATGAACAAGAATATTCATTAATTTCCAGAGCATAACTAACACCTGACAGACTTTGTAGATCTTGTTTGATGAATTCATATTTCTAGGGAATTACTATGCCTGTTTATCAGCCTGAACTATTTGAAACACCTTCTCCTAATTTAGGTAATTTTGCTAATGCAATGTATAAATAACATTCAATAATTTTGTATTCTCTACATTAACAGAAAAAACTAGGTTTAGGTAATACAGTTCCATTGGTTCTTCACATACCACTACCTATGGTTCAGTGAATTACTACCAATGTCTTCATATTCCAAATACTACCAGGGCTGCCACCAAGTCCATCATCCACTTTAATGGCTTTAATTCAGTTTAGTAGTCATGGGACTACTTCTAGTAAAAGTAATGCTACCAACACCACAAACTAAAATATATCCTGTGCAATTTTACCTATAGGTAACTCTTAGCCTGGAGGACACTTAGAACTCAGTGGTGGAATTACTCATTGGTGTAATGTATAGTGAACATTAGACATGTGCATTAGTTTTTGGATGAATGCATATTTTTGACGAAAATGGCTCTTTCATCCATTTGTCCGAATAACGAATGCCAAAAACGAAAAACAAACTAAAGGCATTAATTTGTCCATTCGCTCAACAGGATGATGGAATTTGCACAAATCGCAGCCATTCTGATTTGTCGAATTTGGCAATTTTTTCAGTTCTCCTTCATGTCCACAGATCAGATCACAGTCATCAGACAGCCAGTATTCATTTCACATTAGTTTTTATTCCACATAGCATAATGATATACGGAATAAAAACGTATCTGAAATGAGTTCTGAATGTCTGGTGAAGCTGATCTATGGAATTCATCCTAATTTTGCCTTTTTCAATTTACTCACTTATTGTGAAGCAAAATGGAACCTACCAAGTAGCAATAGAGTGTCCAAGAGATTCCAATTAACATTTCTAATGGTCTTTACCATGTTATTAGCAATATATTACAATATATGCAACAACTTGAGCCAAATTGACAGAACTGACCTAATCGACAAAGTATATAAATAAAAATATATACATTTCACATACATAATTTTAAAAAGACTTTGTTTTTTTAATATTTTAAAATATAACATATAAACAAATGTGTTACTAATACATATTCAAAATATATTAAACAAAAATCTAATCAATGCTGCCTTGGCACTCGGCAGTATCCCTGGCTGAATTAAGTAATCCACAATGGCAGTAAGGAACAAGCTTTGAGTAATGCATGCCTTGGGAGTATCCCTGACTGAATGGAGTAATACAACAGGCTCAGGCTATGAGACTGAGTAATGGATCAGTGCATTCCGTGGGTGGGTGCATTGATACATTACTCAGAGCATGTTACTGTATAGTTGGAAAAATTCTCCCATTCAGCTGCATGGGAGAATTTTTATAATTCGGCCAATTTGGCCTAAAGTTTGAATTCCCTGCAGTTCTCTCTTTTTTGAGTAGGTCATTCACTGCAACAGTCTGTAAACCTACTGGCGGAAATGCAGCAGGTACCTTAAAAATGGTGGCTCTTACAAATAACTTTAGCTTCTTCAAAGTAAAACATTTTTATATAAAGGTTACTGGCCCTTTAAAGCCAATAAATAACCTGTGAAACTGTCAGCTGTGATTATATTAACTATAAGCTTTTTTAAAACAACATTTTAATATGCAACATATGAAACATTTGTATAGACATTTATTAATATTTTTTAATATGTTATTCACGCTTTGTCAGCTTTAAAATATCCTTACCTTTATAAAAAAAAAAAGAAACGAAAATAACAGACAAAATTTTGTCCGTAATGAACGTATCAATAGACGAAATTCGGTTCAGACAAAACAAACAAAAAAACGTTGTGCAAAAGCTAAACGAAAATGTTATCAGCGCCCGTCTCTAGTGAACAAATATGTCCAGTCTATGGAATCCATGGGGTTAAGCATATAGTACATCAACAGAATATCAGTAAACACAGCAAGCATGGTGTGATAGCTATAACCTGTGTCTATTTTAAGGTACTATGAAGCATGCATTTTTAGCAAAGAATATAGATATATTTTTTATACTTAACATTTTATCATTGAAAAATGTAAAACCATTTTTGAGGCCCTAAACTGTGTTTACGCTCATGCTGTGCAGGCAATTACCATACTGAAAAGTCTGTGTCACATTAAAGCTCATGAAATGATATCATTTTAAAAATGCCTTCTTCTGCTATCAAAGAAATACATTTTTTTTAAATCACTATGCGATCTGTTTTTTTTTTTTTTTTAAGTCAACATCAAACCTTTCCTTTAATATTTCCAGTATCACTGGCTGTAATGTTTTGCTCTGTTTCATGCTTCGAAGACAAAATGTGTTTGTTACATAAACTAGACCAAAGTTGGTTTATCCAGTACTAAGCTCGTAGTAGTTTTCTTATTGTCCTCTTGTGTGATGCTTCAGTGAATGAACACCACTTGTACCCAGGGCTGTCATCAGGGGGTAACAGGTGACACAAGTGTCAGGGCCCTTTAAAATGGAATAAGAAAACAAAGCTTGCCGGTGTTCTGACAAATTACTGGAGCAAATTCTCCTGCGCAATCGCAGGAGAATTTGCTCACTGCGCATGCGCATAAAGTTACAGCTGATCAGGCCGACCCGTATATAAGTCTAGAATTGTATTGCGTTATCGAAACGCGTAGTACTTTTTTCCGGACTTTGATACTTATAACTGTCCGAAATACTAAGGCTGATTGCAAAAAACGCACGTTTCACCGAAAGGACGTGCCAAGCACGTCCATTGTCAGCAATGGAGTTGCAGTCTGGACATACCTGAAACATCCACTGTCATAAGGATTTAATGGGAAGACAGGCTGTGGCAAATGAATTGGAAAACTGTGCCATATTTTAAAGGGCAAACTAACGGCATATAAATGGACAAACTGGCTGTGGCATATTCATGAGCAAACTGGCTGTGGCATATTCATGGGCAAACTGTGGCATATTAATGGACAAACTGGTTGTGGCATATTAATGGGCATACTAGCTGTGCCATATTCATGGGCAAACTGGCTGCTGCCTATTAATTGGTTAAGTCATTGGCATGATTTACAAAGACCTGGATAAAATGAGTTTGGGCTGGTAGTGGGCGAGAGGGAGATATAGGAACGGGGGGCCCAGTTTTTTTTTTGTAAGGGGCTCTGAAATTTCTGATGGCGGCCCTGCTTGTACCCAAGATGTAATAAAAGCAGCAAACAAGAAATACAGGCTGAAAAACAACCTCTGATGAAGATCCCTACATGCCCAGTAGTTAGCGGTATTCATGGTTGTTTTGTATGGAGAGAATGCTCATTGGGAAGATACCTCACACCACAGGATGCCTCCTCACTTATGTCCCAGACACTGATGTAGTGACTGCAGGATAGTGGTCCCAAAGCAGGACAGCTGGAGTGTAACACCACAAACGAACACTGAGGAGAAGGAAGATGAAGTAATAGGTTTTAAAGCCGGAGACATAAGAAATGGAAAATATAGGAATAAGTAAGAATTGGAGGCTGGAGGAAGAATTAAGGATAGTAACAGAAAAGAAACAGGGTAATACAGATAAATGAGAAGTAGCATAGCGTGAGGCTGTAGGGCAAGGGTAGGCAACCTTTGTCACACCTGATGTTGTGGACTACATTACACTTAGTGCTTTGCCAGCATTACGGCTGTAAGAGCATTATGGAAGATGTAGCCCACAACATGCGGAGTGCCGACGGTTGCCTACCCTTGCTGTAAGCGATACGGAAAAATGCCACTGGCATTATGGAAGATGTAGCCCACAACATCTGGAGTGCCGAAGGTTGCCTACCCTTGCTGTAAGCAATAGGACAAAATGCCCCTGGCAAATAGGATAGGAGAGACATTTTCTGGGTGTACTCACCAATCTTTGATACAGCCAGGAAATGTAATTGTGCAAATTCCTGAAGCATTGCAGTTTGTCTCGTGCATCCATTGTACATACTACATGCCTCAGTGGTGTCAAGGCTTTTTACGATCACAGATTAAACTGTCTTTTCCTGCACTGATTGAAGTGGATTTAACAGCTTACATCATTAACAGATCATTTCTCTCACCTGGATGCACAGTCAGTAGAAAGAGTAGGTGTTCTTAATGTTTTGTCACACAGTGAGTATATTTGGATTTCTATATGCATCTTGGACATCAGAAGGTAATATGAGAAAATATTTTACATACTGAATAGTAGACACCTGGAATAATATCAGTGGAAGCAGTAAGTGAACATTAAATCTGAGATTTTGTTATGAATGCCATAAATGGTTCAATTGGTTCCTTTTTGCCATAACAATCCATATTTCTACCTTTTTGAGTATGTAATCATAGTATAAAGTTAAAATTCAATACTTAGTCATCAGCAAGAAAATGAAATGGCAGTGTTCAATCTATGGCTTTATTAGATTTCAGTCTAATGTTTGAGGCACGGTATAGATAATCATGAAGTTCTGACATGACTCACACTTGGCTTTAGAACTCCACAGTAATAAAGCATCAGATTAATTCATCATAATTAAAAAAAAAAAAATTTAAGTGACTCTTCGGCAAGCGCCGCCTGTATAGCTTCCATACCTGCGGAGAGCCATTTGCACTTGTTACAAAAGAAAATTTAAAACGGTCCTTTCAAAAAACGTATGAATAGATTTGAACGTGGCATGCCGGTTTACATATCACTTACAGTTTTCATTATAAAATTTACATAATATTATCTCCGCAGGATCCCAGCCATGGGCTTTCTTGTTCCAAACTTTAGAACACTTAGCTGTAGATTTGGGTGAAATTTCTGGCATTCCATTACACACACTTCAAAGTTAGCGACAGTATAATTTTATAAACGGTATTTACGCTAATGGGATTTTTTTTTTTTTTTTTACAACTAGTCAATGTTTGCAAGGAACATGGGTGATCACCTAGGTTTCATCCAAATCAATAAAAATACAATATAAAAAATGCTTCATGCTACCACTCCATTTGATTGCAATATTAGAAAAAAATGACTCAACCTCGCTGGATGTTGATTGTTTGTATGTTTGTGGCAAGGTGAGACAGAAAAGACTGTGAACCATGATTTATATAGCATTATAGGCAGAGATGTGATCAATGACATGCATATTAATGATTTCATACAATAGTTTAACCCCTTGGTGACACAACTTTTTCCCCACATCTTAACCTCTGTGGCACAGGCAGTATTATCTGCAGTTTTCCTCTTTCTCCTTTACTGCACTGACACAAATCAGATATTGTTTTTATCGGAATAAAAAGAGTTTTCTTTAGATAGCATTATTTTCATCATATTACATAATTCACGTAAAAAAAAATAGAATATGATGAAAAATGTAAAAAAACTTTATATTTAAACTTTATATTTTACATATCTACTAACGCTAATAAAAACCTGCTTAGCCTATATGTATTTGTTTTTATTTTATGTTGTCCTCTAGAGGCAGTCTAGAAACACCAGTGACAGACGCGACCAGCTTCTAATAATGAGGGGAGGACCTAATGTCCCCCCAGGTCCCCACCCATTGCCCGCTCGTGGGGACCCTATACTAATAATGAGGGGGGGGGACCTAATGTCCCCCCCAGGTCCCCACCCATTGCCAGCGGGTGGGGACCCTATAATAATAATGAGGGGGGGACCTAATGTCCCCCCCAGGTCCCCACCCATTGCCAGCGGGTGGGGACCCTATAATAATAATGAGGGGGGGACCTAATGTCCCCCCCAGGTCCCCACCCATTGCCAGCGGGTGGGGACCCTATAATAATAATGAGGGGGGGGACCTAATGTCCCCCCCAGGTCCCCACCCATTGCCAGCGGGTGGGGACCCTATAATAATAATGAGGGGGGGGGACCTAATGTCCCCCCCAGGTCCCCACCCATTGCCAGCGGGTGGGGACCTTATAATAATAATGAGGGGAGGACCTAATGTCCCCCCCAGGTCCCCACCCATTGCCCGCGTGTAGGGACCCTATAATAATAATGAGGGGAGGACCTAATGTCCCCCCCAGGTCCCCACCCATTGCCAGCGGCTGGGGACCTTAAAAAATTATGTTTTTTTATTTGGCCTTTTTTGGGGCTAAAGAAAGAAAAAAAAAAAGAAGACATCAAATGGTTAGTATAAAATTGTTATTTTTTACAGGTTAGTTTATTGCCCACCCCCTCACTATTATTAGGGAGAGGGGGGGGGGGTAGGTAGGCATTTTTTTTATTGGGGGACTGACTAGGGGCTGGGCACCACTACCTAGTCACTTTATTTGTGGTCCCACCCGCCGCTCATGGGTGGGGACCGGGGGGGGACACTAGGTCCCCCCTTATTATTTTTTTAAGGTCCCCACCCACAGGCAATGGGTGGGGACCTGGAGGGACATTAGGTCCCCCCCTCATTATTATTTGCAGGGAGGGGGGGCTGGCACAGGTATGGGCAGCAGGATTTTACCTGTGCCAGCGCCCCCCCCCCCCCCCTTATTTCACTAGTGACTATAGCACTTGTAATTTTACATTTGTTTAGGCGATATGCCCCTACTCGCCAGGAGGATCTAGCCTCCCATTTATTAATGACACTTGGTGAATGCCATTCAGAACGCGCCATTAAATCGCCGAACCCCCGGGGTCCAAAAAACGTAATGTTCGGTACGAACCCGAAGTTTGCGGTTCAGGTTCGCTCAACTCTACTAATAATAACAATAGTGCTGTCCCCAAATAATGAAACAAAGAAAACGTTGTGTACATTGTGTGAAAGCACAACATAGGTAGACAATCACAAGGGTACAGTATGTATGATATCTGCATTGTTGTTGACCTGCTTTCCATTTAGAAATAACACAAACCATATTGATTTGTGGACGGCATTTAAAAAATAATGTGAATCCGTGCTACGTGATCTATTAAATTATTGGGAATATTAACAAATCATAAGAAGGCTCACCTTGCAAGAATAGACAGGGTCATTATTAAAATAAATTTGTAGAGTCCATCGCACATCAATCTGGCAGTTATCATCACTGCAGAAATATCCTTATTTTGTGATACTTCTTCATACAGATTTTCACTTTGTCCTTGGCGGCTAATGGAGTGAATCACATCATTTCAAATCTAAAGTAAGCAAAGGACTTTTATCCAAAGCCTATACCAGGCCTACTGCAAAGGTATTTTTTTAATATGTATGTTTCTTGTTAACAGAATACTATGCATGCCACATTTGATATTACAGAGTTAAAAGAAGAGGTTGATGTGAAGAGGTCAAATATTAAAAGCAAATATATGTAACCAATAAATAACATAATTTGGTGAAGTTGAGCAAGCGCTGTACTTGTGGGTTGTAAATCCGGCATAATATGGACACATGTATTGGGACTTCTATGACACTGCAGATATAACAGCTTACATTCTTCTAAAAAGATTTGAGGGTTTCTGTTTGTTCCAATTCATCCCAAAGGTGTTTGATGGGGTTGAGGTCAGGGCTCTGTGCTGGTCAGTCAGGTTCTTCCACACCAAACTCATCTAACCATGTCTTTATGGACTTTGTGCACTGGGGCACAGTCATGCTGGAATAGAATAGGTATTTTACCCAAACTGTTCCCACAGTTTGTTGTCCAAAATGTCCTTTAGCACTCCTCCACCAAACTTTACAGTTGGCACAATGTAGTCAGGCAGGTAACGTTCTCCTGGCATCCAGTAAACCCAGACTTGCACACCAAGCAGTGAAGACCCCACAGAACAGTGGCGACGTACTGTATGTCACTCGATCACATGCTTGGCAATGTACTTGCAGATGTGAGGCTTGCATGCAGCTGCTTGGCCATGGAAACCCATTCCATGACGTTCTCACCACACAGTTTGTGTGGGGATATTAATGCCAATGTAAGTGTTGAACTCTTTAGCTACGGAATCAGCAGAGCATTGGCAACTTTTACCCATTATGTACCTCAGCACTCAGTGACCCCGCTCCATGACTTTACGTGGTCTTTGCCACGTAACGTCGCTGCTGTTCACTATTTGCAAAGGTGGCATTGTATCACAGTACCACGCTGGAATTTACTGAGCTCTTCAGAACAACCCATTATTTTCACAAATGTTTGTAAATGCAGACTGCATGGTTAGGTGATTGATTTTATACACCTGTGGAAATGCATCTGACTGAACCACCTGAATTCAATAAGTGGTTTGCCCAATGAATTTGTCTTATTCCCTTCACAGTACCATTGCTTTTTAATCATATCAAGTGATATGAGTTGAATGCCCTTGGTTCTACTTGATGAATCCATTAGGACTTTGAGTCCCACAATCCACTTGCACTTTGAGCCAGTATATAGGCTCTATTCTATGTGAGTGAAATTCCAGGGGATCCTAGAATTAATTCCATCTACCATACAGAATTACACATTGCTGTTTTTCTTCCTTTTTACTTGTTTGTATATCTATGAGACCCCTATTATCCAATTTACTAGATAAGTATTTACTTTTACATATGTCCTTGTGCAACACTCTTTTTTTAATACTTTTAATACTTGTGTTTTTTGGTGACAGCACTAGGGTCTGCAGCATTTTATCAGATTTGGATCACTAGTTACCATATTTGCTACATTAGATCTATTACATATATATATATTCTATTATTCATTGTTTTCAGCTCCTTCTTTCTTCCACGTGTGCCCATTATTTTCTGTTTAGGCCTGCTGTGATCTGCAGGTGATGGAATAAAGTCAACCTCAATGTATTCAATCAGTGCTGGAAATGGCCTACAAAATATCAAGTCTTTGCGAATTTTAATAAACGCGAAGGTTCTATAACAATTTAAAAGCATATGGATGAGTCGAGCTTAATTTGTAACTGAGTTTCAAAGTATTTAAAATTATAATGGAAATGAGCTCTGTTGCTGTCGGCCAGGGCTATAATTAAGAAATGCTTCCAGTGTAGCCATAAACTGCTTTCACCCATATTAATCATTATTTCTCAAATAATAAAATATAAATGGCACAGCACAATAACCCATTGCAGAAAATTAGTGTGTCATAAAAAGGCAATAGCCATCAGGTCATCAAATAATAGGTTATGTAGAAGAATACTGCAACAGTATCCATACCAACAGGAAGCAGTGGAACATGAGATTACATAGTTCTCAGAATATAATTAATTTTCCTGGCCTAACAAATAATTATAAATACTTCTCCAATAATCCGTTTTATGTATCATAAAGAACCTAACAGCAAACTGAGTTAAGGATTTAACATAGAATATCTGCATGAAATGCACAGAGTTCTCAATTGCTGGACAGACATTTGAGACAGAGGTGACTGTTGGACAGAGGAATAAAGTTATTTTGTAAATTAAATACATATGAACAGGCATATAATAAGCCCTTTAATCCCTCCTCCTCCTGCTGCTTCAGTAATCAAAACCAGGGTTATGAAACGGATCTGTATTTCTACTATTTCCAACTTTGTTGAGAAGATACTCCTCCCCTTTCTCACGGTTACAGTCAGGCACTGCTCCTCCACATCTGTCGTTGCTGGGTATACCAGCAGTTGGTTAGATATATATTCAACAATGTTTGTACTTTCTGTCCCTTCCTTGCACCAGGACCACTCGGTTTTCAAGATAAAATAAAACAAACCTATATTGAATATACATGCAGATATATTTCCTGGACACTAACTCCCTTCCACGTGTGGAGAACACAGCATGTGTCCCCCAGAGAAAGGAATTTATTTCAAGATAATGCATACTGCCCCTTTCCTGTTTCACAGACAATACCCTCTTTTAGGACACTCCAAGATCCGGACGCTGGTCTTCATGAATAGAATTCAAAATTACCCCGTTCAGCAGTTCACACCTCTAATGCAATCTAAATTTAATTTACATTCATTTATACAGCGCCAACAACTTTAGGCAGCATTTGTTGCAGAACATAAAGGGGCGTTCCAGACAAAGTTGGACAAAACACAGACAGACCAATATGAGGCCTATCTGCAGTCTTACAATCTCAAGCAGTTCTTCCATTAGATTTGGCAATTCTGCACACATTGTGCATATGAATAGAATATTTGGATAACATTTGGCACATTAGGAGAACATAAAAGGAAAAAGGACTGCAGAATATTTAAAATAAATAAAATAAACACCTAGTAAAGATGACATCTTGCTTAGGAAGTGATCTGTAATTCCAGCACAAAATCTTAAAGCATTCAAATGATTTCAGTAAAGTTTGTAATTCCTGAGGCACATATTGCCTATCATATTTGGGTCTAGGACAGTTTGCGCTGACAGGTAGGCAACATGCACTAACTTGCATCTTCATAACTATAGGTATCCCTTTCAGGGAAACCACTTTTTCATTTTGATTGTTAATGTGATTTTGAATTCATGGTGTTTTGATTTCATCGGCCTGAAAGAGCTATTCCATTCTCATGTACTCATATGAGTTACCTAGATAAAATGTATCCTTGTTTAATGTACACCTTACAAATAATTTATATTATTGTTTAAATTAGAACACACTGTGCCAAGACGAGGAATTGAAAAGTTCTGGAGATCCAACTAATCATTCAGTGGGTACATACTGCACGGTGTACCTGCTTATCTAACAATACTAGATCTTCCCAAAATGTCCCATTCAGGTACATATCAGCAAATCAAATTGAGGGTGATGATTAGTCTTCAGTAAAGGAATAACATAACATTTTGAGACTTTCCCATTTGGTTTTATTCGGGGATATTAATGCCAATGAAATTTTGGAACTCTTTAGCTACAGAATCAGCAGAGCATTGGCAACTTTTACCCATCAGCACTCAGTGACCCCGCTCCATGACTTTACGGGGTCTTCGCCACGCAACGTCGCTGCTGTTCACAATTTGCAAAGGTGGCATTGTATCACAGTACCACGTTGGAATTCATTGAGCTCTTCAGAACCCATTTTTTTTGCAAATGTCTGTAAATGCAGACTGCATGGTTAGGTGATTAATTTTATACACCTGTGGCAATGGGTCTGACTGAACCACCTGAATTCAATAAGTGGTTTGCCCAATGCATTTGTCCTATTCCCTTCACAGCACCATTGCTTTTTAATCATATCAAGTGCAAGCCAGTAATTAGGCTCTATCCCATGCGAGTGAAATTCCAGGGGATCCAAGAAATAATTCCATCTACCATACAGAATTACACATTGCTGTTTTTCTTATTTTTTTTTACTTTCATTTGTATGAGACCATTTTATCCAATGTATTAGCTAAGTATTTACTTTTTCTTATGTCCTTGTGCAACACTCTTTTTTAATACTTTAACGTAACTTTTTGAGACTTTTCCATTCGGTTTTATTGATTGGATACCAGGGGCGGGCTGGGCCGGGGGGCAGGGTGGCAATTGCCCCCCAGGCCGCCTTAAACTATGTAAAACACGGCCGCTGGGCCAGTGTTTTAAAAAAAAATAAAATAAATAAAAAACGCGCTTGCAGGCAGAGACTGAGGTGAGAAGGGATCGGAAGATCCCCTCTCACCTCCGCTCTGCCTGCAAAGCTGCACGGGGAGCCGAACAGGCAGCACAGAGAAACCTCCGTGCTGCCTGTTCGGCTCCCCGTGCAGTGTGCCGACACGGAAGTGCCGACAGTCACGTGATCGGCGCTCTGACGTCAGACGCGCGCCGATCACGTGACCTGTCGGTACAACCGCCGGGAGGCCGAACAGGCAGCATGGAGGGACCATGCTGCCTGCCACCAGGTAAGTCCTCTTGCCACTAGCCACCAGGGAAGTCCTGCCACTAGCCACCAGGGAAGTCCTGCCACTAGCCACCAGGGAAGTCCTGCCACTAGCCACCAGGGAAGTCCTGCCACTAGCCACCAGGGAAGTCCTACCACTAGCCACCAGGGAAAAAGGTAAGGGGGGGGGGGCAAAAAACACTGGCATATTATTGGGCAAATTGGCTGGGGAATATTACATGGCAAATAACACTGGCATATTATTGGGCAAATTGGCTGGGGCTTATTACATGGCAAATAAGACTGGCATATTATTGGGCAAATTGGCTGGGGCATATTACATGGCAAATAAGACTGGCATATTATTGGGCAAATTGGCTGGGGCATATTACATGGCAAATAAGACTCGCATATTATTGGGCAAATTGGCTGGGGCATATTACATGGCAAATAAGACTGGCATATTATTGGGCAAATTGGCTGGGGCATATTACATGGCAAATAAGACTGGCATATTATTGGGCAAATTGGCTGGGGAATATTACATGGCAAATAAGACTGGCATATTATTGGGCAAATTGGCTGGGGAATATAACATGGCAAATAAGACTGGCATATTATTGGGCAAATTGGCTGGGGAATATTACATGGCAAATAACACTGGCATATTATTGGGCAAATTGGCTGGGGCATATTACATGGCAAATAAGACTGGCATATTATTGGGCAAATTGGCTGGGGCATATTACATGGCAAATAAGACTGGCATATTATTGGGCAAATTGGCTGGGGCATATTACATGGCAAATAAGACTGGCATATTATTGGGCAAATTGGCTGGGGAATATTACATGGCAAATAAGACTGGCATATTATTGGGCAAATTGGCTGGGGAATATTAAATGGCAGAATAACACTGGCATATTATTGGACAAATCGTCTGGGGAATATTAAATGGCAGAATAAGACTGGCATATTATTGGGCAAAATGGCTGGGGAATATTAAATGGCAATTAACACTGGCATATTGGGCAAATTAGCAGGGGCATATTAAATTGCAGATAACCTTGGAATATTATTGGGCAAATTTACTGAGTTATATTAAATTGCAGAATAACACTGGCATATTATGGGACAAATTGGCTGGGGAATATTAATGGCAAATAATATTGGAAATGTGTATGTAATGGGGTGATGGAGGCATGTAAATGTGGTGATGGGGCATGTCCTGGTGTGCAACGTGGGTTATGGGTCATGTCGTAGGTGTGCAACGTGGGTAGGGGGGGGGGGGGGGTGCCCAAATTTTGGGATATTGGTTGTCTAAATCCTGGCATGTTGAGGGGCATAATCCTGGCATATTGAGGGGAAAATCCTGGCATATTGAGGGGGCATCATCTTGGCATATTGAAGGGAAAATCCTGGCATTTTGGGTGTCTAAATCCTGGCATATTGAGGGGCATAATCCTGGCATATTGAGGGGCATAATCCTGGCATATTGAGGGGCATAATCCTGGCATTTTGAGGGGCATAATCCTGGCATATTTAGGGGAAAATCCTGGCATATTGAGGGGGCATCATCTTGGCATATTGAGGAGAAAATCCTGGCATATTGGGTGTCTAAATCCTGGCATATTGAGGGGCATAATCCTGGCATACTGAGGGGCATAATCCTGGCATTTTGTAAGGGAAAATTCTAGCATATTAAATGGCAAATCCTGGCATATTGTGGGGGAAAATCCTGGCAATATTCGTTATAAAACAAGGAAAAGATGGCCGTGGATGGGGAGGCGATTCGATGGTGCAATGGGCCACTTGACTGGATTTGCCCCCCAGGCCTAAGGCTGCCAGCCCTCCCCTGTTGGATACCATTATAGAACCTACATTATCTATAAAAAAACCCTGTTTGCCTATTGTATAGAAGCTTATATTAAACAATAGAGCTTCCCTAGACAGACATTAACCTATTTTACAGGTTCTATTCATATATATAGTTTTGTCAAAATTGTCTGGATCGTCAACAACTACCTTTTATCAGAATCTCTTTTGTAATATGCAGTTATAGCAGAGCTATAACCTAAAACTATCTTCTGTTAACATGGTTAGTTTTAACAAGGTTCTGGAACACATTGCCCTCAACAAAACAAAACAAAATCAATCAGGTATTGTGAAATAGAAAGGAATGCTTTACTTTCACATGAAACAAGAGGATCAGTGTTTTCCTTTGGTATTAAGCCACAATGGAAAAAATACCTTTCACTGGACAGATGTACTGATTACATTCCTTAAACCTGCATTTTTTTTAATGTCGCTTTTAAAGTAACTGAAAAGCAGTACAAATATATATTGTTTTTTAAAATATTAAAAATATTTAAAAAAATTAAATCAGGCAGCTCTGATTTTTGGAAAAGTCCATGAATTCAAGCTACTCACAAAGCACCAAAGTCCTTACAAATTGGCACGAAAATCTGGAAAATATCTTTAACCCCTTAGTGACAAGACATTTTCACCTTGACTTTCACTTGGTGACAATGGCTGTTTTGACATTTCTAGGGTGTTTGTGTTTAGCTGTAATTTTTTGCTTTCTCACATACAGTACCCACACAAATTATATGTTGTTTTTATCGTCATAAGAAGGGCTTTCATTAGATACCATTATGTTCATCATATCTTATAATTTACTACAAAAAAAATCATAAAATATGATGAAAAAAAAAAAAAAAAAAACACTTTTTCTAACTTTGACCTAAAATATAATTTACACAAATAAAATCATTAAAAAAGACCCTGTTTAAATAGTTTCTAAATGTTCTCCCGAGTTCAAAAATATGCATGTTTCCATATTTTTCGGTATTTTTTTTGCGAGTTTTGGGGCAAAAACCAAAAATAGAGTTTTTTGGTTTTTTCCTATATTGATCTTTTGACCCCAACCCGAACCCAAAATTTAACCCTAACACTAAATTTAACCCCAACTCTAATCCTTATTATATCCCTTAATATTTTTTAACTTTAATTTAATTTTAACCCTATCCCTTATGCTAAAAAATATTTAATTTTAACTCTATAGGCTAATATAGCTAAATAACCTGTTTTTAATTAATTAAATATGTATTATACATTTTTTCCATTGCAATGCTACTAAACTACCACTCATATCTTATAATATGAATTTATGCTACAGTCAAGTAGCATATTCAGAGCGACTGAAGTGAAGTTACTTTCACTTCCGAAGCTCAGACCGGCAGAGGACTTAGCCATATTGACGGAGCAGCATGCTCCGTGGGGTGATCGTGGGGGTCCCAAAATAGAAGTTTCGGTGCTGGCTATTGCCTCGATGTCGAGGCAATAGACCAGCACTGTTAAAGCGGTTTTCGCATTGACTGCAGGACGTGCCAGGCACGTCCTTTGTCGTTAAGGGAGTTTCTCCCAGGACGTGCCTGGCACGTCCTTTGTCGGCAAGGGGTTAAATGACCTGTAGTAAATGTAGCCGGTGCTTGCTTTGAGCATCGGCTACATTTCCCCTGTCAGAATGAGGCCACTCAAAGTATCCTCATCTGACAGGTAGGATTCCGTTGAAAGTCTCTGCAGCAGGATCCGAGCACAGCTCATCGCCGGGAGCCGCGCTGAGCTCTTAAATGGTGGACATTCTATGCCGTACTAGCGTCTTTTGGGACCTGTAAAATTAGGACATCAGAGAACGTCCTAGTGTCACAAAGAGGTTGAAAAGGAGAGGGCCTTGGTCCAGTGTGAGGATGTTCCATTTACAACAACTCTTTGCATTCTATCTTTTAGCCAATTTTCAATACAAATACAAAATTTGCCCCAAGCCAATTTCTCTCCGTTTGGATAGTAACCTTTTGTATGCAACCGTATCAAATGCTTTAGTAAAGTCTAAATAGATTACTACATCAACTGCCACACCTAGATCTAAATTTTTACGGACTTCTTCATATAATTCTAGTAAGATGGTTTGTCAAGACCGGTCTTTCACAAAATCATGTTGAACTCTACTAATTACATTCGGAGTCAAGATGTATTCTTGAATGTATACTTTCAAAAAATTTCCCACTACAGATGTCAAGCTCACTGTAATTGATTGGCTGAGATTTTATTGCCTATTTAAATAAAGGCACCCCATCTGCCCTAAATCTCAAATATAATGGTCTGGCCAGAATTTGGCTTAGCTCTCTAAGTACCCCCCTGGGTGTATACCATCTGGCACAGGGGCCTAGTCTATCTTAAATCATTTAATAAAAATAAAAACATTAAAAAAAAGACACTTGACTTCTACAAGGTCCACTAATTTTGTTTCACTTTTAGGAGGATAAATTGGCATGTACTTTAAAAGGCACATGCCACTTTATCCTATGATCAAAAGCCTATGTTAGTGGCATGTGAAATCAAGAGAAAGACAATCTGTCATGAAAGCCACAAACAAGAGCAAGAAACTGTAAAACTCTTTTTTTAGTATTCTCTGCATGCATGTGTATGCAAAACACGCCTACCTTGAACATAAAAATATAACAGATGTGACTGCACTCTATTATTGCTTTAATTTAAAACAATTTCTACAGTTTTGTACAAGTGTTTCATTACAAAAAAAAAAAAAAAAATCAAAGACAGGTCAAAACATTGGTTTATAAGTGAAAAAAGGATATTGGTGTTAAAATGGTAATACATTACTTTAGTTATTTTACCAATTTCTAGTCTTTGCTTTTATGTCCATTGTTTCCTTTGTCTGACAGTCCCAAATAAAGAATGGATTACGCAATCCAAACTTTCACTCCTTTTAACAAATTATGTGCTTAAATCAGTAGTTTATAAAAATGTTAAAAAAAAAATCAACGTTTTAAACTTAAAAGGATGATGATGTTTATTTCCAGATTGTATATTGTGAGTATACATTTATCTACATATACATTAAGTAAATATTTTATGGCAACATAATTTCTAAAACTATGTTCACCTTAATTTGTAAAAGAAATATATGTATAAATCAGTAACAATGCACCAATGTATATGTACATTTTTATACCACAGGATAGAATAAAAAATTTAAAAAAAATGAAAAATCATTTAGCGGTTCGTGTTCTTAAGCGTCTCTTCATTATTAAGTGATCACTTTCTTTTTCCTTTTGGTCCACAATAGCCTTAAAGAGAAAAAGATTAATGGTTAAACGGAGGTGTCAGCATTTTAAAGAACTAAAATATTTCAGACTATTGTATCCTGGATTTGAAAACATTCAAATAAGTTGCGGTTATGATAAGCTAAGCAGCAGGGTTTCAATAATAATAACATAGATGTTCGAAACTACTTGAAAACCTACAATTCTGTTTGATTCAAAAATTACATCCAGTGCAAGCATTTTCAATAGAGATTCTTTAATGAAAGAATATAAATAAAGCACATTATGGAGCCCTCTCTGCATGTATAGTTGTATCAAGGCCAGACATGTTCATCTGATCCTTCTGGCCCAAGAATCTAAACATGGCCGCTCCCTGATAGCAAAGAAAGGGCTATAAGACACGTTATTAATATTCTTTCATTAAAGCATTTGTAATTAAAATGTCTACAATCTTTCAATTAAAGTTGTCCTTTAAGATGAGCCCAGGGAAATAATGTAAATAATATTTACTACTACCATATCTCAAGGCTCTTGCATTAAATGAGTTATATTATAAAATAGATCTACTAACCAATGTTGGTGCATCAGAAAAGTCTAACACAACAGCACCTAACCTGAAATCTCCAATGTGCAGTTATAGTCTTTGAATTACTGCACCATAAACCGACAACTGAAAGTTTTTTGATGAGCCGCACAGCATCACGCATGCATGCATAGGATGCATGAAATGTCAAACAATGGGATTTGTTCCTATAAACTACAGCGCAAAAATACTTACCGGAGGAGCAAAGAAGTCAAGTGGAGCTGAAATATCAGTATTGTATAATTTTCTTCGATTTCGTTTAGGCTTGTCATTTTCTTTTATAGCGCCATCTGTGGGCTTCGGAGCACTAATTGTCTCAAGTAGTTTTTTTGCTTAAAAATAAAAAACATTAAAATCTAGAATTAATTTTTTTAGTAACATTCGTTCAGAACCAAAAAACTGATCAAATTGTTAATGACCCAGCAATGCTGATGGATGGCCAATCAATACTCCATCAATCAATCATATTACACCGTCCGGTCTTGGACACATGTTCCCTTGTTCACAAAGTTAACACATTGGTTAGGGGACACTCGGTTCTATAGGCTGATACGGGGTAAACGTTTAATCAGCCTTGGGGCACAAGTGAGGAAATACAGTATTTGCTTGAATATA